>CM062819.1:1636946835-1637541835 GCA_031772625.1 Pinus tabuliformis
TGAGCTTTTAAGGATTTTGATAAAGATATGCATTGTGCTTCCAACTCTTCCTACTTCTAATCCTCCAAGGGTTTCCTTTGATCTTTCAATTGTTACCATAACAACTTTACCACTTGATTTAATTTCTCCACATCCAAGGATAAGATTTGGGCCGTATTCTTATTAGTTTTTCTAGTGCTCCTAGGATTGAGGCTATATCTATGACAACTTGTTAGTTTAGTTTCCCAACTATACTGTAAATTATCCTCTACTTCGGGGTTTCTATGGTAATGAATTTCTATCCATGAGTCCTAATATTTTTCCTTTTTTTGACCATGGAGAAAACCACCCTCCATGATTTAATATAATAGTAATTTCTCAATTCAATGAATTCATTGTTAATGTCCCTGAGGTGATTTGGAATTTATGGAATCATAAGCCCTTGTACCAAAGTAATTATCATGACATGAAAATATAGGAATTATCACTATTGTAAAGATTCCATGGAATGTTGTGTCCCTTTCTTCTTATTGGTATCTCTTTGTGATACACTTCTTTCCACTTGCAATTTAACATCATCAATGGAAATTTATTCAATGTTCAAGGCCTTTGACTGTCCCAACTTTCTTATGTTGTAGTATTATCTCTTCCTAGAGCCTTTTACTTTTGAGGGCTTAATATTTGATCCTCCTTTCTTTATTTTTCACTTCTCAAAGTTCATTTATCTAAGAAAAACATCACTCATTTGTTTTTCTCTTTTAAATGCTTCTAGAAATACGATGGGTGGAAAATTTTCTGATCTTCTCAGTTTCATTCTCATATTTTCTTCCTCATATGTGAGGATACCCTAAAATACTAAGTGATTTGTAGCAAATTCATGTCCATACAAATATGCGAGCTTCGTAGAGATACAATGCTTATAGGAAAACCTAACCAATACTTATTATTTTTACCTATCAAGGAAAACTCCACCATGGCTCCCATGGTTTATATGAAATATCTCATATCATAATCCTGTTGGGGACAATTTGAGGCATCAAATGTGGAAGCTCCAAGTAGTAAAATAAACTAATATATGTTTAATGTTCCTTGAAATAAGAATTTACAATTTTTCTGATGGTATTCCTTTCCTCTTCGAATATCTTTGATCCTAGGAAACCAAAGGGCCTCTGTTGATTGCATGCCATAGACTAATCTAAAATTTCATGAAAGAACTCGTGGTATTTATCTACACATATCTCTTAAATATAAATATGAATAGGGGGAGTTCTAAAGTCCACTTCCAATTCATTCCTAAGAATTCAGTCATGGTGCACAAAACGTGTATGAAATATGTCATGATGTAAAAGGATGCATTTACATTAATTAGAGTATCCTTCATGTTTGAAAGAGCCTTCAACAAATTTCTAGATAATATATTTGAGTAGTTCAATATGTGTCCTTTAGAGACTATTTTCACTACCAAGGGTGTTTATCCAATCATGAAGTGTGAAGTATTAATATAAGAATAGGTTCTATTAATAATAATTGTAAGGTGGTTGAATGGATCTAATAGGTACTATGTGGGGTGATATTTATTAGCACATTTTTTGAATGCATTAGTAACCCACAACGAACCCTTTATGATTTGGAAGATATTTTGGTGGGTCAAAAATAAACCATCAAGAAATTACCTATTTATATTGACCTTGGCACACTAGGGATGATACAATTGATGCAAAGCATCAACCTTCAAAGAGGCTACAAATTCACCTTTATTGGTAAGAATGACTTCTTGCTTCAGATTCGTTTGAGCCACTTCCCATCTATTCATGTCATTATAGCACTTCATAGATGATCTAATGGCCATTCTACAAATATTGGAGTTTCTAATGTTGTGCATTGTTTTGTAGTCCCCACTCTATGCTTAAAATTGAGGACTTACATAAATTCGATAGATTTCACCAAAATATGCATGGGAATTGTTTCCATGAAAAGATCCATTATCTCCATAGAATATTTTTCTGACAAATGGGTTGAGCATTGTGGGATCTATGATGTTGAGATTCTACTCGTTTCCATTAAATTCTTCAATCTTTTTTATGATTTTAATTTCTCAACACCTACATGAAGCAAATCCCCCATAGGCTGTACAATATATGATTCACAAAGAGAAACTTAAAGTAACTATGATAACTTACCCAAAAGGAAATTGAATTTGCATAATAGAGCTAGTGAGTAATGCGTTGTTAGGTCCCTATAATACTAGTGGAGCGAGTTATTATTATTATTATTAGTGTAACCCCATTTTTGTTATTGGTGTGCCCATGTAGCCCCCATATTGTTATTGTTGTTCTCTTACATTATTATTATTATGTAGGCTATGATTATATTATGACCCTTTAGACTACTATATATACGAAGGAGATATTTTCATTTGAATCATTGAAGAATTGTTCATTTATGTTATGTAAAGGAGGTTTTCCCCTCGAAGAGACTAACTTTCAAGTCGTTGATTTGTCTTTTATTTTGTTTTATTATCTGGTTTCATAACATTTAGTATGAGAGCATCCGCTCTCCAAAACTACTCAATAATTGAGGAGACCACTTTTTTTAATGAAGATGTAGGTTTTAACATTGTACATAAATGACCCACACATGAATTCTTAAATAAAAAAATAGACAATGGAAATAAGATTAAACAAATATACAGAATTATTTTCCCCTAAAGAAAAAAATCGGGACTACCAGATTGATTTTTCATTATATTCCTTTCAACGTTACAATACATATATGCATGCCAAAGCATTCATAAACCCAAATCCACTAATCCATGAGTATAATATAACAATAGTTCCCTTGACTGGATCTACAAAATACAATGAACAAAAAACCATCATGCCCAAAATCATGTGCACAATGCATTCACAAAACCCTGGGTAGGTCCACCAATGATCTTTGGGCCCACCACCCATCCTTGGGTCCACATAAAATAAAAAAAAAATTATGGGGTGATGCCCCAGACCCCATGACACATGGAAATAATATAACACACAACCAATATAGGGGCATGTTAGGTCCCTATAATATTGGTGTAGTCCCTTAGTGTTATTGTCATTTTAGCCCCCTTATTTTAATTATTATGCCCATACATTATTATTTTTATGTGGGCTTTGATTATATTGTGACCCTTTAGAATCCTATATATACCAATGATATCCTATCATTTTAATCATCCAGTAATTATTCATTTATGCCATGGAAAGTAGGTTTCCCATCAAAGAGGATAATTTTCAAGTCATCAATCTACCTTCTCTTCTGTTTTGTGATCCAGTTTCATAACATTTGTTTTGAGAGCATCGATAACTACGCAATAGTTGAGGACAACACTTTTTTGAAGGCGAGAGGAATGCTAGGTCTCTATAATACTAGTGTAGCCCATAATTTTTATTGTTAGTGCAACCCACTTATTCTTATTGTTTTTCCCATGTAGCCCCCATATTGTTATTTTGGTGCCCCATAGAAGCACACTATTGTTATTGTTGTGCCCTTCCACTATTATTTTTATATAGGCTCTATATATTGTGACCATTTATACTCCTATATATACCACGGAAATCCTATCAATTTAATCATTAAAGAATTGTTCATTTATGTGATCTAAATGAGGTTTCCCCTTCGCAGAGGCTAATTTTCAAGTATCCGATCTATCTTTTCATTTGTTTCATGATCTAGTTCCATAACATGGGCACGTTCTTTAATGCAAGGAGATTGAACTGACTTAATAGATGGTGTAATTTCCTAGTAGTGTAAGACCAAATGTAATTTTTTGGTCAAATACTTCAGTTAAAACTTGATGGTGTAACAACTAGGTAAGGATTTTAATGTAGTCTTGAGTGGTATTAATGCCAACATGAACACAATTGGGTAATCGAGGAGAGTTGGAAATACATTGTAATTGATCCATTGATGCTATTAGAGAAATTTTTCTTATGAGAGTACAACTCAATCTGAAACACGTGCAAGGATCAAGAAAGCATATTTGGAAAAATAATAGCATTAATGTTGTGAAGTCTCACCCATATCCATTACTATTAATGCTTGCATGATGGGTTTCAAAATGGAAGGATCCTTTTAGCAGAGATAACAAAAAATTGTCGAGGATATTTGAAGGGAAAGGACCTAATAGGATGGCCAAATCTTTAATAGATGTGGGAATACTTTCCAAAAAGAGTTAAATGATATAACATGATTTTTTAGGTTCAACGCATTACCTTATAGAATGAGCACTCTGTAATTACAAAAAATCAATATCTCTCTCTCTCTCTCTCTCGATATATATCTATATATATATATATATATATATATATATATATATATATATATATATATATATATATATATATATATATATATATAGAGAGAGAGAGAGAGAGAGAGAGAGAGAGAGAGAGAGAGAGAGAGAGAGAGAGAGATAGATAGATATATAGATATATAAGAATTACTCGTAGGAGTTTCCTTTGAATTTTTATCTCCAATACAGGGTATTTGTGAGGGTGGAAATATTTCTCCACTATAGTATTATCATTGGAAGATCTGGAGAAGAAGAGACAGGTGATTTCCAAAATTTTTTAAACTTTTGATCTCCGACACCTGATATGGGGTGTTTTAAAAAAAATATGAGAGAGTACATGATACATCATCAATATTAAGAAAATTAAGAGAATGATTTTTTATACAATGTAAAAGTCTTAGACTTTTGATCTATGGAATGGAGAGATATAGACAAGGTTAGGACTTTCTAATGGGATGACTTTAAGACTTAGGGGGGAAAAGTGTATCATTCCTTGAGCCTTTCTCACTAAAGGCTTAAGGTTGATAAAAGGTTATCAATTCAAGGAACCCGCACAAATTTAAATTTGGCTACAGGATGATTTTTCGAAACAAAAATTGGTGACTTCCTAGTAAGAGGACTAGTTAATTTTCCATCACTTTAGTTTGTTACCATATCGAACATTTTTGTAGGGGTAAAGGTATGCTTTAGCTAGTTGCATGAATTTTGTTTTTCTGCCCCATATTTCATGGTGTGAACTTTTGAGAAAGGTCTAAATCATAAGGTAAACATTTTAAGGTAGATCATTCAGTCATTATTCAGCACCAGGATAAACAATTAATATTCCTTTTTCCAACGTTTACTTGAAAAACTCGAGTTTGAATGAATAGAGAGACCATGCTATTTTGGAATGAGGGTTTTTATGTGTGTTCACCATCTCTAGTTCACCACAAGTAGAGCCCTCTTACCCATAGGAAAGTGATTCCTCAAACATGTTTTCTCCTTAAGCTCTTTTCAACAAGACCCTTGTTATAGTCACCATATCACGTGTGGCACTATTGAATGTCAATATCTTTCACAAATATTTAAATATAGCTCCAACTTTTTCAGGGGGTTTAATTATCTATTATCAGAGGATGCCTAATGTGTTGGGGTTATCTAAAAAATCCCCTTAAAAGCATGGGATTAGCAATATTTGGAGTTGCTTTGGTTTACAGGCACCCAAGGTCATACACCATGTTTTCGATCAAGTTGTCACAAGGCAAATTTTTCCTTTATATATTATTTTTCTTGTGTTAATATGGATTTAGGGAGAGTCCATAGATTAGGCCTATATGGGCACAATGACACATTGGACTTGTATAGAATTAAGCTCAAATATTAGGTGAAAGTTCCACCAAAAAATGGTATGTACTAATAACTAGATTCAATAGTTAGATATATCCCTTTGGCTATTCTTCATCAGATTAATTAGGATTGTAAAATTAGTTCCTCCAATTACAAGTTTTTTCAGTGCCAAGGCTTATTCTAGAAATCGTATCTAGAATATAAATTATGGATATAAGATTTCTAAAGAAACAAAATAATTACATAAAAAGGAAAAGGAAGATAAGCTATTATGTATTGGGCTACAAGAACACACTCTTGGTCAGGTGAACTAAGGATTAAATATTTGGTCATTGAAAATTATATGCTTTAATATCCCTAAAAAGGATTCACGTCTAAGGATGTTAGGACTGAGTTGTTTATTAATTAGAAATGTTCCCAACAAAATGGTTTGGAACTTGGTGTGCTTTCTTTTGGGTTCCTTAGCTTTGTCCTATTTCAGGACTAAGTCTCCTAATTGAAACTTCTTGTTTCCAATAGAATTTTTTCAAACCGACGATTAATTGTAGCCTGGTGTTCATGAAAGTTATGCTTCTCTTTCTGACCTTATTCTTCTAACTTTAATAGTGCATCAATACATTCTTGCATGATTGGAGACCATATTTGTTATGTTGATTAAGTCAACTATGAGGATGGTAGAAATATATTAGAGGGTAGAATGGATTCTTAACCATAAACCAACATGAGAGGGGAATTTCCAGTGGAAGCCTTATGAATTACTATATAAGCCCATAGGGCATAAGGAATAATGTTATGTCACTTCTTGTTTGAAGAATTAGCCAAGCCATTCCCTTGGAGGTAACAATTGGTCGAGTATTTGATTCTAATTCCTTTTCCTAATGAAAATTAGTATTATTTAAGGAAGAAAAATGAGAGGCATTATCAAATATTAAGGAATCAATAAATCCAAACATGGTGATAATAGTTTGATCATAGAATCATATCACCTAGTTTTTCTTCCGCTTTATTTAGAAGTATTTCTTTTATCCATCTAGAAAAATAGTCCATGTCAAGTTTTACTTGAGATCCTTTACATACAATACATTTTGAGCTTTAGTCTCTTCATCAAGAATGACTATGCCCTTACTCTTAATTTTTATTGGAGCATTGTTTCCAAATGTGACATTGTTCAGTCTATCCTTTTCTTTTAGAGACAAAAATCTAGTTTTATCCCCAATCATATGCTTGGAGCAACCACTATCCACATACCTTATGTTTTCTTGAGCATGTGCTAACAAAACAAGTACACATTCCATGTTCTTTCTAGACTTGCGTTTCGAATTATTCTCATCCTTTGGAGAGGTTGGATGCTAAGGATTATGGTATTAGATGAATACTCGAACTTGCTTATGCATTCCCTCACCTTGTCCCAAAAATTATTATATTTAAATCATTCAACATCATCCATCACGGGAGAAAAGGGATTTCTATTTATGGGAGGAGAGTTTTGCAATCTAAAATTTTCATACTTATTATATATAAAATTTTAATCTCTTTCAACTTTGACTCTTCTATAATCAATAGATTTATTTCCAAAGATATGAATTTATAAAAATGAATATCATATAAATTACAATACTTGAATTTGGAAAGCTCATGAGTTTCTGCATGAAGGTACCTCTTTTGTCTTATTGATTGATTCATTCTCCCTTTCTATCAATCCTTTGAGAAATTGGAATTCTTGTTCCAATGGTGGATTCCTCCCTTACTTGCTACCTTTTTATCTTCATTGATTCTTTCTTGATGCCCCTTTTCATATCTTTTAGGTCCCTCAAATCCTATGGACCTAAAGTTGATCTTTCTCATAGAAGCCTCCTTTCATTTAGAATATCCCATACCAATCTTGTTTTTTGGAGTCCTTTAATTATTGAGAATCTGATCTGGCTTTCATATCCCTTCTATAATATTTTCATGTTCACCCTTCTCAGTCTCCATTATTTTAAGATCCATTCTTAGAGAGATAATTTCTAGCTCGAGAATCTAACAATTTTCTTCCCATTCATGAATTGGATGATTAAAAACTTCTTCCTTTTGTTTCGCTTGTTCTAATTTGAATTTCATGGAGAATATATCTTCTTTGCATGTCTATGGGATCACCTTCTTCTTTACCTTGATCAAATCTTTCCTTAGGTGTATGTTCTCTTCTTCTATTTTTTCACATGATTTTTCTTTTTCTTCTAGTCAAAGAGCTAAGTTGTCTTTACCTCTAATGGCCTCTTCAAGTTTTTCTTTTTGATAAACAAATTCCTCATTATCTCAGTTATACATACCTTCTTCAACGTGTTGCAACTTCTCTTTTAGTTTCTTTTTCTTTATTTTTGCCTTCTTTAACTCATCAAGAGCATTGATGAGTTCACTTTAAAATTCCACCACTACTTCTTCTTATTCAAAGTATATAATATTTTGTTTCTTGCAGTCAACTACAAATGCCATGAGTAACCACTCATTTGACTATTCCTCTGAGAAATTTTCGCTATTTGACTCTAGTGTTGAGTTGTTCTCTTTGCAGTAGATCCCATTCTTCTTAAAGAGCCTCTTCTTAGTTTGATGTTTCTAAGCTTTTCCTCAGAAATTTTTATCATCTTCAGTTTTTTTCTTTTATTTGTAAGGGGACTTAGACAAAGAAATTCCAACTCTTCCACAGTTAAATCATTTGAATGGAAACTTTCCTTTATATTTTCCTAATCCATGCTTTAGTTTCCTAGAAAAGTGAGCTAGCTCTTGTTCATTTTTGCAAATGGATCAATCTTGATTATCTTCAAAGCCTCCTCCTTTGGTTCAGAATTCTCTTTTCCCACTCTCATCTCATAGATTTGTCTAGTGTGATACTTTTCATATTGTACATATCTTTAATGTAGATATTTCTGCATTAAATCTAGTAGGAATAGATCTTAAAGCTTTTTAAACAATTATATCTTCTTTGATAGCTTCACCAAGTCCTATAATCATATTGGTTACTTCATCAACTCTAAGGGAGTATTTTTCTATGAATTATTCCTCACTCATTCATAAGCTTTCAAACCTCATTCCGAAGGTTTGAAGTTTGGCATGCTTGAAATTATCATCTCCTTCATGAATCTGATTGAGCTTGACCCATACTTCCTTATAAGACTTACAATACATGAATTTTACATGTTCAAATTGACTAAGGCCAAAGATAATGGCATTCTTGACTTTAGCATTATTTCAATACACATTTTTACTATCTTCATCTATGGGAGAGACATAAGGAACACCATAATATACCAACACATAGCTACAAACATCCAATCCTAGGGACATAATATATGTTTCCATCTTAACCTCCCAAAAGGCATAGTTTGTCCCATCAAAGACTGGTATCTTACTTGAGTAAGAGTCTTGACTCTCTTTCCTGGACATAATTCCTTATCGATATACCTTGTAGTGGTTAAATTATTCCTAAAGTAAGTTTGCTCTGGTACCAATTTTTGGAATAAGGAATTACTGAGAGGGGACAGTGAATCAGTAATAGTGAGATTCTTAAAATTTAATCTCAAATTCTTATATATCCATTTACTTCTATCATTTACTCATGAGATAATTCAGACTAAAACCTAGATGTCTAGTAAAGTAACCCATTCACATGAGCACATAATCCATCAATTAACCACCACACACATATTGACACACATATTTTTACATGGAAATGTAGAGGGAGGAAACCACTCATATGTTTGTTATTATCATGTAAATTAATAACCCACTTAATTACATCAAGTTTTTTGTGAGAACCCACTCACAAGATACCCCAACATCCTTCAAATAGAAAGCCACCACTTTCCAGTAGGAACCAACCTTCCTATTAATGTAGGCCACTACCTTCTCTAGCCACTTTTTTTCTTTTCATACTATCTTCAAACTAAAAATAGAGGATAATACATATGCTCAGAAATATAAACCTTATCTACTACTACACCAGGACCGTCACGTCTTCTCTATAGCTCCATTATACAATACTCTCTTCATTGCTCAACAAGCTCTAGTCTTGGCCCTCTTCCCTACTGTAAAAAATGTTAACTCTTGGCCCTTGGCTCTGTTCTCCTCACACACTAAAACTTCACAACAATGTTGCATCTGCACTTGCTCAATGGAAATCCTTGGTTTTGGTCCCCTTCTACACAATGCTCGATGTTTTCTTTATCATCCTCCTTTTGTCTCTATTGTCTCTACAACTCATTACATTTTAGCATTCTCTTACATGGCTCTACATTTTGTTGTTCCATCAAAGTGAAAGGCCACTACCAATGCATTAAAATGTAGAATGGACCCCTATGAATTCTCCATACTGATAATTAAATCTCAGTCGACCGACAAACTCAAGCAATGCCACTCATGAATTTTTCCTACACAAATTACTTGGTCCTTCATTCCTCTTAAGATCCCACAAAGATGGTAATGTACTTTAGGTAGGCCTCTCCTTCTTTATTTAATTGTAACATTCCACCAGAGTCTATAAATTCATTGATAAGGTGTCCCTAAGCCATCTTCCTCATTTAATTCCATGTCGCATGAATGTGAGAATAAAGGAGGCATGTTTCAGCAGCCGCTATTGGTACAATGTCACCAACCTCTTTGTGTTCATTTAATTTAGTTGTCGATTCATATGTCTTCTAGATACTATGCGCCGGAGCTGTAGAGCCATCCATCCCATTAAACATATGCACCTACTAAGACAAATCCTGGATGCCATGGTGTTCATAAATTTTCTTTAAATACAATTTTGTAAGAATTACAAGCTTCTAGAATTTTGTGCACTCGACCACTAGAGTGCACCACTTCCAATGCCAGTCATTCATCAAAAGCCATTTAGAAACTTTCACGTAGTGTTTTTCTTTGTTGATAGTTTGAATTCCCTTAGTCACTAGAACACCTAAAATATTTGTATCCCCATATCCTAGGCATGGTTATCGATATTTCACAGATAATCAAATGTTAGAAAAAAAAATTGTCACCTATCTCAATCACCTGCCATCAAATGATGATGATTTATTTTTGCACCATAGGGAATGTCGCTCTTCCTCCTTTGTGCTCTATTATTGGAGACTCTGACCTTGGCCAACTTTCCACCTATCAACATGCTTTAAGATACAATAGAGTCTTCCTATTGGCCCCACTCATATATGTGTATATACATATATGGCCAACTTTCCACCTGTCGACATGCTTTAAAATACAATGGTGTCTTCCTGTTGGCCCCACTCATATATATATATATATATATATATATATATATATATATATATATATATATATGTATATTGTTAGGTCCCTATACTACTGGTGTAACCCCTTATTGTTATTAGTACAAACCCTTATTATATCTTTGTGCCCATGTAGTCCCTATATTGTTATTATTGTGCCCTTACATTATTATTGTTATGTCGGCTCTCATTATATTATGACCCCTTAGACTCCTATATATAGAAAGGAAGTCCTGTCATTTGTATCATCCAATAATTGTTCGTTTGTTTGATGTAAAGGAGGTTACCCCCTTGAACAGGCTTATTTCTAAGGCGTTGATCTATATTTTCTATCTTTTTGTGAGCTGGTTTCATAACATTTGGTATCAGAGCTTTGGATTCTAGGGTTTCACTGCTCCAAATAGGTCATCGTGGGATTTTCGATATAACATGTTTTCTGTGATGTTTTAGAAGCACAAAGAAAACCCCATTTGAGAAGAAGTCATGCTAAAGCTCAGGTCCGAATTTGAGAGATTGTCTCGCTATAGTTTCGAAGATATGATCTTAGGAAGTTAGGGTTTTTGCAAGCTCTAGAATTTAAGCTAAAATAGGGCATCGTGGTATTCTCACTATAACTATTTCACTACAAAGTTTCAGAAGCTAAAAAAAAACCCATTTGAGAATAGAATGGTTTAAACCTCGGCTATGAGTTTCATATCCTGTGACGCTATATTTTCGGAGATATAGTCTGAGGAAGTTAGAGTTTTGCAAACCCACCAATTACATTCCAAACAGATCACTGTGGAAAAATTGTCATAACTGTCTCTATGAGCATCAGATTGAAATTTCGTCAGAAGTTACAAAAATACGATGGACTGTAGTTTCTTGAATATATTTTTCAAATCCAAAGGTCAAAACAATGACACGTGGTACTTCATACAAGTTTTCTCTTCTGAAAAGGTATATAATTAGGTCCTCGTTGGAGATTTGGCATAACACTTCCTTGGAGAATCCAATTTCAATCAGAATAGTGTCACTAGAAAGAGGATGTATAGGGCTACTGCAGGTCATGATTTTAGAACTGGGAGATCTAAAATTATAGAGGTACATCAGATTCGATATCGACCTCCTACAAAGTGAAAAAAATGTGTGTATTTTTTTAAATTTTTGCATAAGCTTGGTTTGAAAAATTAGTTTGAAGGAATTCAAAGGGCATAGTGAAGCATTATTATCGGTAATTAATGCCACAAAGAAAGAAAATGGAAACACCTTGTAAGCAACCTGAAAGCTCTAGCATGACTCATGAAGAAGAGGAAGAAATTCAACATGATATATCAATATTACGAAACCAAGTGCAACAAATTTCACTCACACAAAAGGTAACAGAAAATAAGATGGATGGTTTAAAGAAAGGTGTAGAAGCTAAGATGAATGACTTGGACGATAAGATGGATGGCGTGGAAACTAAGATGGATGATTTGAAGATAGACTTGAAGACATGCATGGAAGATTTGAAGACAGATCTGACAAAGTTTATATAAGAAATTCTTACTAATGACGAAAGGGTAGTAAAGGAAACTCATGATGAGAACAAAATAAATGTTAATCATTATTTCATAGACTCTAACATTGGATCGAAGAACTACCATGTTCCAAAGATCGATATGAGGAAGCTTGATGGCAAGGATCCCGGAACATGGTTACTACAGATGGAGGAATTTTTTGATCTCCATAATGTGCAAAACACACAAAAGGTATGCATTGCAACTTTATATTTGGAACCAAATCAATTTGTATGGTATCGATGGGTTTTCTCTCATAAAAAATTGTCACTTGGGCTATTTTTATGGATGAAATGATAGCACATTATGAGGATACAAAAAGCAACATTTTTTTTAGCCAATTGATGAATATCAAACAAAAGGGTTTAATGATGGAGCACATTCAGGAATTCTAAAAATTGAATATAAGGGTAAAAGAGATTCCAGAGGAGCATAGGATTGATATGTTCATAGTGGCTTTAAAAGATAACATACAACATGAGGTCCACCTTTGGGAACTAGAGTCATTGGAGAAGGCATTCAGGTTGGCAAGAAAAATGGAAAGCAAAATTATGGCAACAAGGAAGCCTACCACTCACGATCATAAAGATGGAAGTGCTGCTACCCCTAGCCATACACAACCTACAAGGATGATGCCACAACAATTGGAAGAAAAAATAGCAAAAGGGCTTCGTTATAGTTGTGATAACAAATACACTAAAGGTCATAAGTGTGTCGATAAGAAATTATTTTACATAGATTGTGAAGAGGAAGAAGAAAAGGATATACACTATGAAAAGACCATAGAAATGAAGAAATGAATCCAACCATATCTTGTAACACATTGGCTGGAATTACTAGTCCTAAAACTATCAAGATGGAAGGGCATATCAAGAAGAAAAAGGTAATAGTGTTGATTGATTCGGGAAGTACCCATAATTTTATTCATTATACGATAGCCATGGAATTGAATTGCTTCCTATATCCAACACCGAAGTGTCAATTGATGGTTGCAAGTGGAGGAACCATAAATTGCTCTAGAAAGTGCCATAATATCAAGCTATCCATGGGAGAATATGTATTGAATAGCCCAATTCTTTCCATTTCAATGGGTGGTGCTAATGTTTTATTAGGAGTCTAATGGCTACAATCTTTGGGTATGATAGCTTTTAATTTTCAAGAACGTTTCTTGAAATTTTTTTGGGAAGGAAAGGAAGTTGAATTGAGGGATATCAAAGGAAAGCTTGGAAAGATAATCAACTCTAACAGCATGACAAAGCTTATAAATAAATAACAACGGGGTGTAATTTCACAATTATGTTCATTAGAGGATCCCACATCGAAATCATGTATTTCTCCAAATCTCCAAAACATTTTGGACAATCATTCCAAGGTATTTGAGACTCCTAAAGGCCTCCCACCTATTCGTGATCATGATGATGCTATTCATTTGATTCCACAAAGTGTTCTTTCAAACATCAGGCCTTACATATATCCATATGCCCAAAGGAGTGGGAACTCATTCAAAAGTTACAGAAGATCCCAGTTCAAACATTATCGTGAGAACTTGACAAGGAAGAAAAAAACATATTGGAACCTAAAGTAGTCACAGAATTGAGAAGTAGAAAGCTAGGAAATAGATCAATTTCAGAGTATCTCATAAAGTGGAAGAACTTACCCACTGAAGATTCCACATGGGAGGATGAGAATTTATACAGAAGCATCAAGAACTACTCAAGAATTGAGGACAACACTTTTTGAAGGAGAGGGGCATGTTAGGTCCCTATACTACTAGTGTAACCCCTTATTGTTATTAGTACAACCCCCTTATTATATTGTTGTGCCCATGTAGTCCCCATATTATTATTATTGTGCCCTATAGAATCCCACTATTGTTATTATTGTGCCCTTAGATTATTATTGTTATGTCGGCTCTGATTATATTATGATCCCTTAGAATCCTATATATAGAAAGGACGTCTTGTCATTTGTATCATCCAAGAATTTTTCATTTGTGTAATGTAAAGGAGGTTTCCCTTCGAAGAGTCTTATTTCTAGGGCGTTGATCTATCCTTTCTATATTTTTGTGAGCTCGTTCCATAACATACACACACACACACACACACACACACACACACACACACACACACACTATTGTGGATTTGGAGCCTCGATGCCGGCATGCATGGAACCTTTTTAAGTGAACTCAATATTTCTTATGAGGTTCTAGGTTTATGGGCCATCGAGGCTGTGGGATTTAAAGCATTGTTCCCACTACCTCAGGTCAATTCCATAACATAAATATTTTAAATAAACCTCTGAGATTTCAGTCCCTCTAGGGTGTCAGGCACATCGATTTATGGATTTAAGGTGCTTACTTTGACTAACCATAAGTTTTGATCTAGAAGGTTGTTTGTAGACTTCCACATACCATTGGAAAGATATTTCCATGCACTCTTAGACTGTGCCACTTTCATGAGAAACTGAGTTTACCTCTTAAGTAATATTCTCATACAAAGTATAATACTACCCAACCACCATAGTCATATTTTTATGGCTGCTCCACTATGCCTGCTACTATCATGATTCTATACAAAATATTGCAACAACCATGGGAGATCTCATGAACAACATGCTCATCAATTCTACCTTCAACCTCAATGCTAATATGGTTGACATCAATGACAAGATAATGAGTGCCCCTATCCATTCATACAATGCCATCTATCCAACATATTTATTTCTTCCCTCAGTGATCTAATAATCACCCTAAGAGTGACCTCAGTTGAAGATTTATTAAACAAAAAAGGTATTACAGACCCATGTGCTGGTGTGCGTGTTCTGTGTTATTGAAACAACGGATCGATCAGATTGCCAATACACAGAAAATAAAGGGAAAGACAGTAGAGAAATACAGTAAGCAACACAAAGACACAAAAAGTTTTTAATAAGGAGTTCACCCTATTCTCCAGGGCTACGTCTCCAGTCCAGCTTCAGTGGTGGCATTATTTTATTGTCTCTTTCAGTAGAGAAATTACAATACAAGGACTCAATATGAGTTTTCCTGTAATAGATTTTGCTTGGCAGGGTGGTTCTTGGATTCCCCAAGCCACTCGGAGTTCACAGACTCTATTCCTTCCTACCAGCTCTGTGACCCTCAGTCTACAGTGGAAAGAGCCAACTGTGATGGTCAATCCTGACAGATTCCTCTATGGGAAGGCTTGATTCTTCAAGCTCTCTGGTGCTCTGATACCACTTTCTCTGATACCACTTGATCTGATAATCACCCTAAGAGTGACCTCAGTTGAAGATTTATTAAACAAAAAAGGTATTACAGACCCATGTGCTGGTGTGTGTGTTCTGTGTCATTGAAACAACGGATCGATCAAATTGCCAATACATAGAAAATAAAGGGAAAGACATCAGAGAAATACAGTAAGTAACACAAGGACACAAACAATTTTTAATAAGGAGTTCACCCTATTCTCCAGGGCTACGTCTCTGGTCCAGCTTCAGTGGTGGCCTTGTTTTAGTGTGTCTTTTAGCAGAGAAATTACAATGCAGGGACTCAATATGAGTTCTCCTGTAACAGATTTTGCTTGGCAGGGTGTTTCTTGGATTCCCTAAGCCACTCGAAGTTCATAGACTCTTTTCCTTCCTACCAACTCTGTGACCCTCAGTCTACAGTGGAAAGAGCCAACTGTGATGCTCAATCCTGACAGATTCCTCTATGGGAAGGCTTGATTCTTCAAGCTCTCTGGTGCTCGATGCTGCCTGTGGTCAACTCGGCCCTCTGTCTCCTCTGCTTCGCTTTACTGTTCTTCGTGCTCAGTTCTCCTCTCAACGTTCATTGTTCACTGTCTCTCTTGGTCGCTGGGAGTCTTTGCTCTCTCTAAATATCCATTCAACTATCTCTGTTCATGGCTTTAGCCATTTGATCTCCATGCCTCTTCAGTTCCTCTCTCACCTATGTCAATTTGCTTACCGCCTGCGTGCTTGGAGTTCCCTGTTCGGCGTCAGCATGAACGCTTGGGAAGTAGCCATGTGTCCCCATCAGAATAGCACGAGCATGTTCGTCGGTTCGTTTCTTCAATTATGTCATGGATATGTTCTTTCTCCACCGTGGCAGTCAACGAATTCCAAATTCCCTTAAATCGCAGCTTAATTCCCGATCGATTCCACTTCTGTCTATTGGCTACAATCTCAACCGTCCGATCTGGGCTCCTCCAGATCCAACGTCATATGCATGACGAGCACAGTTGACTTGCTCGACTGATAACACGCGATCACGACAGTTTTTCTCTCACCTCTGCTGCCACGCGTCTATCACTGAGTGGGATCTCTCCGCTCTCCTCCAAAACCTATTACCATTGAAGGGCGCCCCGATCAATACCGCTAGTTTCTAGGTTGTGGGTCCCACCTTCGTACATTGGCGCCTTTCGTTTCTTCACCCGCAGTTCTCCGGCTCCCAACGTGACCAAGGGCTTAAGGCCCCTCCATTTCGGCCCTATTTGCCCAGTGCATCGAAAATCAACTCCTTTTCCTATTTTGGGGCTCCCAAGGGCTACATCGATCTCCTGCGTAGTCTCCATGGGCCTCGGTCAGTGTGCTTTGACCGAGGTCCTCGTCGTTCTGTGTCGGCTGCCATGGCCACTGGTTCATGGTGTTTCCGATTGCTGTTTTGGATTCTTCAAGGATTTATTTCATCCCGATACAGTCGGGGTTCTTTGACAGCCATTTATGGATCCAATTCGTATCACTCAGGGGTCTTCTAGTGACCTCTGGACCCTCATAATGGGAGGCTTGTCCTAACTTATCCACACCCAACTGAATATGGGAATCAATTTTTTATAGGAAAGGTGCCCCTTTATTTATATTTCAATAATATATTCTAATATTCTAATATTTTTTTTAAATCAATATAGTTTTCCGTTCATGGAGTATGAGTCCCACAGCTCTTTTTGTCACTCCGCCCATAAAAAATAATATGTTTATTAGGATCAATCACCTTTTACCATGTAGTTTTGTTGTCCAGATTATACTAAAAATCTAGCCTTAAAACTCTTAAGTACTCTATCCCATTGACCTAATATATTAGACATACATAGGAATGTAAGCCTTCATGGAACTTGGCTCACAAGCATAATTATATAGGTTCTACACACTAGACTTAAAACATATCATTACACACAAAGGTACATAGACCTCGATAGATCCTGGATCAGTAGCCTAGTTATCATATCCATAGTTACATTTTTAATTTGGGGGTATAGTGAGGGGTAGTGCACTCATTTCCCCCTTATTTATAGTATGTCCTTAGTGCATTTATATACATATTTGATCAAAATTATCAATAGCTACAAGTACTTTTGTTACCAGGGAACTTTAGGCTCCTAGTGGGAGCTTTAAGATTGTAAAAATATCATATAACGTACAACCTTGAATGGATTTAATGTTTCTATCTTTTAAGACCTCAATCATTCTATCCACTATACTTCATCAATTAGACCTAAAAATCCTTCGCATGTTCCATCGTTACAATCACTTAGTTTGGCATGACCATCATCATATCTACTAAAAAGTTGGAGTGAAATTATTAGTGCCTACAATATTGCAATTTAATTAAAATCTCATAAATAATAAAATTTGATATTAAAGGGTTTAATACTCCCTCTTTGTTAGGAAGTTCATTGCCAAGACCCCAAAATTGATCACTTTGAACTCTTGGTGGTTTTGGATTTTTCATTTAGTTATGCAGTTTATTACCACCATTGGTTGTCCAAATAAATGTCATGAATTACATTTCTAAGTGCATTAAGGTAATCCCTATAGTGGGATGGTCTACACTACTTGAGATACTCACCTTACTTGGAAAATGATGAAAAAACTGATAGGGATAATTATTCATTTCCCAAGCCAAACTTTTCATAATCCTTGAAAATCTTCTTTGCAAGGATGGATTCCACGCTTTCATTACAATCACTTATGTTAAATTGTGCCTTGGTTGGTAATTAGAGAAGGTGGTTTCTGATTCAGTTATGTAGTTATATCAACTATCAAGGAAATCTATGAAATGGTTAGAAATTTCCACTAGAGAAATTTAGGAATTGTTTTAAAGTAGCTACAAGTGATTTCCAACCTTGCTGAGATATCAAAATAACCCTTAATATATAAGGCTTGTAAACAATGCTAACCATTGAATTATGTTTTGTATATCACTCTAATGTGTCAACTAAGCATATACATGGACAATATCAAACCTGTGTTCTCTACAAAAATAAAGTTGGAATCCTACTAGTACACTGACCCTTAATATGGAGTTGAGATATCCCTACCAATGCCTTTGGAAAAAATGATCTTGCAAGTGATAAAAATTCGAGGTGGTACCATATTTGCGAACTAGAAAAAATGTTCACAACATGAATCATCTCTAGAATTGGCATCTTTCCATTGGATGCTTCGACATAAAGATTTGGATTACCTTTACTATTTTGGATATTAATTTGTAAATTTGAAAGGTCAAAGAAGAAACAATAGTCCTTGCACCTCGAAAGTCATCTAGTTTTGATGTTATTCTTCATTTTGAATAGGTTATTTAGTTTTTTACATCCATAAATAAGTTTCTCTATCATACAAATATCATTCTATCATCATGCAAATGTTCTAACCTTACCTTCAAAATTGTTTCATTAGATCCTACCTTTTTTCTACCTTTATTAAGAAACATTTCATGCCTTGATATTTATTTATCTTTCTTGGTGAGTCCCATTTTCTATTGGCCACTCTGACAAATCACCATTCCCACCTTATCTACTACTTGATTGCAAAGAAATTATTAAATCCTTTATTGCATGGCTGAGATACTTTTTATTTGCAATGAAAAACATCCCCTACCTTTATTGGCAACATATAATCCCCTCCCTTAGAAGCCTCTTGGTGATGGAAAATATTGTGCTCTTTGATACCCAAATAAGTGATTTCCAAATTTTGAAAGTAGAGAAGTTGCACTAAAGAAAGTAAATATGCATGTCCATTCCCCTAGACGTCAAAATACTAGGATCTAATCTACTTTTATTATTTTCACTACACAATATAACATTCTCCTCACCATAGATTTATGAAATCCCATAAATAAAATTTAGCATCCTATAAAGTGTAACTCCACCACTCTCATTTCCATCACAATCATCACAATGATCCCCCCTTTCTCTCATTTTCATTGCAAACACTATGCCTTGACAGATGTAATGAATAAACAATATCCTCAATCACAATAATATATTTATTGGTTTTCTTCATCAAAATCATCATCAACTCCAAATTACCATTCATCTTGGTTAATTCTAGATCATAGAAATTAAAATGCATGTAGCTAAAAATTGTTGTATTCATGCTATATTTGCTTATACTATGAAGTCCATAGAGAAAATAACCACATTTCCAAGCTTGGCCCAATATGTTATAGTAATTCTTACTGTAAAAAAAAATCAAAATACATCTTAACATTATTCATTAGGCTTGCTTCTATTGCAATGGAATTGAATTTTGCAGGATGCTTTAAAGCCACAAAAGTTGACAGAATATGACTGAAAGCCATAGAATTCCACTTTTTACTCCAAAATTTATCACTATTTGTACATCGATTGAGTTATTTCTTCCTATGACAGAATGTCTCAGGATACCAATCTTGTGCCTCTTGTGTATTTTCAAAATAAAACTCTTGGTTGCATGAAATCACCATCATTTTTCTTCACCTCATTATCCACCATAATGTAGAACCCAAGAACGTGTTATCCACACTCGGACCTACCTCTAATGAAAGAGATATATCATTGTAATTCATACCACTATAGAAATTAGCATAATGAGTATCCATGACACCTCCTAGGGTATTGATATATGCACTAACCTTATTATATAATCCAGTATCCTGGAACCCATCATATCCATTGTGCTAAGATGATATAGATTTATGAAGTAGCCAAATGAAACACATATTAAAACTAAATATAAAGATACAATGAAATAGAGATTCAATTAATAAATAGAAACTACTGAAAATTATTTACATACATAAGAGAAACAAATTGTCTTGGGTGATTGCATATTTTCTCTAAGAAGAGATGTGAGGGATACATGCCTTATAAACTACGTTACAATGAGACTCAAAGTCCCTGTTACTTTTGAGAAACAATTAAAAATACTAAGAATAAAAAAAACCTAACCCTAGCAGATGAAGGGCCAAAGTTTGTGGACGTTGTTGGGATTACTTTGAACACCAACTTCGTAGGGTCCTAATTTCATCATATGATATTCGTTTGGCATGCGTGATACCTTGTTAGAAATATCTATCCATAGGAAAAAAAAAATCCTAGAAATCCCAACCACTATGGCTTTTGAGCTTAGCACATTTTCCAAAAAAAATGTTATTTAGGGCATTGAAATGGATCTAAAAGTGGAGAACCTGAAGAGTAGATAAAGATTGAAATTTATACTACAATTAAGGAAACTGAAGTGAGACAATGATAGATGTCCAAGAGGAATACGTGAGTGGCCACCAATAACCACCTTGATTAGTCATCACCCCTAGGAAGAAATGGTACTAATTGCGTAGAGTACCTCCATGAGATGGGGGGAATTCTGCTAAGCTTGGTCTGTAGTGAGCCACTTGGCTTGGTGCACGAGTTGGCCAAATTTGACAACCCAATATAGTTGGATCCTCTATTAGCGAGTGTTCTTGATCTGTGTTTCCATGATTGGATCAATTGTGGCTAGTTCCATGCATTTTGGGTTGAGCTTTATTTATCTCAGCTGCTCAAGAATGTATAATGTGTCCAGCAATGGTGAAAAGTATGCTCGAAGGCAGTCAACATTAAATAGTGGGTGTAAGGTAAGGAATGGGGGGATACTTAGCCTAAAATCATTGTCTCCTACAAGCTTATGGTGTAAGGCATGTATTAAAGGGGTCAAAGATTTCGATCGGTTCCAACAAAGTTTTCTTTTTGAAAATGCAACCAAAATTTCTCTTTCACATTAAACTTATTTGGTAATTGATGATCATCATGTCATTAGTTGTACTTCGAATTAGCTTTATCCAGGATGTTGTGAACTTGCTAGTGAATGTTTTGAATGAATTCAACAAACTTGTCAGCTTTATCAACTTCATAATGAACATGTGCATATTATTCCTGTGTAGTTAAAAGAGGTTGTGCAACATGGAGGGGACATAATGGCTGAAATCCCATGCCCACTTCAAAGGGGCTCTGACCAGTCTAGCTATGGAGATATTTGTTATAACTGTGTTTCACATAGGAAAGGATCTCATCCCATGTTCATGAACCTTTAGATTTGTATATGTGTAGTATCTTCACTATCATCATGTTTATGACCTCTACCGAGCAATCAATCTTAAGGTGGAATGTGGTTGAATTGGTGATCTTGGTGTCCAATAATGACTAGAAGATTTCCAGAATGCGCTTAGGAAGTTGTTGATCTAATACAATGGTCTATGGGATCCCAAAATCTACCCACACTTGTTCAAATAAGAGTTTGGTAGTGGCCTCCACTATGATACTCTTATTGCAGGCAACAAATTTGGCCATCTTAGAAAATTTGTCAACGACAAAAAATACATAGTTGTTTCCATGCTTGGAAGAAGGAAGGAGATACATATATTCCATGGATATGGATTCTGAACGTTTTCTAGGAGTAGGTAGAGAATTATATAAGCCTTGGTTCTTAATGTTTGGCTTGGTGATGGCGCAAGTAGTGTAGGATCAGATATATTTTCCAACATCTTGTGGGAGATTTGGCTAATAAAAATACTTTTGAATCACTTCCACTATCTTCTCTACACCAATGTGTCTTACAACGTGGCTGTAATGTGAGTCCAAAATCATCTTTGCATGCTCACTTGAATGAACACGAGGGTGTCCCAGGTGGCATATCAATGTTTCTTGGAGGTGGAAGTCTGGAACTTGCTTCCCGTCCATTCGCATCTGGTATGTGGTGATGAATTATTGATCATTTTTGTAAATTTATGCCCATTGATAAGTATCACACTCACAAGATTTTAGAACAGTGTTTAGTGCCACAACTAGATGTCGACTGAGGCAATATGAAAAATTATCGGTGTTTCACTTTTTGTACTTAATGTTTAGATGAAATTGTTGCAGGTATTTCGACCATTTTAGATGGCGGTCGTTCTACAACTTTCCTTATGTCTGCATAAACTAAATAGGTTGGTGATCTATGTGGATGATCATCTCCTTCACTAGAATGTAATGTTTCTACTATCAGTAAGCATGTATGATGGAATACATCTCTTTATTGTAGGTAGGGTATTTTCGAATTTTATCGAATATTGTCTCATTGTGATAGGTGATTGAATTCCCTTGATGGTTGATAAATGCACCTAGGGTGTAGTCGGAGGCATCTATCTCAATTTCAAATGGTTTTTGTAGGTCTTGAAATGTGAGAATTTCTATAGATTGAAGGCGTGCTTCAGCTCAACAAACATTTTATGTTGGAACTTGGACCAGAAAAACTTGGCTTTTGATCTGCCCTTAGTAAATTGACTCAAAGGCCAAGTGATATGAGAGAATCCCAACACAAGCCTTCGATAGACATTAGCAAGGCCCTAATGATGTGAAGCAATGTTAGAGTTGTTGGGGTTGGAAAATCTTGAATGACTTAGATCTTAACAAGATCCACATGCACACCTTTCTCATCAATGATGTAACCCAACTATTTGACTTGGTTCATGCCAAAGGTGCATTTTTTTCAGGTTGGCACATCGTTTTTGTTGTCGCAGGGTTTGAAGGACCTGTTGAATGTGTTGAAAGGGCTCTCCACCAACTCTTGTTGAATATGAGGATGTTCTCCACCTATACAATCATGAAAATGTTTATGAAGGGCCATAAGGTGTCATCCATCAACCTCAGAAAAGTTCCAGGGGAATTTTCCAAAATGAAGGGCATGACCAACCACTCAGAAAGGTCCTCCTCAGATTTTGAAGGTAGTATTCCATACATCTATGGGCTCTATTAGAAGTTGGAGATAACGAAACTTCAAATAAATATTGTTGAAGCAATGCCCCCTTGAGTTGGTCAAGAAGGTAATCAATCCATGGGATTTGATACCTATTCTTAGCAATGATTTTATTTTGTGCTCAATAATCAATGCAATGGTCTTTAGGTGTAATCATTATTCTATACGAGTACAATTGGGCTCCTACAAGGTGAGGAACTTGGTCAAACATGACCATTTTTTAGCAATTAATGGATCTTCTTCTGGATTTCTTTGTTTTCTAGAAGAGATCGATAGTCTATCATCCCTTGTGTAAAGGTTCTTTGGGAGTCAAGTCGATCGAATACTTGACCTGATAGTGCAAAGGTATCCTTGTGGGTGATGAGAAGGTGTCCTTGTATTCTTCCACGACCTTATCCACATACTTCTTCTATGTGGAGGAACTGTTGTGAGGGGCCATGAACTGTTGTGGTTGGTTCAACAAAAGAAAATTCTAACTTGGGATAATCTTCTAAAAATGGGTTTTGTTGGACCATCCAACCGCCATCTATGTGGCTTACAAGAGGAGACGATGGAACACTTACTCAACCTCTGCTAATTCACATCTACCTTGTGGGATTGGGTGGCCTCATTCTTCAAGAAAACTGATAGGGACAGACTCAGCATCACCAACACTTTGAAGAATTGCAGGAAAGACTTCTCAGGAAATGAAATCATCAACAAAGATTTTTCTCTGGTTCCAGGCTTTATAATTTGGGATGTCTAGAAAGAATGCAATGGTAGGATTTTCAAGAACAAGATTGGCTCGACCCAAAACATCATCGAACAAATATTACGACAACTTAAAGACATTGTTGGATCCCTTTTGTGGAAACTTCCTGAGAACCCTCCTTTGCCCCAAGATGCTCACATACTGCTGCAGTTTGGTCTCCATGCGCTATTTCCCCAGGTCATAAACAAGGGTGTGAGCCAAACAACTACTGTTAAGGACATCTACCAACCTCCTCCTCATGGTTTTTTGAAAATCAATATAGACAGAGCCTTTAAGGGCAACCCAGGGATGGTTGGATTTGGTGGTGTCATAAGAGATGAGTAGGGGCACATAAAGGATATCTTTCACAGTCATTTGGGGTTTGCCACTAATAACATGGCATAACTCATGGCCTTAGAGCAGTGCTTGGATATCCTAATATAGGCAAATTTACACAACACCATCATTGAAGCAGATTCTGAATTGGTCATTAATGTGGCCAAGAAGATATGAAATGGAACGACACCTGGAAAAGTTTGGAAACATTGTAGGCTATCGTAGGTCTTTCAACGTATTCATTCCCACTTGAAAACCCTAAGAATTTTCAGCTTCGTTCATGTGCGAAGAAAAGCAAATATGCTAGTTGATCATCTAGTGAATGAGAGACTGCTTTGCAAGGAAATCTATAGTAGGTATTCTTGGGATTCGACACCCTTGGGGAAATTATGTGATGATTGTCAAAGACAGGCGACCAAAGACATGGAGCACTTCCACACCATGAAGAATGAGTATAAGGAAGACTAATGAAAGCAGGAGAGAGTGGAAGCAGGAGTCAATCATAACCGTTGATCCCAAAAGGAATGTGTCATATCCCCAAACTATTGTAAATATTTTATTTACCACAGTTAAGGAAAAAGAATATTATCTGTTATATAAGTTTATATTTTTGTTTTTCAGTAAATGGAGAAAAAAAATGATTTCCTAGTAACAGGGATATCATGTAACTTCTGGGGAGGGAAGTTAAGACATAGATAAAAAAAACAGTTGCAAAACCCTAACCGCCCTATTCCCCAACCGTGGAATGGTTTCCAGGAAAAAGGGGGGTACTGTGCTGTAGAAGATAGGGAGTAGGAAAGGGGGAAGGGCTTACCATGTCTAGTGAGGATCAGATGGTAAGGGTGCAGAGCACATGCAACTAGCAAAGACAGTTGTCTTTGAGTAAGCTAGGAGGGAGACTGGTCTCGAAAGACAGTTTCATGGTTGGGTGGAGGACAAGCTGCAGAGAGTAGGGTGACCATATTTAGGAATCAAAAATAGGAAGTGCACTTACGGAAGATGACACAGGAATGTGGCCCTGACTCGATCCAAAAGAAAAAGAATGTTTAATTTCTTTAAGTTGCAGTTCTCTAGAGCAGTGTGTAAGGGTACAAAAATAGGGAGGCTTGGAAGTTCTTTTCATAAAAATTGTTAACTGGGTATGAGAGGATAGGCAGTAGAAAAGGGTCAAACCCAAAAACTTCACCGTAACCATCTCTGTTTAGACAAAATTTCTCCTCTCAGATTTGAGACTAAAAACATGCTGGTAATTTGGGCGTTAATAGTATGTGGTGGGGGTAGTCAAAATGAATTTTGTTTGTGAAGAATTATACCTCATATCATAACCAGTTTCAAGAGCCTAAGAATAAAAAAAAAATCCCTTAGACAGATAATGAAACTAGGATAGTCGCTCGAGGGTACCTTAAGTAACCAAATAAGAAAACACTATGCAAAGCATAGTCAGACCCGAATATAGAAGAGAGTGTGGCCTTGGTTAAAGACTAGTGTTATCCTTAAGTGGCTTAAAGTCTTTGGACTGAGCCTATTTTTCTGTAACAGCCATATACGTATATAAGTAGAAAGAACCATCATGCCCAACCATGAAGTTGCTTCCACCACAAAAAGTAAACACCATTCTAAAAAAAAAACAATGACGATTACAAGTTATGTTTGGGGGTGTCATAACAATGTTTTATTTACCTATATGAAGGAGGGCTAGAAAATAGAATGGCTTAGCAGGAGACCACTCTATAAGAAAAATCTAATGGTGGAAAGTCTCATAGGAAAACTAGTATTGAGCAAGAAGGAGCAACAAGTTTGGGTAGGGTTACTAACCTTCCACACCTAACTTTGCCACATCATACAAGGCTTAGAACTTGGTAGCAATCAGAAGCTAAAGAGGAAGAAGCTACATGATGTGATGGAAGAGCAGGTTTCAGACAATCTCGAAAAGAAAAAAAATACATGCAAAACCAACCTCAAGACGAATACTTAAATCACTATAAAGCTATGCATACATTTACATCTTAGATAGAGAAAGAAACTTGAGGAAATGTTGTGGGAAAGCCTGAATTTCTAAATTAAAAGAGTTAAAACACCTATACAGAGAAGCCGCGGTGTGGGATTTTTTTTCAAGCATAAACAAGAGACTACTCTGCCAATAAAAGTAATACATATTTCCCATAAGTTACAGTCCAGTAGGAAGAGAACTACTGTCCCGAGAGAAAAATGAACATAGGTGTGCATAACCAAATGAGCCAATTCCCAAGACCGACGATAGAATAGGTCGGCAGCCCGCAAAAAGACTCAGCCACCGTTGGATAGCAAGGAGTGTTCCCAACCGTCGATGAGGCAGGGATTACCATGCAAGGCAAAAGATTAGACATGCCTGTCGGCCTCATACAACACAGAGTCGGGAAGGAGTTAATGCACTTGGAGATGGATAAGGTATGCCACGTGATGGCAGGAGGGAAATTAAAAGTTACCTCTTTACTAAATGTTGCATGGTTAACATGCATGTGGTCATACAAAGACTTTTATAAAATAAAATAAAAACAATACACCAGCCCTTAATTCAAATGTTAAGTGGAGTGCAAATAGTGGCATAAGTAAATAAAATCCTATAGTTATCCATGGGTATGTGGAACTTTTATATATATAGTAAAAAAAAATAAAAATTATCCTTTGATGTCGAGATATTAAAAGTGGTATCAAAGCTTAGGAACAAAATTGTGGCCTCTAGGGACTGAAAATTGTCAACACACTGTATTTACAACTTATTTCATCCCTAATGAGTATATAAACAAACAGATAATGTGATAACCCTTCCACTGTTACTTGTTTTGTGGTAAGCACAGGAAAACAGAGGACTGACAACATGAGGAGAACAGACAGCATGTCCCACAAGTTTGGGGCAGGTCAAGGGCCTGCAACGGGTCCTGGAAACAGTCCCGAGTTATGGATTCAGCTGGGTGAGGAGGCGCGCAATACCAATCTGGCAATTTTGGAGACAGAGGAAGAGCTGAAAAAATAAATGGCTTCGTTACGGGAAGATAATGCAATTTTAACTACGGAACAGGAGAGAATCATAAAAAGCCTATCCAACAGACAAAATCAGCAGCCACCAAATCCCAGTGCTGAGCAGCAAAGAATGTCAGGAAAACAAAATCCCCACACAAAACCCAAAGAATCAGAAGGAAGAGAGGAGGAACGCTCGAATAATACTTCCGAACAGGAGACACCTAAAAGGAAACGGATAGAGTTGCAAGGGGAATTTCGTAAAATCAAGCCACCACACTTTGACGGAGAACAGGAGGAAGCAGTGGAGGCCTTGTTCATTAATATGAACAAATACTTCCCGCTATATGAATACGATCAAAACCTCAAGGCATGGTTGGCCATTTTCCAATTACAAGGAAAGGCCACCTTGTGGTGGGAAGAGGTTAAGATGGTAAAGGGAGTAAGGGAACAGAATATCAAATGGGAGAAATTTCAAAGATACTTTAAGGAAAGGTACCTGATTGAGCGCTTCTTCGACGAGAAGGCAAGGGAATTCCATGACCTCTGTTTGGGGAAGCAAACTATGGACGAATTTATCACTCGCTTTACTTCCTTACTCCGTTATGTGCCCTATATACGGGAAGAAAAAGCTAAAGTACAGAGGTTTGTCAGTAGCTTACCATTGAGTATGAGGGAAAGAATTGAATTTGACAACCCAAAGATGATGGACGAGGCTATACGCAAAGCCCAAATTTGCTACCAGCAAAGCAAGCAGAAGGGAGAGATCTTAGGTAAGAAATGGGTCGATAAGAAAAGTAGCAAGTTGGCTGGAAGTACTAAAGGTAATCATGGTGGATGTTAAAAAGGATTTGCCAAGGGTAAAATCAGCAAAAACTCATAGAAAAATTCACTCCGATTAAAGCCCCGCAATGAGTCCAGAACCAATGACCAACCCGAGAAAATAGACAACAAAGGGATAGCAAGACCCCCAATGCAATGTTGGGGCTGTGGTGGGCCCCATTACATGAAAAACTGTCCCCAATGAAAAGTAGCTGAACAGGTTTCCCAGGAATATGAAGCCTCTACAGTTGGCGATGTAGGATGAAGTCTACCAAAGATTAATGCTGCTTTGGAAGATTGGTAAGTAGAGTACCATCCAACCATTGTGGAATTTGAAGGTAAACTTTTAGACCTTGCTGTAACTGTTTTAATTGACCCTAGTGCAACGTTAAGTTATATTAGTCCTAGAATTATGGAGCATTGTAAGTTGTAGCCTGTTAAGTTTAAGGACACCTGGCTAGTTCAGTTGGCAACAGGGGCAAAAAGACGGGTAATGGCTAAGGTCAAAAATTGGCCTTTAAAAATAGTTGGACAGTCAGTCACTGTGGATTTAAATGTGCTTCCCCTTGGATCATATGATATATTGATTGGTATGGACTGGTTAGAAAAACACTGGTCCATAATTAATTTTAAAACTAAGACTATCAGTTATAAGGATGAGCTTGGAATAAAACAAGAGATGTAGGGGATTAAGCGGCCAGTGCAGGTTCAGCAAACAACTGCCTCACAATTAGCAAAATGCATCAGGAAAGGATGTCAGATTTATGCCATCCAAGTGGGGTATGCCAACTGAAAAGATAAAACAACCACATTAGAAAATATTCTTGTGATACAGGAATTTGCCAATGTGTTTCCGAAAGAAATACCCGGACTACCACCCAAAAGGGACATAGATTTTACCATCGAATTGGTGCCAGGAGCAGCCCCAGTCGCTCAAGCACTCTACAGAATGAGTGTACCAGAATTGATGGAGCTGAAGATGCAATTACAAGAGTTGTTGGCCAGAAAGTACATTCGCCATAGTGTGTCCCCTTGCGGAGCCCCGGTATTTTTTGTTAAGAAAAAAGACGGGACCCTCCACATGTGTATGGACTATCATCAATTAAAAAAATTGACAATTAAAAACAATTACCCCCTACCCCGCATTGATGAACTATTTGACCAGGTGAGAGGGGCAACAATTTTCTTGAATATTGATTTGCGATCAGGGTATCACCAAATCCGGATTAAAGAAGAAGGCATAGCTAAGACAACTTTTAGAACTCTGTATGGCCACTATGAGTTTGTGGTGTTACCCTTCGGGTTGACCAACGCCCCTGCCACCTTTATGTGCTTGATGAATAGTGTGTTTCATCGGTGTTTGGATAAATTTGTGCTGATATTTATTGAAAATATATTGATTTACTCTCGGAGTATGGAGGAGCATCAGGAGAACCTCCAATTAGTATTGCAAACCCTCTGAGAACACCAATTATACGCTAAGTTCAGTAAATGTGAATTCTTTAAGGAGCAGATATAGTATTTAGGCCACATCATCACTAAAGATGGGATCGCCATGGATCCTGAAAAGATAAGGACCATTATCGAATGGCCAGTACCCAAAGATGTGGTGGACATCTGATCTTTCATGGGATTGGCAGGTTATTACCGACGGTTTGTAGAGGGATTTTCAAAAGTAGCTTATCTAATCACATCCTTGTAGAAAAAAGGAAGAACCTTCAGGTGGACTCCTGAATGTCAAAGAAGTTTCAAACAAATCAAATATCTACTCACCACGGCACCTATTCTAAGCATAACCGATCCTAGTAATGATTATGTTGTGTGCACTAACGCAAGTAAGGAAGGGGTAGGAGGTGTGCTGATGCACGAAGGAAAAGTGATAGCATACGAATCAAGGAAGTTAAAAGAGCATGAGCAGAAATATTCTACTTACGATCTAGAATTGGCAGCTGTGATTCACGCTCTGAAAATGTGGCGACATTACCTTATGGGAAGAAAATTTCTGTTACTGACAGACCACCACAGTCTGTCCAATTATTTTAGCGAGCCCACTCTAAATGCAAGGAAAGCACGGTGGGTGGATTTCCTAAGCGGTTTTGATTTTGAGATCGAGCATTTAAAGGGGAAGGAGAATCGGGTGGCAGACGCTCTGAGTCGAAAATTGCAATGCCTATACGAGATTTCTTACAGTAAAGGGAAAAGCCCCTTCGGGGAGCTGATTAAAAAGGCAGCCGAACAAGATGCTATTTATCAGCAAATAAAACAACAATTGCAGCAATCAACCAGCAAAGTAAAACAACCAGATTATGCTCTGGATGCTGCTGGGATGTTGTATTATAAAGGAAGGTTGTACATGCCCAATCAAAACAATATTAAAAATCTGATATTGGATGAGTATCATAAGAGTCATTATGCTGGGCACTGAGGATATTAAAAGATGATCACTGCACTTCGAAAAGATTATTATTGGCTGGGTATGAAGAAAGACTTGGCTGGTTACTTGGCATGATGTCTAGAATGTCAACAAATTAAAGTAGAACACCAACATCTTGCAGGTTTATTACAACCATTACCCATCCCGGAATGGAAGTGGGAAACCATCTCTATGGACTTTATAACAGGTTTGCCTAAATCAAAGAAGAATAATGACTCCATCATGGTGGTTGTGGAAAAGCTAAGTAAGTCAACACATTTTATACCGGTGCAATCTACATACAGAGCTATGCAGATTTCCCATGTATTCATGCAAAATATATTTAAGCTACATGGGTTACCAAAGACAATAATTTCAGACCGTGATGTAAAATTTACATCGCTCTTTTGGAAGACATTGTTTGAATAATTGGGAACTCAGTTGAACTTTAGCATTGCTTATCACCCTCAAACTGACGGGCAAACAGAACGGGTGAACCAGGTGCTAGAAGATCTGTTGAGGGAATATGTGATGCAGCAACCAACCAAGTGGGAGGACTATCTTCATTTTTTTGAGTTCACATACAATAATGGATACCATAAATCATTGCTGATGAGCCCTTTTGAAGTACTATATGGGCGGAAGTGTCGTGCCGCCTCAAGCTGGAGTGGACGGGAAGACAGATTGATGTTAGGTCCTGAAATGCTTAAAGAGATGGAGGAACTGGTTAAAAAGGTGTGCTCTAATATGAAGGCAGCTCAAGATAGGAAAAAGAACTTCGCTGACCAGAAAAGGAGGTTTAAGGAGTATCAGGTTGGTGATCATGTGTATGTGAGAATTCGAGCAAAAAAGAACACACTACAGTGGAGTGGGTGCGCTAAGTTGGCACCTCGATACTGTGGACCATTCCAAATCTTAGCAAGAATTGGGCCGGTGGCTTACCAGCTCGCTCTGCCTAGTCACATACGAGTCCACAATGTCTTTCATGTCTCCATGTTAAAAAAATATGTTTATGATCCTAAACATGTGATTAATTGGCAGGATATTCAGGTAAAAATTATCTCCGGTAGATCAATCTAAATGTTTTCTCTTAAAGGAAAACTGACTCAGGATGTTGCATGTTGCAGGTAGAACTGGAAGGAGAAATCCGAGTTGAACCACTGAGCATCCTAGACCGGAGAGAAGTCATGCTACAGAAGTAGGATATTGCCCAAGTTAAAGTGCAGTGGCAGTGCTTTGGGCCTGATGAGGCCACTTGAGAGGATGAAGAACTCATGAAATAGGCTTACCTAGGGTTGTTTATAAACGAAAGACCTCTGGACAATGTCTAATTTTAGGAGAGGGAGATGTCATATCCCCAGAATATTGTAAATATCTTATTTACCAAAGTTAAGGAAAAAGAATATTATCTGTTATATAAGTTTATATTTTTTTTTTTCAGTAAATAGAGAAAAAAATGATTTCCTAGTAACAGGGATGTCATGTAACTTCTAAGGAGGGAAGTTAAGACATAGATAAAAAAAAAAAACAATTGCAAAACCCTAACCACCCTATTCCCCAACCGTGGAATGGTTTCCAGGAAAAAGGAGGGGTACTGTGCTGTAGAGGACAGGCAGTAGGAAAGGGGGAAGGGCTTACCATGTCTGGTGAGGATCAGATGGTAAGGGCGCAGAGCGCGTGCAACTAGCAAAGACGGTTGTCTTTGAGTAAGCTAGGGGGGAGACTGGTCTCGAAAGACAGTCTCATGGTCAGGTGGAGGACTAGCTGCAGAGAGCAGGGTGACCATATCTAGGAAACAGAAAGAGGAAGTGCACTTATGGAAGACGACACAGGTATGTGGCCCTGACTTGATCCAAAAAAAAAAGAATGTTTAATTTCTGTAAGTTGCAGTTCTCTAGAGCAGTGTGTAAGGGTACAAAAATAGGGAGGTTGGGAAGTTCTTTACTTAAAAATTGTTAACTGGGTATGAGAGGACAGGCAGTAGAAAAGGGTCAAACCCAGAAACTGCACCGTAACCATCTCTGTTTAGATAAAATTTCTCCTCTCAGATTTGAGACTAAAAACATGCTAGTAATTTGGGTGTTAACAGTATGCGGTGGCGGCAGTCAAAATGATTTTTTTTGTGAAGAATTATACCACATATCATAACCAGTTTCAAGAGCCTAAGAATTAAAAAAAAACCCTTAGACAGACAACAAAAACTAGGACAGTCGCTCAAGGGTACCTTAAGTAACCAAATAAGAAAACACTATGCAAAGCGTAGTCAGACCCGAATATAGAAGAGAGTGCAGCCTTGGTTAAAGACCAGTGTTATCCTTAAGTGGCTTAAAGTCTTTGGACTGAGCCTATTTTTCTATAACAGCCATATACATATATAAGTAGAAAAACCATCGTTGCCCAGCCACGAAGTTGCTTCTACCATAAAAAGGAAACACCATTCCAAAAAAAAAAGAACAGTGACCATTACAGGTTATGTTTGGGGGTGTCGTAACAATGTTTTATTTACCTATATTAAGAAGGGCTAGAAAATAGTATGGCTCAACAGGAGATCGCTCTATAAGCAAAATCTAATGGTGGAAAGACCCATAGGAAAACTGGTATTGAGCAAGAAGGAGCAACAAGTTTGGGTAGGGTTACTAACCTTCCGCACCTAACTTTGCCACATCATACAAGGCTCAGAACTTGGTAGCAATCGGAAGCTAAAGAGGAAGAAGCTACAGGATGTGATGGAAGAGCAGGTTTCAGACAATCTTGAAAAGAAAAAAAATACATGCAAAACCAACGTCAAGACGAATACTTAATCACTATAAAGCTATGCATACATTTACATCTTAAATAGAGAACGAAACTTGAAATGTTGTGCGAAACCCTGAATTTATAAATTAAAAGAGTTAAAACACCTATATAGAGAAGCCGCGGTGTGGGATTCTTTGTCAAGAATAAACAAGAGACTACTCTGCCAATAAAAGTAATACATCTTTCCCATAAGTTACAGTCCAGTAGGAAGAGAACTACTATGCTGAGAGCAAAATGAACACAGGTGTGCATAAAACTGTATATACAATCATAGGGTCCGAACAGAGGAACTGTAGTCGGACGCCAAAACCCTAGTATTCAAATTACATAAGTCATTACAATAGAAACTGGAGCTTGGAGGGGATGAAAATACCCTCCATCCCCTTGTTCATTAAATTATAAAAGAGACCTGGAGGAATTATTCTCCTTGAAACATAAGAGAATCTCTGAAGCAGCAGACAAGGCCATGGCCGGAAAGATTTCCATACCTGGAGCTTTGTTCAGGACGGAGGTGGGGTTTTCCCCTAGTCGTGGCTAGGCCGTTGAGCAAAGGATAGGTGCCCAGCCTGTACAAGTGCAAACCATGTATCACAAATTAGACCACAGAGGAAGCCATGCAGGCTGCAGTAACAGAAATTCAAAGAAAATTAACTTTGTTCCTTGCCAAGGAACTTACCCACTAAAGGGAATCCCCGGCCAGCGAATGAACAACACTGTTTCGGAGCTGCAGGACGCTTCCATTGCCGAACTCACCTGCGGATGTATAACTTTAGTGCCAAACAAGAGTCCTTCAATAAACAATAAAAACAAACAAAGGAGCGCTTAGTCAAATGGATGTAGAGGAAACATGAATCTGTTCGTTTATTTACCTTATGAGTTGGTGACAAATCTGCCAGCATCTGAGTAGGGACTGTAAGCTGGCTCTCTGATCTGAATGCACAAGCTGAGCTCGAGGAGGCCCACGGAGAGAGAGATTTGCATAACCAAATGAGCCAATTCCCAAGACCGATGATAGAATAGGTCGGGAGCCCGTGAAAAAACTCAGCCACCATTGGATAGCAAGGAGCATTCCCCACCGTCGATGAGACAGGGATTACCATGCAAGGCAAAAGATTAGACATTCTTGTCGGCCTCGTATAGCATGGAGCCGGGTAGGAGTTAATACACTTGGAAATGGATAAGGTATGCCACATGATGGCAGAAGGGAAATTAAAAGTTACCTCTTTACTGAATGCCGCGTGGTTAACATGCATGTTGTCATACAGAGACTTTTATAAAATAAAAATAAAAACAATACACTGGCCCTTAATTCATATGTTAAGTGGAGTGCAAATAGTAGCATAAGTAAATAAAATCCTATAGTTATCGATGGGTACGTGGAACCTTTATATATATAGTAAAAAAAACAAAAAATATCCTTTGATGTGGAGATATTACAGAATGCTTAAGACAAAGCTAATTACAAGGGAGGAGTACATGGTAAATAGTGGGCTTGTTGGAAGGTCATCGTACATAGATTTTGATGGCCTTTGCCATCGAATCCCTATCGGGTTGGAAAATGATTGAAGGTTAAGTCTTCATGCGGACCTGAATATTTATAGATTATCGGTTTATAATCTTTATTGGCTCTGTAAAGACAGTAAAGGTCATGCTAGTTTCCAATCTGATATCTCTGTAGACCTTCAGATCAACATGGGCTTGATCGTATGGATATTGGATTTTAAAAGTGATCGGAGGTTAAGTCTTAAACCGGACCCGAATTTTTATAAACCGATGGCTTATAATCCTTATCGGATCCGTGAAGCAGGTAAGAGTCGCGCATGTTGCCAGGGCGATATCATTAATGACCGTCGGATCTTACGAGATTTTGATCGAAAGGATATCAAGTTTCAAAATGGGAGGAGGTTAAGTCCAAGAACGGACCTGAAGTTTTATACATTAATAGTTTATTTCCTTTGTCGACTCTGTAAAGAGAGTAAGGGTCGCGTAAGTTTCCGATGCCATTTATTTAAGGACTGTTGGATCGCTGGGGTTCTTATCGAATAACTATTGGGTTAGATAATGGTCAAAGGTTTATGTGTAAGTTTTGTGTGTAAGGTTTCAGGTTTAGTTGATCCTGTTGACAATTAATCATCAACGGATTTGTCTTTTGTTGGTCTTTACACTTGTAAAGAAGTGTAACATAAGTAATCTTTTTTGCGGTTAATTGAAGGCTTCAATCTTACTTGACCAAAAAAAAAAGGATACTTGAAATTAAAAAATATATTGTAATGAATATCTCTAATTTATAGAGTTTTTAATAGAGAATTGATATATCACATTTTAAAAATATTAATAAAAAATCCAATATATAAGTAAAATAAAATATTTTAATAGCAACCTATAAAATATAGAATAAAAAATATATAAATAAAATTAAATATTTTAATATCAACCTATAAAATGTAGAATAAAGAATAAAGCAATGTGCGGTAAAAATCTCACTAGTTTCCATATGAAGAGATAGTAAAATTCAGACTCAGTACTTAAATTCCCATACCTCTCCGCTACTCAAGTTACAGATCAAGCATTCCACGCATTTTAGAAATCACATTACTTTTTTTTTTCAAATTAAAAAATTAACCTATATGGATGAAGGCGCATTTGTAATTATTTTGATCCTTAATATCAGGTTGACATACAACTTTTTAATCTCACATTACCTTAAAAAACAAAATGGTGAATTATATGCACGAAGTCGGATTTGTAATTATTTAGATTCTTAATACTAAGTTACTTAGAAACTGGAAGACTCATGGAAGAGCTTCATCATTGCATTAACAAACATGCAAATTTATACACACGGATAGCCGTAAATTCTACAGTAATCTGCCGACTACCGCCGCTTGCTGCCGACTTCTCCAGAAGACGCCGACTTCTCTAGAAGATGCTAGGTTTGGCTTTTAATGCTGGTGGTTGGATTTATCAATGTTTTCCAACAAAGTTGACATACAACTTTTTAATATGCTTTCGATTAGTCCTTCAAACTTACAAATTCTTCGCTTATGTTAAATTATTTTTTTTCCCACCTCGTAAAAATAAATTAATTATTAGTAATTCATATATCTAATATGTTTTTATTTGTTTTCCCACCTTGTAAAATTAAATTGATTATTAATAATTCATATATCTAACATGTTAAAAATAATTTACTTTAGGACTATTTAAACAATAAATATAATTAAAAAAATAAATAAAATATTTTTGTATTTAGTATTTTTACTATTATCCATATTTTTATTAATTAAGTGAATATATAATAAAATATAAGATATAAAGAATTGGCAGTTGTAATGGCGGCTTATGATGAACGAGTCCTTTAAAAGATGGAAGAGAAAAGGAAAAAAGGGAAAGTATTTGAACATTTCATGTAATTTTTATTTTTAGTTTTTTTGTTTTCATTTTCTTTTTTAATATTGGCTGAAGCTTTAGGGTAATTCTATTTTTTGATTTTCAAATTCAACAAAATTACAAATTTTCTTGTAAAAAAATATAAAATATAACTTTATTTATTTTCAATTTTCAAATCTAATATCGTGGAAATGATTTAAAATTTTCATTCTAAATAACCTTTAAAAAATTATTCAAGACCTATTGAATCAAATAAATACTATTTTTTCATGCGAAACTTGCCTCCTACTCAAAATGTATATATTCAAAACCTTTTGAATCAAATAAATACCATTTTTTCATGCGAACCTTCCTCTACTCAATATATATATATATATATTCATATTCTCACTGCTCTATGTTATAAATACGAAACGCCATAAGAACATTTCCGAGTATTCCTAAACGGAACACGAATTTTTCCGAGTATTATTATTTTGATGATCGATTTTAAGAATATGTAGAAATGGATTAACAATAACTATGTAAATCAAATCATTTATTTTGGAGTTATCAAATCGTTTATTTAAAATGGTAAGAACTTGAGGAAAAAAATTTTAAAAATTTTGAGTAACAGTGTTTGAATGATATTTTCGTGGAAAAAATAGATTAATAATATCAAAAACTTTTAAAACACTCAAAATCAACAACTTCAATTTACATAAATCCCTATCTAATTTTTCAAAATATTACAATAATTACTATGATTTTAGAAAAGAATTATGATTATACTACAGCATTTATTTTACCTATCAGTCACCTCACTCCTATTCATACAATTCTAATTAGTACAGCATCTTCCACGTCATGGATATGAAACAAAAACAATAAAAATATCTTTATTTCACCTCACTACTATCCATACAAATCTAATGAGTAGACCATCCTCCACGTCTTGGATATGAAACAAACACAATAAAAATATCTTCAGCAGTATCCGTTATGTACCATTGTGAGTGAAAGATTTTTTCAGAAATAACCACTTTGTGTACTATTGGACCGGAAAGCTAACGACAATAACTGACTTGCCATTGAAGAGACAATAACTAACTTGCCATTGAAAGAGTTATAATTCTGGTATATGTTTATTTAAATTAAATAGAATAATAAATAAAATTAATACACATTAAAAAAAATACTAGAGGCATAGAAATGGTGGAAAATACTTGTTCTTTAGTGTATTCCTCTCATAATGTAATGTACAAATAATGATAATAGTACAAATAAATACGTGAGGAAGTTTGTCTCAAAATAGTAAGTTTATTTTGGACACTATGGTTGAGTAAATCTATCAACCAAACACTAATCTAGGAGCCTGGCTAGTTGGAGAGAATCTCTCAACCAACTAGGCCTAAATTGACTTCTAACGAGAAACAAACTTAATCTAGAAAGGCAATCCAACATTTTTTATTTTGATTAATTTATTTGTTTTGGACTTATAATTTTTTTCATCACATGAGAGTGAGGCTAACATTCCCCCCTCAATGATAAGTCCAAAATAAAAACTAGGAACCATCTTCCAAGTTCTCATGATGACACTGTTGATCCTAAAAAACGTTGACTGCCAAAGCTCGATGCCGAAAAAAACTTAAATTTGAAGAGAACCTGAATAAGCTGCAAGTTTTATTTATTTCTTAAAGTTACTTCACAACTCCATTACGTGCCAAACTACAAAAATATCCATATATCCTTCTTTTGAAATCAACATCCTTTTTCCACTAACAAAATGTTGATGACGCCCACTCACGAATTTGCTTGTCCACTAATAAAATATTGGGAACGCCCACTCGCGAATTTGCTGACGTTGAAAATTGTTCACTTTTGCTTTTGTTGTTGACCGCCCACTCGCGAATTTGTTGATGTCAAAAATGGCTCACTGCTGCTTTTGTTGTTGACCGCCCATGTCAAAAACTGCTCATTGTTTCTTTTGTTGTTGATCGCTAGCTGGCGAATTTGTTGATGCCCACTTGCAGATTTGATGAAGACTTCCCACTAGCTACTTTTGTTGATGTTGTCAAGACTTTCAGTCTAACAACCATTTCCCCCCTTTGTCAGCTGAAAGGAGTGACAATCATCTGCACTTGATTTCTGAACTACCCCCCTTCACGCGGAGAAGAGTTTCACCATCTTCATTTTATTGTAGAATTGGTCTTCATGTGAGACTGAATCATTCGATAACACATAGATAATTGTTTTACTATAGATGCACACTTCCAAGGATCAATCCATGCATAATTGATATTCACTGTCGGTGGTTGATTTCTCTTGTAGCGTCTTTCAGATGAATGATTTTTCTTGCCACAATGATGACAATTATGGAAGTCAACGAATTTACTCTCCATATGGCCATTTTGTTTACAATGGTTACACTTAACCATATTCTGATCACTATTTAGAAAACCAGCACTTACAAACTGAACTAGTTTTGAGAAATCTGGAACAAACAAAGTGTTTGCTTTGTTGTATCCTAGGCCATGTCAATTTTTGTTGAAGGAGATTTCTTCTCAAAGTCTAATCACCTTCTTGGAAAGACTATCCTATTTTTTTTTCATACTTGTTGTTGCTCCTAACATCCTGTCCTTGATTTATTAAACCTTCCGTATCACACTAAGAATCAAGTATTAACAGTTCATCTGTTTGACATGCTCCATCAAACTAATCAATTTAACATTTGGTACTACTTGTTGCATCATTGAGTAGTAAAACTAATGGGATGAGATCACTTGTGTCACAACTAACATCAACCTGTTTGATTAGTTCATCTGTCTCGCAACTTATATCAACTTGCTTGATTAGATAATCTATGTTGCAACCTTCATTAATATGATGAATAATATCACTTGTATCACAACTTTCATTTGCTGTTGTGACGAAGTCTTCTATGTCACAACTTGCATGAGTCTTCTCTACACATTGTGCATCTAGTAAATCTTGCTTTTCACTTAACTTAATTTGGGGTTCATGAATGAGTTTTCTTTTATTTCGATCTCAATTTGAAAGTCCCTTGCTACTTCTAATATATTGGTCATTTGATTGATTAAGGTTTTATTCCGCTTCAACATCCATTCCAGTATTTCAACTGTGTTCTGTAACTCATGATTGCAATATTTCAAATCTTTGATCTCCATTTCTTCACTTTGAAGATGTTTTCCTCCTTTACCTATGTTGATTTTTGACACGCTCACTTGAACTTGCTTTAATCAATTTCATGCTCGCTTGATTTGCTTTAATTAACTTCACACTCGCTCGAATTTTGTACAAGGATGAGGGTGTCGGATACCACCGAAAATTCACCCAATGTTTACAATGACAAACTCAAATGATATTGACTCACTTGAAGAGAATTGACTCAGTTAAGGATAACTGACTCACTTAATTGACTCAGTTGAGGAGAATTGACTTACTTTACCTCCTATAAATTCATAATTTGGGTGTCGGTTTCTACTGAGAATGCACCTTTACAATTCAACTCAATTTTATTTGAATTTGTTTACAAGTTAACTTATAAATCATGATTTTGCAAGTTACACAATAACCAATTGTCGTTGAATGTTGATGTAGTCTTTTGAAATGCATGAGTTTGTAGTTGCATTAACTTGATTGCCTTGTGTGAATTTGCTTGTTGATGTAGAATGCTAATGTCGATAACTTTGAGTATGTGTTGTAGTTGCATAAATGCATGTAATTTTTTGTGCCTGATTGAATGCTCGTTGCAACTTCTTTATTTTAGGTCCTTTGATTAATGTGCTTGTTTCATTAACTTTCTTAAGACTCCTTTTTGTGTGTTAGATAATATAATTGTAGTGTCAAAACTAGACACAAAAATAAGCAACATTGAAAATCATGCCCTACACAAGGTGTTCCTAAGATCTCCTTATTCAATTTCGGGCGGATCTAGGATACTGCGATACCACAAAAAATATGTCTTTATTAAGTATTTGAGTAAATCAACCTTTCATATTTACAACATCTTCATTGAAACTTCTCAAGGACAAAGTTTGAGAACTCCTTGGAGGCAAATTGTCTTCAAAAACCTAGATGTTCAGTCACTCAATCTTTCTCAAAGTAAAAAATTACTTCGAATTACAACAATGTATTTTTCTTTTAAAATTTCCCTATCACTCCAAATTTACAATATATGAATCTTATGAATCCACAAAGTCACTTATTACTCCATTACATAAAGAATTGTAATACTCCTTATCTCTCCAAAATGTACAAAAATCACTTCTCACTTCTCACTCCAAAATATTAAAACATACCCTTATTACTCCATTAAATTTATCATGATTACAAATCTTTTAAAATATGCTTTCATAACATTATCTCTCCAAAAGGTCCATAAAACACTTTATGATCATACTTTCAATTAAAATATTATTAAATCTTTATGAAGTCACCTAAAATCAAGTTCCTTTTTAAACTTTCAAATCAATTTATAAAAAATGAGCTCGCATTTCAAATGTGAATGTAAAGATTATAAAGCACACCCCATGATATGCTTATGCATGTAATTGGTTGAGAGGTTGAGAGATCAATTACGCAACATAAAATAACTCGTTGAAGACACAAATACTCCATGCAAATGCTAGTTCCTTTTTTTTAAATGCACAGTGGTTCCACACTTCTAAATATAGAGCAATGTATACAGTGATAACAACTCTTCTAGCATTGCTTCCACTCTGTTCGGTCCTTCTGCAGGTGTCCTATTCTCCACCACTTCGCCAATGCAGAAACTATACCCTTCATTGTACCCTCTTTCATTTAACATATAATCTACAATTCGCAACAATCTCACCAAGATACTTTTCACCAGATATGAAAATAATTACCTTTAGAAATTAAAGAAAATAAAAACCTGATTTAATATTTGTTCTATTCTTTTTTCTTTTCTATGTCAATGGAGAATACTCGTTATTGGGCTTCTCCAACATTTTGGAGATCAGAGTCTTGCAGTAGATTTGACTCTCCCCCAAGATGTTAGGCCCCTATACTACTAGAGTAACCCCTTATTGTTATTAGTACAACCCCCTTATTATATTTTTGTACCCATGTAGTCCCCATATTATTATTATTGTTCCCCACAGAAGCCCACTATTGTTATTATTTTCCCCTTACACTATTATTGTGATGTCGACTCTGATCATATTATGACCCCTTAGACTCCTATATATAGAAAGGAGGTATTTTCATTTGTATCGTCCAAGAATTATTAATTTTTGTAATGTAAAGGAGGTTTCCCCCTCGAAGAGGTGGAATTCTAAGGCATTGATCTTTCTTTTCCATCTTTTTGTGAACTGGTTTCATAACATTTGGCATGAGAGCTTTGGATTCTAGGGTTTCGCTGCTCCAAACAGGTCATCGTGGAATTTTTTCTATAACCTTTTTTTCTGTGTTGTTTCAGACGCTAAAACAAAAACCCATTTGGTTTGAAATCGTTTTGAACCTCGAGTCTGAATTTCAGAGCTTTTTGTGCTATATTTGCGAAGATGTGATCTGAGGAAGTTGGACTTTTTGCAGACTCCTGAATTACAATCCAAACAGGGGACCTGGGAAAAATAGTAATAACTTTTGTTTTGAGCATCAGATTGAAATTTCATAAGAAGTTACAGAATGAGGACGGACTATAGTTTCCTGTGTATATTTTTTAGATCCTAAGGTAAAATTAGTGACACGTGGCACTTCATACAAGTGCACTCTTCTTAAAAGGTATATAATCAGGTCATCTTGGGAGATTGTGCATAACACTTTCTTAGAGAATCTAAATTTGAGCAGACTCGTGGCATTGGAAAGAGGACATAGAGGGCTACTGCAGGTCATGATTTCAGAACTGGAAGATTCGAAATTACATAGTTACAGTCATTTCAAGATCGAGCTCGTAAAATCAAGAAAAAGTGAGATGAAGAAATTTGATGGCAAGGATCGGGTAAATTGGATACTACAAATGGAGAAATATTTTGATATACATGGTGTAACACTATTACAAAAGGTATGTATTGCATCTTCATATTTAGAACAAAATCATCTTTTATGGTATAAAGGGCTTTGTTCTCGTAAACAACTTATTACATGGTCAATTTTCACGGAGGAAATTATAGCACATTATGACAATAGAAAGAGCAACACCTTCTTTAGAGAAACACCACAACAATTGGAAGAAAAAAGAGAAAAAAGGGCATTGTTACAAGGTGGAAAGAAAAATTATGGCAACAAGGAATTATACCCCTCACAACTATAAAGATGGAAGTATTGTTTCTCCTAGCCTTCCACAACATACAAGGATTACACCACAACAATTGGAAGAAAAAAGAGAAAAAGGGCTTTGTTATAATTGTGATAGCAAATGCACTAAAGGTTACAAGTGTGCTCAAAACAAATTATTTTACATAGAGTATGAAGAGGAGGAAGAAAAGGATTAAGAAACATCAAAAGAAGAGGATATATGCCAAGACCCAACCCCAGAGAAAGAAGAAATGAATCCGACCATACCTTGTAAAGCATTGGCAAGAATTACCACACCTCAAACTCTCAAGATAGATGGACATATCATGAAGAAAAAGGTTCAAGAAGTGAAAGATCACATCAAGAAAGAATAAATGAATCCAACCATATCTTGTAATGCATTGTCAGGAATTACCACTCCTCAAACTATCTAGATAGAAGGACATATCAAGAAAAAAATGTTCAAGAAGTGAAAGATCACATCGAGGATTAAGAAATGAATCTGACCATATATTGTAAATAATTGGAAGAAATTACCACTCCTCAAACTCTAAAGATAGAAGCGCATATCAATAAGAAAAAGGTTCAAGCAGTGAAAGATGACATCGAGCATCAACAACAAGTTCTCCAACTTTTAGAGGACAACACCACTTTGGTGCAGAGTCAGATGAAACAACAGGTAGATCAACATCGCAGTGAAAAATGTTTTGATGTAGGTGATTGGGTATTTTTACGCTACATCTCAAGAAAGCTATTTATGAGAAGGAAATTTTGGCAATACTACATGCAATTAAGAAATAACAACCTTATTGAATGGGAAGACACTTCAAGGTAAAAATGGATCATGAAAGTATTAAATACTTTTTAAAACAATTATTATCTTTAGAAGAAAAGAAAAAATGGGTCACAAATATCTTGGGTTATGAATTTGACATCATCTACAAAAAAGGGAAGAAAATTTTTGTTGCAGATGTAATCTCAAGAAAGGATGAGGATGTGGAAGCATTGTTTTGTGCTATTTCTATTATCCAACCAGATTGGATAAATGAAGCAAGTGATGAATGGAAGAAGGAAAAAGAAGTGTGGCCACTCATTCAAAAGTTGCAGAATATCCCAATTCAAACAATATTTCCAGAACATGAAGGGTAAGGAAAAATCATATTGGAACCTGGAGCAGTCACAGAAACAAGAACCCGACAGCTACGAAATTGATCAGTTTCAGAGTATCTCATCAAGTGGAAGAACTTACTCGCTGAAGATTCCACATGGGAGGACAAGAATTTTATATCGAAGCATCAAGAAATACTCAAGCGTTCAGGACAACACTTTTTGAAGGAGAGTGGCATGTTAGGTCCCTATACTAGTGTAACCCATTATTCTTATTAGTACAACCCCCTTTTTATATTGTTGTACCCATGTAGTCCCCATATTGTTACTATTATTCCCCATAGAAGCCCACTATTGTTATGATTGTGCCCTTACATTATTATTGTTATGTTAGCTCTGATCATATTATGACCCCTTAGACTACTATATATATAAAGGAGGTATTTTCATTTGTATCATCCAAGAATTATTCATTTGTGTAATGTAAAGGAGGTTGCCCCCTCGAAGAGGCTGAATTCTAAGGCATTGATCTATCTTTTCTATATTTTTGTGAACTGGTTTCATAACACAATACTACTAATAAGTACTAATTCCATGTGAATTTAAGACTTTCTTAGAGTGCAAGCCTGATCCATGAGCGTTTGAAGTCGTCCACCTTTCGAGGGCCTCTTAATTTACCGAAGACATATCAAGTCTCTTTCAGTGTTATGACCCATAAAATCTTGAAGTGCGTCCTCCAAGATGTAGGGTGTCACCACACCAAATACCAATGCCCATCGATATCCCAATTGACTTCACTTAGAAACAAGAAAACATGGTAACACTAATCGCTTTTTCACTATTCATGCTTTTGGCATCCTTTTCGCAATTCCTTTGAGCAACTCTGAGTAATACGAATCTCCAAATAGTATGTATGCATCAAACAGGTCATAAAATAAACAACTTGAGATATGCCCTATATCCAGAAATTAATAATTGTTGTGCGTAAAAAAGGATATCATCATTGAATATCGACAACAACTCTCAATGTGAGTATTTTCGTGATGCCTTCCTCATCATTGCTGCAAAATTTTCATTGATGCACAAATTTAAGTCTCTCCACGATAGCTCTTTAACTTTTTTGACAGCAACTCTCTGTGATTTTAGATTGTACAGATATCAATAATGCAACACATCTTTTTATCTTCATACCAAAACTAACAACGCCCTGCAGAAAATCTATTCTAAAGCACAAATATTTTCTACACTCTTATATGGAGGCAAAGTCACGGCCCATATGGCTCTGATACCATCTCTAAAATAATAAATAAATTAAAACTCATAAAAAAAATACTAGAGACATAGAAATGGCAGAAAAGGCCCCAGCCTTAGTGTATTCCTCTCATAATGCGATGTGCAAATAATGATAATAGTACAAATAAATACATGAGAAAGTTTGTCTCAAGATAGTACATCTTGCTTGGACACTATGGTGGAGTAAATATCTCAACTAAACACTAATATAGGAGCCTAACTAGTTGAAGAGAATCTCTCAACCAACTAGGCCTAAACTAGTTCTTAACCATGAGGAACAAACTTAATCTAGAAAGGTAGGATTAAATCCAACTTTCTTTATTTTAATTAATTTAATTGTTTTGGACTTGTAATGTTTTTCATCAAATGAGAGTAAGGCTAACATTACTTACTTAAATTTAAGAGTGGGCATATATAACCTCAACCTATTTACTTCCCAATGACCCGACGGTTATTTTTTGCCAAATAAAACCTCCTTAAAATCTCAAACCTATGTGGTTTGTCACTCGTAGCAACTATTTATTCATGACAAGCGAAAATACACAAAGTTCTCATAACAATTTGTACTACTCCCATACATGTTCCATGTGGATGCTTCTTAGTCTGCTAATGATCGTGATCATCATCGTTGTCTTCTTAAAGGCAGCTGCTATGGTTGATCGTGAAATTAATATGGTGTTTTATATGCACGAAAATGTGAAAGGAAACAACGTGATGACCATCCCAGTTACAGGATTAAATGGTGCTTCTTCACCTTAGGCCATTTTGGAAGGGTTGTAGTTATCAAAGATATTATCACTAAAAGCTTGCAATTAATAGAATCCAACTCTCAAAATATTGTGGGTCAAGCGCATGGAATGCACATGAATACAAACTTTGTTCTTGCACTTGACTTTTTAAAGGATTTCACATTAATATTTGATAATATGGAATCTAACGGAAGCACCTGGGAGTTCCAAGGAACGAACAGGTTTGATCAGCCTCACCATGAGTATGTTGTAGTTGGAGAAATAGACACATTCATATTTACTCTCAGTGATGTAGTTCTTACCACGGAACCCCTTTATAGCAAGAATTTTGTTCTCGACCTCAAAACCACTTTGTGCACTCCTTAATTATTATATGATTTGCTTGTTTTCCTCTATGGACTTCAACATTTGTTTTCGTCCACTGTCATGGTAAAGCATGCCTTCCACGTTCATAACTCATCAGTATTTTGCTTTTGATTAGATGTTTCATTCGTACTTTAATATCTCTTATCCCCTCTATTTGATGCTTTACAAAATATCTCATTTACATGTACTATTTTATTGTTGAAGAAAATGTTTGGCATAGATATCAATGGATCATGTTAAGGTTGATTGTTGATCATGTCATTAATCTATTTGTTGTTGATTTTTTTAAAGATAATTTATGTTGAATGCTATGTTGTTATTGTTACAAGGTTTTTTGAATTACAAAGTCTTAAAAGTCATGTAAAGTGTGAAGGGTGATCATTTTGAAGGTTGATTATTGTTAAATATATTGATTGGTTATTTTAATGTATGGCTTACAATTAAAATGAAAAATACAAATTATATCTTAACATATAAGCTGGAAAATATATGATTTTATTAAACAAGAATTTTTAGGAATTAACATGTGGCTGGTACAAATATGAAAAAATTAGCTAATAGAAATGTGAAAAGTTTTCAAGATTTATCTTTTGCAATCATTGTTGTCTGCCTATATTATTCATCTATATTTTATATTACAAAATTTTGAATTTCAGATATGAAAATGAAGAATCAGATTGAAAAAAAGTTTAGAAGACCAAGAGACAACTCCTCATTTCATATTTCTACATACAATACAAACAATAAATAAGCTATGCTTATAAAATATACATTATTGCATGAGAAAAACACATTATGGTGTTCAAAAGTTTGTATGAGATGGTTCGTGAGAATCATTCTATTTAGGAAAAGAAGAGAAAAGTAGTAGAAGAGGAATAGAATCAAAGAAAAGAAGTAGAGAAGATGAGAAGTAGACTTGAGGAAATAAATGAATATGAGTAAGTAGCAAATTTGATTTTGTTTTGTGATTTGGAGATTGTAGTCTCCTTTAAATTCTAGTGTGATAAAGAATAGGTTGTATCCTATCAGATAGGAAACTTGTGAAGGTTTTAATATGCAAAACACTTTATGGGAATTAGAGCTTCTTTGAGGTAACAACCTCATGTAGGTTGGAGCCTACAAAAAATTTGATGTAATGGGGGAGTAGGAGTTAACATTCACATTACTTTCAACCAAAAGTCATTTTTTCTTCTTTATGGGTTTCCACTTATATTTGGTGTCATCATATGTTGCTTATTGAATGTTGTGTGAATTCTCTTGAATTTTGAATAGGAATATATGTAAATGTCTCTCGTAAATGAAAAAGGAAAAACTAACAATTGAACATATACATAAGTCATTAGTTTCATAAGAATATGTTTGAAAATGAAGATTAAGTTGAGTGAAACTAAAAGAAAGGTAAAATTACTTATTCACCCCCCCTTTAAGTAATTCCCACAAATTTATCAATTGGTATTAGAGCTAGTTCCCTACTATCAATTTAACAACTTGAAGGATGCCGTGAATCATTTGAATGGCTAGTTAGGAAGGACATTCAACAAATAAATCTCCTCTATTTACTTGTACAAATTATGCCTTCTGGGAAGTAAGAATGAAGACATATTTAATGTCCCTTTCAGTAGAAATTTATGTTGACCCATTGTTAGCATATTAATAACCAAAGAAAATGAGTAGTGACAAAGATGTCAAACTATAATTTATGGCCAATGCAAAAGCTATGAATGCACTTCGTAGTGGATTAAGGGAATTAAAATTTATTAAGTTAATGCATTGTAAAATAACTAAAGAAATATGGGATAAACTTCAAAGTATCCATGAAGGAGATGCCAAAGTAAAGATGGTCAAATTACAAGTATATAAATTGCAGTTTGATACATTAAAAATGAATGAAGATGAAGATATTGTTAAGTTATTTCTAATAGTAGATGAAGGTGTTAATGCCATGATGGGTCTAGGAGAAACAATCAAAGAGAGTGTAATAGTCCAAAAAATATTGAGGTCATTACCTTCAAAGTTTAATCCCATGTTTTAGTTATAGAAGAGACAACCAACCTTGAGACTCTAAACATGCATCAACTACTCGGTTCCATGATAGCATGTGAAACCATAATTTCGAGGTGAAAGTTAGCTACTAGAAATGTTGATGTTAAGGTAAACAAGCTTACGGAAGACAAGGAATGTTCATCCTTAAAAACTAATGAATAAGAGGGGAAATTTATCCGAAGAATGAACAAAGGTATAGGTAAGTATAAAGGAAATGTCTTATTTGAGTCTTTAACTTAAGGAAGAGTGGGGACTTATGCCTCAAATTGTCCTTACAAGAAAGAAGAAAATCAGTCTAGAGGGAAAGAAAAGAACAAGTCTAATAAAATGTAGAAAGAAAAAAAAGATAGAAGGAAAATATTCTATGTTCCAAAAGATAGTAGTGTATCTAAAAGCTATAATGGGTCCTCTAGTGAAGATGGAACTAGTGAATTCAGGTTGATGGACTTAGAAGATATGCAAAAAGAATACAAGGATTATGAAGAAGACGAAGGTGAGGTATATATTAAGAGGGAGTTGATTAGTGCCCTAGAGGAAGTAGATAGACTTAAATAGAAGAATAAGAAGAAGAAAGTGATTTTGTTCAAAAAAATAGAAGCGTATATGAAAGCTAAAGGTTGAACTTGAAGAAGTAAATAAGGTGGAAGATATTCTACTACAATAAATAAAAGAGAAAATTCAAGAGTGTGAAGCATTGGAAGAAGAAGTGGTAACCCTGAAGAAAAATCTAGAGAAGGCACAAACTTATTTGAACATTAATATTCAACACATAAAAAGATCCAAAAAATTGAATGTGAGATTAATTTCTCAAAGGTATTCACTTATGAACGTTGGGCTAGGTTATGAAGGAAAATCCAATGAAATTAAGAAAAAGGACAAGAAGACAATTACTTTTGTAAAAGTTGTTAAGGAAGACAATGCCAATCCACATTAATATGAGAGCAAGAAGCTGAAGAACACTTCAACATAAAAGGAGGAAGAACAAGAAAGAACTTTTAGCAAACTATAGTAGACAAAAGTAGTGGACAAATAAACAACAAATAATGAGAGACCATACTTCTTCAAGAGACAATATTATCAAAAGCCAAGATGGTTATATCCTCAAGTATCATCCACTACTAGGTAGGGAAAATTTTCTATGGTTACTTTTATAGTTGTAAAATTTTTGGAAATAAAGCTATAAATTTCAGAGCTAATATGAGAAGAAATAAGTTCAGGAATGCTAAAATAAGTGAGGCTAATGAATATATTTGCAAACATTAAAGAAAACATGAATCTAGAGAGAAATCCATTTTCCACTCTCTTTGATATTACTTATTGTTCCTTTTGTCTCAATTTTGGGCATAAGTCTTATGAATATCAACATAAAAACTATAGATCACAATATGAGAACAACTTGGAAAATAGATAAATATATGCAATCAAGAAAGAATAAATAAGAGAAGAAAGTTGATAGGTGTGGCCTAGTTCTATATGCTCAGTATCAAAATAGTAAATGGTATATGGATAATGGTTGCTCTATAATTAGAGGAAATGGTACATTCAACCCAAATAATGGAGGAGGAAATACTTAGGATGTACTTTCGTAGAAGGTATGAAACATAATTTTTTGACTGTAAATCAGATGTGTGATAGAGGCTATGATGTTCTTTTCAAAGCTTGGGATTGTTAAATTAGGTAAAAAACTATTGGGAAGGTTTTGGCTAAAGGAGTTCGAACAAATAATGATTTGTATATTTTAAAGGAGGACAATGAAGAGTGTTATATCAACGAGCAATATGATTCTTGACTATGGCATAGGAAACTAGGCTATCTGAATTTTGATGATAACTTAAGGCTTAGTAAGAGGAGAGAAGTTATAAATTTACCAAAGATACAAAAACCTTAAAACTCTACTTCCAAGACTTTTCAAATGGGAAAATAGATTAGAACTTCATTAAAGGTCAAGGATAAGTTGTTAAGTAGCAAGCCTTTGCAGTTAATAAATATGGATTTGTATGGTCCTTCTAGAACAAAATCACAAGGAGGAGAAAATTATTTCATCTTGGTAATTGATGACTACTCTATATTAACATGGGTAGCATTCCTTATAAATAAGTGAGAAGCATTGGGAAAATTCAAAATATTCAAGGAACTAACATTAAATCAAACACGGTGAAAGATAAAGTGTATAAGGTGAGGCAAAGGAGGAGAATTTAATTTAGATGAATTTGCAGAATTTTGTGATGAACTTAACATAAAAAAGAAGTAAGCTATTGCAGAGACACCACAACAGAATGGAGCCGCAAAGAGATATAACATTTTCTCAACAAATGGATAAATCCATGATGCAAGAGAGAAACATTCCTCAAACCCATTAGGAAAGAGAAGTACACACAACAATGAATATTATTAATAAGGATCATCTCATACAAAATTGTGACAAGACACCATATGAATTATGGAATGGTAAGTTAGCTTCAACCAAACATTTTAAAGTGTTTAAAAGTAAATGTTATATCAAAAACAATGATGAAAAGTTAAAAAAGTTTGATGCTCGATTAGATGAAGTAATATTTTTGGGATACTCTTCAAAAAGTAATGGATAAAGGTGTTTTAATAAATGACTACATATGATTATGGATTGTATATATGTAAGATTTCATGTTGAGTTGTCTTATAAGAATAAGAATACATGTCTTATAAAATGAAGTACATGAATAATAATAAGAAAATACAGAGACCCATTCAAAAGGTCCCTTAAGGCATTTCTACAAGAATCACCATGAAAGTCAGATTATTGGAGATAAAAGTGAAGGAGTTATAACAAGGAGGCAACTTGTAGAGAAAACATACTAGGCTTATATTGCTATAATGTTACAAATTGAACCAAATAACTTTGATGAAGCAAGTAAAGATAAAAAATGGATATATGCTATGAACAAGGAGTCAAATCAAATTGAAAACAAAAAGACTTGGAAATTAACACCGATACCGATTGGAAAGACTTTCATGGGTACAAAATGGGTATTCAAAAATAAGATCAATCAACAAGGACAAATTGTTAGAAAAAAATCCAAACTAATATGCAATAGTTACTCACAAGAGTAATGTCTTGACTATGAAGGAATTTTTTCACCAATCAGGAGATTCGAGACAACGAGGATGTTTTTGGCATTTTCTTGTCACAATGATTTCAATGTGTACTAAATGGATGTGAATTATTCTTTCATGAATCGAGAACTTGAGGAATGAGTCTATTTGGAACAACCTCATCGATTTTTATTATAAAATAATCCTAATTATATATACAAGTTATAGAAGGAATTTTGCTGAAGAGATGAAGTTCAACTTCGAGATGTCAATTATTGGAGAACTTATGTCTTACCTAGGGACGAAAATCCTACAAAATTTAGGAGGTATATTCATTTCTCAAGAGACATACAAAAGGATATGTTGAAACAATTCCAATTGGAATATTGTAAACCTATCTCAACCCCTATGGACATTGAATCTAATTTATGTGTAGAAGATGAATCACCTGAGATTGATGAGAATGTTTACAAATATATGATAGGGATTTTGTTATACCTAACCACATCTAAACCAAATATGATTCTGGTAGTAATATTAATGGAAAGATATCAATGAACGCCTAAAAAAATTCATCTACTAGCAAGAAAAAGGATATTCAGATAGTTGAAAGGGACCCTAGACTACAGAATATGGTACCCACATGGGAAGGAATTTACATTGAAAATATATACAGATCAAAATTGGGCCAGATGTGTGGATGACAGGGAAACTATGTGTGGTGGTGCATCAAACTTAGGAGATTCATTGATTACATGGTCAAGAAAAAAATAATCATCAGTATCTCTATATAACAGAAGTCAAATACATTGTAGTCACTGCTTGTTGCACATAAGAGTTTTGGATGAAACAAACTTTAGAAGCTATGAAGGTAAATTTTAGTGAACATATATCTCTTAAGTATGAAAATACAAGTGCAATAAGTATTTCAAAAAATCTAGTGCTTCACTCAATGACTAGAAACATATCCCTATAAAGTACCACCTTGTGAAGGAAAAAGTGGCTCAGAAGACAATGAACATGGACTACATACCCACAAAATAATGCATAGGAGATATATTTACTAATCCACATGCTAGAGAACCATTTGAATATCTACGAAACAATTTATGGATAGTCCCTACAAACTCCTATCACTAGTTTAACTTCAAAAGAAGATCCTCAAATACTAGAGAGAATATGAAAAATAATGCACTATGTAAGGGGGAGATTCTATAGGAGAAACTATGAGTAAAGAAGAGGAAAAGAAGCATATGATTTTGTCAAGATTTTGAAGTAGTCAAGAAGAAACAAGAACAAAGTACCATCCTATAATTGCAATATCAAGCCAACTTCTTGATGAATAGACAACATCAATTAGTTTTATTAATCATAGGTTCATTGTTTGATACTAAATTTATGCGAAAAATCATATATAACTTGTAAACCATCTTTCCACAATGTACATAATCTAGTTTAACATTTTCATATCTAGTCAAAGCAAGTTGAAGATGAGTATACCTCAATGTATATTTGAATTATCAGAATTTCTCAAAATTTTGCGGCCTTTGATGAATACGAATATGTATGTACCACACATCAAAGTATATTATGATAATTCGTGTATTCAACTCATACTTCATATATGAAGAAAGAAAATCTAAAGAATTCTTGAAATATGCATAATGGAAGAAAATTCGCTATCACCAAGCTCACATGAGCAAATATTATACATCAAGAAGTGTCATGTATGGTTTCTTGAAGCCTTGATCGTAAAGAACCATGTGATTGACGTCAAAACCATATTATTTTCAAAGTCCAAATGAAGACACATATTTGCAGGAGTTGTATTCATATCAAGTGATCTAGTTTATGTCCAACATCTAAACTATCACAAATAAATCGGTAGACTTAGAGATGAAGTTAAAGAACATTGTTAGGTCAACTTCTATCATAAATAAAACAATCAAATTGGTTCTATGATCAGAAGGACAACACTTGATTAAACTACATTTTTCATTGAAATCAAAATTTGTGCAAGAAGACATATCCAATGTGTTGAGGAAAGAAATGTAACAATGTTGTGCAAAGCTAAAAGAAAGCATACATATGTACAACATTTCAAAAGGAATGGTCTCTACGTTAAAGGAATATACAATATGAAGAAGTATAATATTTAGATACATTTTATCCATCAGAAGAAATCGCCCATGCATATTATTGAAAGAGGTATCACTGATATTGATATATTGAATAGGTGCAAATGAATATTAGTGCCAACCGTAAAATCAAGAACATTGTGTGAATTGATCATAAGATAAAACTGAGAAGCTAAAAGAACATCTCAACAAGAGGATGGCAAGCGAGAGAGAATTGAGAACTCAAAAGAATAACTATTTGTAATACTAATGGAATGAATGGAGAAGGAACGTTAACGAAAAGATTATTAATGACAATGAGATGAGAAATATAATTATGGCTATTCATAACTAACAAGGGAAAAAATGGGAGAAGAGATGGAAGGAGATAAAGAGGCAAATAATGAATATTGTGCATATAAATTAATTGGACAATTTTATATCCTATGTCTTCATTATAATACTCATGCCATTATACTATTCAACACCATTTGATATTAATATTACTGTTATTTCTCTGTAGCAACATTGAAAATCTTATTGGAATATGAACAAATATGATAACCATATATTCGACAAGAACACATATGACAACCATATATTTTGAATTTCTAAGTAAATTATCGTATGGTGCATTACGCAAAAATTAGCGTTTTGTGCTCTAGTGTAAGCCATGACCATTGAAGGCTACCTTGCCATTTAATGTGATTTACAGTGCCTTAGAGAAAACTTTGCAATGCATTGAGGATAATATTTGGAGCATATTTTTCGCACTACTTTAATACAATGCGTGATATGGAGAGTGTTCGATAATATTGATGTGTTAATGACTTAATATGAAATGTTTTATGATTAATACATTAATATATAATTGTGGTATCTTTAATGGTATATATGTAATGTTCTTCCTATGATTATTGTGTTAATATATATTCAATCCATTACAAATCCAACAACACTCTTAATGGTATATATGCAGCGTTAATATATAATTGTGGTGTCCTTAATAGTATATATACAATGTTATTCCAATGGTTTCAATGTATTACATTTCGGACAACATTATGCTTGTATTACATTTCCAATAGTGTTACTCATTGCAATGCCTAGAGCGATATTAATACAAACTCTTGGAGTAGCGTTAATTCCTCTTGCAACAATATTAATTTATTCTTAATAAAAACTATTGGAGAAGATTTAATTCATTCTTAGAGCAGTGTTGATTCCCTGAAACAAGATTTTTCTTGGAGGAACGATGGCTTGATTCAGTGTGTTATTAATTCAATGCCTTGGAACAATGTTTGTCTTGCACCTGCAATGCCTTAATTTAGTGTGTTCTTAATTCAGTGCCTTGGAACAACATTTTTTTTTAGAGCAGCGATGTCTTGTCATGCCTTTATTTGTTTAGAATATGGTGCAATAGAAAGCATATTTTTGATTTAATACGTCGATACAATGGAGACCGTATTGTTCATTGATTTAATGGAGAAGAATAGATAGGGTGATATGTTGTATCCCTTTTTTTTATGGTTAATTGAGAGCATTGACAATCAAGCATCATAGATAATACAAATACGGTGATTTTATTTATTTTTTTATGGTTATTGGGGAGTTTTGACAATGGAGAATTGTAGATATGGTGATATGATTTCATGAATTAAGGACTTTATTGTTGTCACTTTTGTGGATTAGGGTTTTGTTCCTTAACATGGTTATTGCCTAAAGCTTTGATTAATAAAGCTTTAATAAAGTTGAAGAACATATTATAGGGTGGAGAGTGTTGAGGTTCATATTTTGTACCAACTAATAATGCATTTCCAACATTAATATTATAAATCATGGTTTTCTTAGCTTAATATATCATGATTTATTACCAATGTTGAATGAAATGTAGCCTTGGTATATTTGTTATATTTTATAGTTTTAATCCCTAAGATTCCCTAATTGCTTCCAAGTGGTGGATTTACAAATTCTATTCTTTGCACCATATTGGTTTAGTTGAAAACATATGGATCAATTTAAATACACTGCATCTGAACCAACAGAAACCTCAACTTTAAGAGCATTTTTAGTCTTAAACCCCTTTTCCATTGATGTCAAAGAGGGAGATAAGAAAAGGAAAAATAGAAGAAGGAAAAAATTGTTGTCATCAATGCCAATGGGGAGAATGTTGAAAATGTTGGCATTGTTTTGAATAATAATGCTAAGGATGATTTTTGATCATGTCATTAAGAGTATTATTTTTTATTATGTTAAGGGTAATTTATGTTGATTTCTACAGTACCATTGTTGTAAAATTGCTTGAAGTGCAAAGGTTGATAAGTGATGTGAAGTGCAAAAGTTTATCATTGTGAAGGTTGATCATTATTAAATATGTTGATTGATTATATTGATATATATCTTACAATTAAAATGAAAAATGACACATCAAATATTCAAACATGAGCTGGAAAATATATGCTTTTATTAAACATGAAGCCTCAATGGCATTAACATGTGATTGGTAAAATATAAAAATGTATCTAATACAAATCTCAAGATTTTTCTTTTGTAATCATTGTTATTCACCTCTATTACTTCAAATCTATTTTATATTACAAAATTCTAAAATTTAGATTTCAAAATGAGAAGGAAAATTATGAACAACCTTAGAAGACCAAAAGACAACAAGTCATTTTGTATTCATGCATAGAATACAAAAACTCAATAAGTTATGCTTATAAAATATACATTGCTGAATGAGGAAGTAGTTTTTGTTGTTGAAAAGTTTCTATGAGAGGGTTCAGGAGCAACATTCCAGTGAGGAGAGTAAGAGAAAAGTAGAAAAAGAGGAACATAACTGAAGAAGAGAAGAAGAGAAAATGAGTAGCAGACTTTAGGAAAAAAAAATATCAGGTAGCGAAAAGAATTTATTTTCTATTTTGATCACCATATTGTGGTCTCCTTTCCAAGTTGTAGCTATTTATTTTCTATTTTGATCACCATATTGTGGTCTCCTTTCCAAGTTGTAGCTTGATAAAGAACATGTTGTAGCCTATTGAGGTAGGAGCATGTTGTAGGTTGTAGCTTGTAGAAAACATTGTGGGAGTTGGAGCTTCCTTGAGGTAACAACCTCTTCTAAGCTGGAGCCTACAAAATTTTCGATGTAATAGTGGTGTAGAAGATTGCCTTCACATCACTTTCAGCCAAAAAATTATATATTTCTCCCTTATGGGTTTCCAATTATATCTAGTGTCATCATTTGTTTCTTTTTGAATGTTGTGTAAATTATTTTGAATTTTGAATACTAATATAGGTTAATATGTCTCTCTGGTAATTGCAAAATAAACAATTAACAATTGAGCATATACATAAGCCATGAGAAGATATTTGAAAATGAAGATTAAGTTGAGCCAAATACTAGAAGAAGGGTAAAATAATTGATTAACCCTCTCTCTTAGTAATTCCCACACATTTGTTAGTTGTTTTATTTAATATTTCTCCTACATGTCCCCTATTATTTTATTTATTTTAATATTTATCTTACTAGTAATATTTTATGTCTTTTAATATTTCACCTTTTCTCTAACTGAATGTTCTATTAAATATTTCTTCTATACATGTATTATATTTTACATAACATTTTTTTATTCTTGTTATATTGAAGCTTGGCATAATTAATTAGGTTTTATAAATTACAAGTAAAATGTTATTCATCAAATTTTATGAAATTAGTTAAATATTAATTTTTCAATTTATTTTATGAAATTTGTTAAATATTAATTTTTCAATTTATTTTAATTTTTCCCTCGGATTAATCCACTCATATTTTAATTTTGAATATTATTTTTTACATAATACCGCTTATCATGACACTTACCAATTTAGTTGTCCCCATAGACTAAGATTATTATCATTTATTAAAAAAAATAAAATTGTATCTATAAATATACCTTAAAATATATTTTAGAAGTGTTGTGCTTTTGGAGTGTAGAGTATTTGATAATAAGGTATTTTGATAAAGTACTTGGTCATGAAATTGTTAGTGGTATTAAATTTAATAAATACAAATTAATATGAGCTGAAATTAATTAAAAAAAAAAAAAATCATTACAAGAATATTTATCAATACATCAATGTTTAGGAAATGTTTGAGTATAAATAGAAAAGGTAATTATACTTCCACTTTAGTAATACAAACTAATAATTAATTCCATTAACTATCTTAAGAATTTCATGTTTAAATTTATTAAATTTGGATGTTACATAATTATAATCAATATGTTCTCATTATGTTATTGTAGCTATAACATCTCCTCGGAAACTTTGTGTAAAATACATAAGATCGGAATTTTTTTTTATGGTATTTATGGACATGTAACATTCCAAATTAGTTATTCCATATTACCATTAAATAAAAATCGTTGTCATTAAATAGAGTAATTTTGGAAATGGAATAGAAAGTTACATAACATAACATTCACTGTTATAGAATATTATCATAAATATCCATATTGTAATCTTACATCATTTTAATGATTCATTAATTAGGCTTTTTAATCACTTATTGTCATGTCATGTGAGTAAGAAACATCATTATAATGGAATAAAAGGAAAACACACCATTGAACACCGATATACCTTGGAAACCACATAGGGAAAATCCAGTAAATGTTTAATTTTATTAGATGTTTCATGAGGGTGTTCACCCCTCAATCAATGGATGTAAGAGATTCCATCTCTTAACCATTTTTTAAAAATATTAAAAACAAATATCCTCTTTAATTCACTGTAACTATCTAGAAGATATTACATTATTCATGATATCATTTACCCCATAATTATTCGAAAATTGTGTCTTTATGTCTTGGTTATTCCTTGCAGAGGATTATCTTGCACTTTACATTTCCTAAGTCTACATGGACCATTATTTCATTATCTGCCATAATGTTAAATATAATACATCCTTCACATAAGTGACAATATTTTCTTGCAATTTCTACCATCAATGAACTCTGACAACCATGATTATATAAAATACTTATCAAACCCATATCATAAATTCAACATCCTTTATGGTGCACAAGTAAAATGTATACAAATTATTGAGGCATGCCTCTTTTATTAACATTGCACGTCTTAACTTAAAGTATATAACTACCAAAACATGTCTTCTTTATCTTTACACATATATGGTAATGACGCATATCGATACCTCCATAACTCACATTCATAAATTAAAATACATAAAAACTAGCAAGGCTTGCTCATCCATCCCTAATTCACATTTATAATGATCAAAGGAAAAAGTTATACTGAAATTATTCCCACAAGAACACGATAATAATTAAAGGAAACTCCATGGTTATCACCATCTCTTCGAAAAAGAAGAGGGGAAACTGTCTAAAGGTAAACACTTCAATAACTATTATTTCCTTTCACAAAGAAAAATATTTTCCAAAAGAGAAACCACCACAACTAACTGTATATGTAGAAGAACTAGCACATCAACTATGGTCTTTTGCATGTATTTATTCATATTCTTTTTCCAAAAAAACCTCACACAATAGCTATCATTCTTGCATGCAAATACATAATATTTTCCAAAAGAAAGCTAACACAATAACCATTATTCATGCATGAAAATACATAATATTTTCCAAAAGAAATATAACAAATTAGCTATTGATTTTCCAGGTGCAAATACATATTTATTTTCCAAAAAATCCAGCAGAATAATTATTACTTTACTACATGCGACATATATTTCTTTTCCAATAAATATAACACATTGATTATTCATTTTGTCCATGAAATATATACTTAATTGCAAATAAATCTCACATATTAATTATTCCTTTCCCGCATGCAATGTATATTTATTTCTAAATAAATATAATACTTTAGTTTTTCATTTTCCACATTGCAATATGTATTTCTTTCTCAAGAACAATAACACATTAATTATTATTTTCATTTGTGCAATATATGTTTCTTTTCTAAGAAACTTAGCAAAATAACTATTATCTCTCTATCTGTAACCACATATTCTTTTTGAAGAAACTATTAAAATAATCACTTATTCTTTTCAAAGAAGACCTCGCTACTTATCTTTTTTATGCAAATGATTCTCATACAAACTTTTTCATGAACATAAAATAGATTCTCTACCATTGTATATGAAAGGTTCTCATGTTTTTCTTTCATGATATATCATAGATAACCCGCATTTTATGCATAAAAAGAACCAAGAAAATCTTTTGGGAAAATAGTCACATTGACTTAACTTCTATGCATATAAAGATGGAATTCACACAATTAATTAGCCTTGCAATGATTTCAATAATTCAATACACAGGTCACTTATATTTTCCTCGAAGAATCTACACCAGGTTCCCTTAGATTCTTCCTTGCCTACTAATCTTGTGCATTTTATAGATTTTCTTATACTAAATACGAATTCTTATGGTCATTTCAACTACTGAGGTGTTGACCTATAGGATTTTGTCGAAGAAGAACTCTTGCTTAATGTTGATGTTGTAGCGGCTACAACCATCCTCCAAAATTTTGCGTTGGCCTGTTTTGGAGACTCCCTACTAACCTTACACAACACTTTGTCTTGCTTCATCAAGTGTTTTCCTCACACGAAGGCAGCCCGTCGATCACAGTTGATCCATTCCCCTTATACGCTGCTCACCCAGACTTGGTCCCGCTGCAGACTAAGCAGCTTCCCCTTGAAAATTTTGAATTTCTTGATGGAAACGAGCCTTCCCTCTAGGAAATTCACAATCGCTTCTGACAGCCTGTTGGGCTCCATGATTGGGCAATCCTGCTAGCCAACCTTCCCAGCAGGATTTGCGCAAATTTTCCCAACGTCAGGTTGTTCAGCCTAGTATTTGTGCAAATCTGGGCAGTAATTAACTATTATGCCCAAAACTTGTGCTAATCTCCTAGGGAACCACCCCAACTTCCAACCATAAATGCACATTTCTCTCCAGCAGTCAAGTTATCTCTTGCATGTGCAGCTGAGTTGATCAATTCCCTTCGGGACTGAACAAAATAGACTTGTATGCATGGGCTTCTTCTCCCAAGACAACATGTAAAGGCATCCCTTGTTTCAGGGATATATGTTTAGCAGTTGGAGGTTACATGCAAGGAGAAATTCTGAAACCTCCCACCAAGTGTCACTTCCCCTAGACTTGTGGCATGCATGTCACAACCTCAATGTGATCAAAACTCATCAACCAAAAACTGTAGAGCTCATTCCTCACATCAACCTTGTAGATTTTTTTGTTTTTGCTTGTAGGAGTATTATTTTCTTGATTTCTTTGAGTGATTGCTATCATTTACATATATGGTAGCTTGTCCTAGCTCTATTTTAGTTTTCATTGCTATGTCGTTGTTGTCTCATGTGTCGAGCCGTAAAAAGGGTCTTTTTCACCTCTAATTACCTCACATTGACTTGTCAATCCAGGAACGATTTGCTATCTCAAAGAGTGTACTCAGTTTGAGGTGGTCATTTGTCAGAGTAATTCTAGTAGTATATTGCTCAAGAAAATACAAGAGTAAACGGATGCTTAAAATACAATCTACTTATAGCAAAGCACTTTAAAGCCTAAACCATCCACTCAGAAGACTAAGTAAATTATCAGTCAAGGGTACAATAATAATAACTCATCCCTCTGTAAACTAATGTAACTGAAGACAATCAAGGAACAAATCATCAATTTGGTAACTAGAAAACAAGTGTCAATGTTCGCTACAGTTTCAGATCATTCAATGCAATGGCAATGCAAATAACAAGAAATGGAACAACAACTATAATTGAAACAGCAACTAGGCTTCATAAACAACGAAACCTTACTCTAAGAAAATGAAGGCAGAAATCGTATCCTACAGAAATCAAAGAGCAATCCTTACTCTAAGAATAAATTGGACAACAAATAGAAATGGAATGGCAACCAATTAGCAATGAAATATAAAACAACGCTTAGAGCCAATTGTGAATATATAGTACGGAAATAAATAACACATGTAGCACACATAGATATTGAGCGAAATAGTAATCTGACTCCGATACCACAAATATTGATCTCAGTTATAAAGGATAACAATTGCAATTTATAATGGAACAACAATGTCAATTGAACAGCAATTGTAATGAAGTATAAACCATTGACGAATACAATAATACCAACTTAAGAATATTACAGCCCGATAATTGAACAACGATAGCATTCTTTAAAGAATAGCAAGGTTACATTAATGACTTAAAGGAAAAGGAATACATTATAAAGTCAGAATGAACAATATGACCTTCCTATTACAGAGAACGATATTGTAAATATAATAGAGCTGTGATATAAAATAACAAAACACACCAAATTATCGATCAAAGTGGATAATGAAAACCACACATGAACTAAAGATAATGGTACAGGAGCAAGTGTTCCACTAGGGCTGGGCCCTTAGCCTCCAGGGACACACCACTTGAAATTATTGCAGGATCAAAGATGGAATAGCAACTAGATTTATATTAAAGCATTAAAACAGAGTTACAGTGGATCACTTCTCAATGAGAGTCGATGATCAAAGTTTCAGATACAACGAGAAATTACATAAAAGTAACAACAACCCGTCCCCTGGGCTAGAAGTGCTGCCCCTTTTATAATAGCCAGGCGGAGATGTCAATGATGCAAAAATAGTTGAGATTACGATACCTCAGGATCAGAGGATCCTGAGGGATTCGCCAAACTATTAATTCCAGTTATCCCTTTGTTTTCTTGCGCCGATTCGATATCTCCTTTTCCTTTCCTTGGCTGATATGCTTCAGTTTGGATTGTCGTGTCTGCATATGGTTTCCCGCCATAGGGACAACAGTTAACTCTGCTCTATCTTTTTCCTTGGGATGAAAATCTTTCTTTTTTCCCTTTTTCTACATCAAAAAATTACGATTATTAGTTATCTTGCGTTACATACAATTCTCATAGATTTTGCCATATTTTCTTATTAATTACCTAGTTCATGATGCAAAGGGATTATAAGTCTTTAAAGAAAAGCTGACAAAATAATCAATAAGACATACCTTTTTCAGTACTCCATACACCCCCCTACTTACTCTTTTTCATGCCCTCATGTGGTGGTCTACAACCATGATGCCTAACTAGCTGTTCAAAAGGATGGCCTGTTTGGCCCTGAGGCATCTCATATAGGGCTTGGTATCTAGGTGCAGGATGCCAAATAATCGGACTCCAAAATCTATATCCTAACCAGGATGGCCTTGCCCTCAAGGTAAGTTAGCCATAGAGGTTCAAGCGATTTGTGGCTAACTTAAAGTTCTCGTAATTAAATGGTTCCCTAAGTTGGATGTTTGGATTAGAGGTATGATTTCGAAATCTAGCAGCTGCAATGGCAAGGTACTTAATGGTAAAGAAGTATTCTATCCCTTCTTGATTGGTTGATGTATCAATGGGTCCTAACGCATCAATCATGCCCAGAGTCCTCATGAGGCTCTTGTGTTTGTTCCATAACTGTAATGGATCTCTAGGCTCAGCTCTTACCCATAAGTCCAATCCGTTTTCTTATCTTTGGAAGGCATTATGGGCTTTAAGCCATTTGATTTGATTAACTCCAAATGAAACAAATGCCTGTAGTTGGATATCCCCAATGAAAGGGTCGGGGTCCTGCTCTGTCTCGTGATCTAATATGAGGTTATGCAGATAGAATTCACATAGTAGCCTTTGAACCTTTACTCCATAGTGCTTACCACAATTTATAAAATCATCATTGGTATTAATTTGTATGGGGTCTCCTACTTTGACGGCCTTAATTTTCAATTACAAATATCGTTCCATTAAAAACAAGGCATAATTCTTGGCAGGGGCTCTACATGCTAGGACGTCAGTGTACAAAGAGCATAAGGTATCCATCTGTCTGATAACTACATCTAATATATGACTTACCTTTGCGACTTTTTCTTCTTCCTTTCGCCATCCTTCAAAGTCCTGGCTTTCAGATAAATTGACATCCCTTAGCTGTTGCTGTAATTCTTCATACTTTTCTCGAGAAATTGTTTGTTCTGTGATTTTTTCTACTGCTTGCTGAGCTTGCATCAAACCCTCTCATAGGGTTACTGTCCTTGGATTGATGTCCCACGTAGTAGTGGCCAGTGGAAGATTTACTTGAATCTTCTTATTGCTTCGCATCGTGTTTATAGTCTGCATTCCTTCAGAGGACTATGCCTATGTCTGAACTTCTTTGTTACAGGCCGATATATTGTCTATTTTCACTTCAACATGGGCAAAAGTGGAATGATGTTCCTCTTGCTTTTGAACAACAATCTACACTTCAACAGACTTTTCTTCAACAACGGTTTGAACATCATACTATTCTTCGACAGGGTTTTGAACAACAGGCTGAACATGGGTCATCTGCACCTTTTTCTTGGGGGGTCTCACCGGAGTGGTTGGATGTCTTACCCCTGACGTCCTTTTTGCTCTCTTTCTCATTTTCAAAACCCTGATTTGCTATGGAAGTTGAGATATCACATTTAGTAATCTTTGTTGTTCTTTTTGTAATCGTTTAATTTATTCTATTTCCTTAGAAGGAATAGCTATCTGTTTACTCAGGCCTAGACTATTATCTTGGCCAATTCCCCATTTTTATTCTTGGGGTGCTCCTTCGCTGTTTCGTTCAGGTTGCTCAAGAGTAGAAACCCTAGCTGGCTCTATTATTTCCTGGGTAGCTTCTTTGTCCACCCCTTTTTCTTCATGCAATTCTTCTAGTGTAGTTTGGCTGGGAGCAGATTATTCCTCTTCTATATCTTCATCATTTTCTTCTCCTGTCATACTTACATCATGAACATAATTATTCTCTTCGTTTTCTTCCTCGTCACACAATTCTTCAGCTGCATTTTTGTTCTGAGCAGAATGAGCTTTTGGTTCTTCCTTAATCTGGAGGCCTAGTGGGCTGAGAGGTTGGGCATATTCGCCCATATTGGCCAGAATTTGGGCCAATTCATCCTCTTGCAATGGATTTTGCAATGGACTCTCTTCATGTTGCTCTGTCTTTGCCTCCACTTGCTCAGGTTGCTCAGTCTCTTCCTCTATTTCTCCTTCCTCATTTCCTCCCAATTATTTCTCATTCTCTTCTCCTTCTAATTGCGGGGGTTGTTGATCCCCTACTTCGTCTATCTCCACAGGTTGGTTGGTATTCCCTTGGGGATTTTCCAACCTCCCTCTAATTCGTTCCAATCTAACTGATTTTCTCCGTTTTGATGGTTTATTCAGTGTACGACAGTATGTTTGCGTTTTGGGTCTGGCAGAGTTAGTGCCCCATCTATTGTAGCAATTAGCTCTTCCTAACTGCTCTGTTGCTGAGCAAGACTATGGCTAACTACCAGGCGTATCAGTCCATGGTAACTTACTACTGATTCTACATGTTGTGACTTTTTCATGCTTCGGGAAACATCATGAAGTAATGAATTTAAAAATGCAGGTAGGTTCACAGAGCATTTCTCTTTTAATAAAGCTAAGAGTTTAAGGTGTCATGGTCTTACCACACCTTTCCTGCCTTCACAGGTGATGTAGCTCTGGATTATCTTCGCCAATTCTGCCCATAGCTCTCCTAATGCTGCTCGTAGGACTCCCTTTCCTCTGACTGTCAGGTTCTGGCCTTCATCCTAGATGATCTTCATGATCTTTTGCAGTCTCTCCTTCTTTAGAGTCCACACAGGTCTAGTGGCTAGCAGTCCTGAAACCTCTGCAATTACGTCATCGATGACTGCTATGTGTTTTCCCCTTACTGTGGAGTGATATTCTTGCAAGTTCTGCAAGAATTCTACTGCTACGGTCTCATTGGATTCCTGTAAATGATTAAGATAGACTAACCATCCTTCCCTTGCTAGGATATCCCGTGCAGCATCAGAAATTGTCAATATCTATGGTTCTCTTCGAATTGACCTTCCTCCCATGCTTAAGCTCATTGTAAAAATGCAGAGACAACAATGGAACAACAGGCTATTCAAACTGTTAGAAACATAGAGAAAATAATGAAACAGCAAGGCTTGTTCAAATCTTACTAATTGCTGCAGAGTATAATGTGGAAATAGTTTAGGAACAACAAGGCATGTAAATTGAAAAACGAGATACCATTAAGCCTTGTTATTCCCAACAAAACGTTTGCCGAATAATAGTTTGACACATATGCAAGCAAATTATGAGGTCAGACTCCCCCCTGCAATGTGATAGGACATCCTTGACTGTCAAATGAGGGAGTGGCGTGCCGAACTTTCATGGTACAGAGTCATAAAGGAACAACGTATGTGGAAGTGCCATGTTTACAAAAGGAGCAAGTCGCCGAATCGATGCATATAATAGGATCGCTTAACAAATAAGATAATGTTGTGATATGATGCGAGGCTGGGAGGATAATACAGCTGATGTGCACAACCAGTCTATTGTAGTCATTATTGAATTTTTTGTCATGATTGGTTATGATAGATTTTTCATGCATTTAATGGTTCGGGGAAGTGATATACATAATCTTATTTGACAGATTACAAATGTATAAGACAAAGAAGGGTGTTAATGATTGCTATTGGTGTATAAAGAATGTGACTTCAATACCATTAACAGAGCTCTGCTGCCGACAGGTGTCCATAACCTTGGCAGAGCTGTTTATTTCACCCATGGAACCATGATCCTTTGTGTATACTTAGGAGGTGTTGTACAATGTCAAAATATAGGCTATTATGCTGGCTTGGTAATCAGTTAAATCATAATGCCATTCACCAGGAAGGAGTGAAAGGTGGCCAGGCCGGCTCGTGATGAGGCCTCCTATTCCACGAGCTCTTTTATTTTTTTCTGATATGCCTCTTGGATCATATCCCTAGTGTGGTGGCCATAGTGGGGATGCCACTTCACTTTTTTCCTTATGATCATGGTAGGCTAGCTCTTGATGATAGCCCCTATCCTGCATTTGACAATTCATCTAAACAAAACATTCTTATTTTTTTATTTTTTTATAAAATGCTTTCCTATCTATACACAAATGGTGGTTCAACCCTCCTTAAGAGTAGGAATGGTGGAAGAAGTCTTAACATCTCAATAGAAAAATATAAACCCATTGTTCTTATTCCTTAATAATGATCAAAGAATATTATGGGAATTTAAAAAGAACCGGCATGATAAGGATGACCAATCATGTCAGTATTAGTAGGATAACGACAGCAAAAGTGATGAATAATTGTGTCCTTTCTTCGTTCCTCTTTATGAATTCATAGCAATTTCTTGTAGAAGTAGCGATTTTATATAATTTGTTGATTTTAGTATGCTCTAGCTTTGTATCCATTGCATGAGTGTATAGCTGTGCTCCAAAAGCCCTGAAACAAGAGGAACAACAGGTATCTTTAAGCATAAGTAAAAGAAATACGAGAATGTTGTCATTTGAAAAACGAAGGGAAAAAGAATACAAGTTATGTTCCTTTGAAAAAGGATCAGCAGAAACCGAAAGTGTCATTCCATTGGAAAAGGAACAGTAAAAACGCAAATGCCGTTCCTTTGGAAAAGGAACAGCAAAAAATGAAAAGTGTTGTTCTTTTAGGAAAGGAACAACAGAAAACTCAAATGTCGTTCCTTTGGAAAAGGAACAGCAAAAATCAAAAGTGTTGTTCCTTTGGAAAAGGAACAATAGAAAACTCAAATGTCATTCCTTTGGAAAAGTAACAGCAAAAATCAAAAGTGTTGTTCCTTTGGAAAAGGAACAGCAGAAATGACAAAACTGCACACAAATGTTGTTCCTCCAGAAAACGAACAACAAAAACGATAGTGTTGTTTCCTTTGAAAAAGGAACAACAGAAAAATGAAAATACAAAAATATATACAGAGACTGATTTAACAAAACAAAGAAATTATGTACAAAGTGTAAGAAAAGGTGAATCACTTAATGGATCACAGGTGAGGAAGATTTCTCTTCCTCCTGTAAAATTTGCATATCAGAGTCCTCGCGTAGTTGCTGGTAGAAGGATTCTCGAGTAACTGGTTTGCGGTATGATCGAACTCGGTGGCCATTTACTTTAAAGGTATGTCCAGATCCATCAATAGTGACTAGAGTAAGGGTGCCATTATCATGTACCTTTTGGATTTCATATGGCCCCAGCGAGCGAGTCAGAAGTTTCCCAGGAAAATACTGAAACCTAAAATCGTATAAGAGCGCCCAATCTCCTTCGCGGAAGACTTTCTTTTTAATGAGAGCATCATGCCGTTTAGCTCACTGCTATTGGATTAATGCAGTGTGTTGAAGGGCAGAGAGCATTATTCATCTAGCTCATTGATCTTCTGTAATCTATTAATCTGTGCCTCGTTTAGATCTAGGTCGACTTCTTGTGTTGTTCACAATGTTTGGATTTCGAATTCTATGGGAAAAATGGGTTGCTTTCCAAACACCAATTGGTATGGTGAATAGCTAGTAGTGCCTCTCCATGTTTTTCTGTAGGCCCACAAGTCTTCTGGTAGTCTTGTAGCCCAATCATGTCTATGTGATGCAATGGTTGTTGTCAAGATTGCTTCTATTATTTTGTTGCTACTTTCTACTTGACCGTTTGCCTGTGGGTGGTATGGAGTAGTAATTTTGTGCTAGATATTATAGTTTTTAAGTGTTGTAGCAATCTAGTTACCAGCAAACTGTGGTCCACCATCTGTAATTATGTGTCTTGGAAGCCCATATCATACAAATATATGAAGCAGGAACTGTATGGCAGAATCCACTGTAGCTCTGGGAAATGCTTCTGCTTCAACCCATTTGTTGACATATTCTACTGCCACCAGAATATATGTTTTCTAGTGCGAGGATGGGTTAATTGGACCAAAAAAATCAAGTGCCTATCGTTCGAATGGTTCAGTAACCAGTTGTGGGTTCAGGGGCATTTCGTTGGACTGACTAGGGCGTCCTACTCTTTGACAATTGTCACAAGCTTGAACGAACTTCTTTGCATCTTTGAAGATTGTGGACCAATAATACCTTATTCACAACACCTTATGTCCAGTTCTCCGATCAGAAAAGTGTATGCCACAGGGTCCGTCATGAAAAGCTTTCAAAATATCAAAAATTTCATCATCCCAGACACATCTCCTGATGTGCATATCTGCTCCTGTATGGAACAGGTAGTCCCCAATCTAGGAAAATCAGGCACTTCGCTGGACAATCTGTTTTCATTCAATGGGGGTTAGATGTTTTGGTAATTTAGCTACTACTAAGTAATTCGCAACATCAACATACCAGGGTGTTTTAACAGTGATAGCAAACAAAGGCTCATCTGGAAATTGATCTTCAACTGCTGCTACGTCCACTGGTTTTGGAATTTGCAAGAGAAAGTCAGCTACAGGATTTTCTTTTCCAAGTCTGTCCTTGATTGTAATATCAAATTCCTGCAATAAAATCAGCCATCTAGTTATTATACCATTTGTGATTGGTTTATTTGCTAAATATTTTATGGCAGAGTGATCTGTATACAGGATAATAGGATATCTAGTAACATAATTTATGAACTTATTCACAGCATGTATTACAGCTAGACAGTATAATTCAATTTAGCAGGGGATAAGTTCTTGTTAATATAATAAATTTCATATGGTTCTTTATCTTCTTCCTGCCCAAGGACTGCTCCAATAGCTGTATCTGAGGTATCTAATGAAATTTGGAATTGTAGGTCCCAATTTGGTCCTCGAAGGACTGGAGCTGTGGACACAAGCTTCTTCAGATCCTAAAAAGCATGGTCACATTTTTCTATCCAAAGAAAGTCAACATTACCTGTCAGTGCATATAGAGGTGCAATAATATGTGAAAAATGTTCTATAAACCTTCTATAATAACCAAAGAATCCAAGAAAACTGCGTACCTCTGTTTGAGTGGTAGCAGTGGGAATTAGCAGAATTATTTGAATTTTGGCTGGGTCCACTTGTATGCCAGCTGATGAGATATAATGGCCTAGAATAAGTCCTTCAGTCATCATCGTATAGCATTTTTCATGGCTTAAGCAAAGCCTGGTGGCAATGCAGTGCTGCAGGACTTTTTCTAGTGTGTCCAATGTTGGGTCAAAATCATCTCCATATGGTGTAAAATCATCCATGTAGACTTCGAGCCCCTCATTTATTAAATTTGAAAAAATGCTAAGGATAGCTCTTTGAAATGTGGCAGGAGCATTGCATAAGCCAAATGGTAGAACTCTGTAGGAAAATGTTCCCCAAGGACAAGTAAAAGTGGTTTTGTCTTGGTCTTCAGGGGCAATCTGAATCTGATTGTATCCACTAAAGCCATCTAAGAAAAAAAAGAATTTATTTCCTACCAGAGTGTCTAATACTTGATCGATGAATGGAAGGGGAAAGTGGTCTTTTTGTGTTTCCTTGTTTAACTCTCTATAATCTACACAGATCCTCCACTTTCCATTCTTCTTTGGTACCACAACAAGTGGAGAGGCCCATTTACTATCATAGATAGGGTAGATGAAGTTAACATCTAAAATTTTTTGAAGTTCAGGTTTTACAACCTCTTTTAGATGAGGATTAAGTCTCCTTTGTGGTTGGCGAACATGCCTCGTATCTTTTTCTATGTAAATGTGTTGCGTACAGAACTAGTGATCAATTCCTTTCATATTAGGGTAGTCCCATGCAAATGCTTGTTTATATTTCCTCAATACTTGGATGAGCTTCTTTTCTTGTTTGGAAGCCAGGTTGGAATTAATGTTTAAAGTCTTTCCTGGCTCAATTTCTACAATTTTTCTATGTGAAACAGAAGTAGTAGGTATTGTTTGATCATGTGTATCTTTAAGACGATCCTCTTCTAATTCATTATCAAATGCTGCTTCTATCATGTGACATTGTATGTGGGATCTAGGTTCAGGTTGGGTAATAAAATTATTAATGGCATCATCTTCTGTTTGGCCTTTGAAATCAAGGGCCTCTTATATGTTTAATGGAGATATAATATTTTCGATGAGGTATGATACAGAATGTTTGCTAGTTTTTATTATTGTGACACATGGCTGCGCTGGGGGTATAAAGCTAGATTCTTAATATTTGCCCCCTAGTAATGGTCATATTGCATTATTGGTAGCCAATATAAGCATCGGCAGTTGCGAGCCAAGGTTTGCCTAAGATCAATGGATGTCCATAAAGTCAGCTTTGGGGTTTATTATTAGAAAATCGGCCGAATACTCCCAGGAGTCAACGGATACCATGATATCATGTAGTGTGCCCTCTGGCCTAACTACAGATTGGTTAGCCAGTTCTAATAAAGTGGAGGTCAGTTCTACTGATGTAATGCCCAGTTTTTGGCAAGTAGTGGTTGTTAAGATGTTAATTGCAGCTCCTAGATCAACTAAGGCATTTGAGAAGGTTTGACCATTGATTTGTACGGTTACTATTGGATTTCCTAGGTCTTCATATTTAATGGGTGTTTCTTTTCCTGAGAATAAGTCAGATAAAGTGCCAACTACTTGGACTTTTGGGTTATTTGTTATTGTCCTCCTTAGTTTCTTTATACATAGTTATTTGATAGTCTTTGCATATATCGGGATGTCTTAAATAACTTGGAGGAGTGGAATTTTTATGTACAAGTTTCGTAGCTCTCCTAGAATGTCAAAATCAGGATATTGTATAGGTCGAGGTATAATTAAGTGTTCTGGGAATGGAGGAGAGGATGTGGTTGCTGGATTATGAATTTTTTGTCTGGTCACGTCCTCTTCTTATAACGGTTGTTCTAAAGGTAACTGATTTTCAACTTAAACTGATTTATCTCCCTCTGTTTAAATGATACGCCCAGATCTTAATTGAAGGTCATTACACTCCCTTAGAACGGTTCCTATCTCTAGTGCTTCGATTATTTGAATAGACAAGACCCGTCTGTTATTCGGATTGGGGTTGGGTTGGGCTGGGAGTTGTGGCCGTAAGTTAGACTGGGAGTTTTGTTGTAGGGCTGGCAATGTAGGTTGAGGGAGCGAGATGGTTCCTACTGGCTGATTCATCGGTCCTTGCCAGTTTGTCTGCCAAGTTTGACTCTGTGAAGTAGGAGGGGTCCACTGTGGTGGATAAACATTGTTTTGCCAATATGGTGGGGTATAGGGAAAATTTGGCCAATTGGGTTGCCTTTCTTGATTCGGCCATGGAGATGATGAAGGGAATGATTGTTTTGACCAATTCAGGAAGGGGGGTTGATTTTTCCACATTGTATTATATTGTTGAACATGATATTGTGGAGGCTAGAAAGAAGAAGCTTGGTCTAAAAACATACCTATTTTTTATGGCTGCCATTGATACTGCTAATTAAGTAGATACACCGATTCTGGTTCTTCTTCTGCTTCCTTGTACACTGCTTTCAATCTAGGAAGTGAGGGGAAGTTCTCTGTGGAGTGATATTTCGTACAAATGGCGCAAACTTGGATTGCATCTAATGGACACCCCTTATGGCTATGTTTCTTTCTGCATTTGGGATAGAAGATTGCCAGATTCTATTCTGCTTCTGCTTGTTTTTGTTTGGCCTGCACAATATCAAGTTGTGTTGTCAGTGTCCCCAATATGTCAGTTTTAAAATTTTCTAATACATTTCCATTTTCTGCACGAGTTACTCCTTCTGCCGAAATTCTATTATCTCTTACAAACCGATCATGTTCTGCTGGTTTTAGTCTTGTGCTGCCTCTCAAGCTCCTGATACATAAATCAATAATGTCAGCAAAATTTTCCTGATAAATATCTCCTTTCCCCATAATGTTTAATGTCTCAATCCATTGTTCCTTCATTCCCCTAATTAATGTTTTTCTTAATACATTATCAGGTAAGAGTAATGATGCATAAGGAGATCTTTGAAGATTATACTGGAAACGTTCAACATACTCTTCTAATGTTTCATTTGGTCTAGGTACCATATGAAATATTTCATCTTTTACCTCTCGAGACCTGCAATAGTCCTAATATTTTTTAGAAAAGACTCTTTCATTTGATCCCAATTATTTATAACACCACCACCTAATCCCATAAACCATCTTAAAGCAGCCCCTTTTAATGTAGAGGGAAATAATTTCAGTTTCTGGGGATCGGTGGTATAGCCATATCCTCTACACAGCACATCGAATTCAAACAGGAATGCATCTGGAGCTTCTAATGTAACGCCATGGAATGTAGGGATATGCTGAAGAGGAATTGCTTTCATAGGTGCATTAGTTGTAGTACCACAATGGGGTATTGCAGTGTAGAGGTTTGGGTGTTTGGCTGGTTCTAGGCCATTTGGTCAAATATATGCCAATAGCCTTCTGGGATATCTAGGAGGGTATTCCTAGGTTGTCAAGGGGGAATGGCTCTAATGGGAATGGCCTTGACAGCAATTCCTTTATCTAGGATGATGAGAGTACCTAATATCTAGGGGGATTCAGGTTCTTGAATTTCTTCAACTTCGTTATAAACGATTTTTGCAGCACTTCCCTTATCTAGGCTGCTTAACCCTAAGAGGAGATTTTTTCTCTTCAGCTTCTCCTATTTCTCCTCTTCCTTCACAGAGATTGCTAAGGTTCCCTTCTTGCAATGATTTTAGGCTAGAATTTACAATTTCTTGAAAATCTTGCTCTTCGGTTTGACTATGCACCTCAACAAAGGCTACAGATGGTGATCCTGCGGCCTGAAGGGAACTAGTAGGCTGTCTAGAAGTGAAGACTAAGATTATGCTTTCTTAAGGATTTCATCTATAAAGGTCGATTGGCCAAGGGTCACTGGCCCCTTAGCTTTATCAGGTTTGGATAGAGGTTTGGGATTCTTCTCTGGCATTTTCTGCTTAGTCATGCACACAAATCAACTGCTAGGTTCTACCCAAACAAAACAACAAGAAATCTGTAGGAAAGTGGGTAGGGGAGCAGAGATATTACATACTCCACATGCAGGTTCTTACCTTCCATTTTTAAAACCCAGTTATTTCCTAATAGGTTCTTACACTACTCTGGAAAAGAAACAAATGGCTACACTCTTTCCCAGGTAACGACACCAAAATGTTGAGCCGTAAAAGGGTATTTTTCACCTCTAATTACCTCACATTAAATTGTCAATCCAGGAACGATTTGCTATCTCAAAGAGTGTACTCCATTTGAGGAAGTCATTTGTCAGAGTAATGCTAGTAGTATAGTGCTCAAGAAAATACAAGAGTAAACGGATGCTTAAAAGACAATCTACTTACAACAAAGCACTTTAAAGCCTAAATCATGCACTCAGAAGACTTAGTAAATTATCAGTGAAGGGTACAGTAACAATAACTCATCCCTCTGTAAACTGATGTAACTGAAGACAATCAAGGAACAGATCATCAATCTGGGAACTAGACAATGAATGTCAATGTTCACTATAGTTTTAGATCATTCAATGTAATGGCAATGCAAATAACAGGAAATGGAACAGCAACTATAATTGAAACAGCAACTAGGCTTGATAAACAATGAAACCTTACTCTATGAAATTGAAGGCAGAAATTGTATCATACAGAAATCAAAGAACAATCCTTACTCTAAGAATAAATCGGACAACAAATACAAATGGAACAACAACCAATTAGCAATGAAATATAGAAAAACGCTTAGAGCCAATTGTGAATATACAGTACCAAAATAAATAACACACACAACACACATAGATATTGAGAGAAACAATAATCTGACTCTGATACCACAAATATTGTTCTCAGTTATAAAGGATAACGATTACAATTTATAATGGAACAACAATGTCAATTGAACAACAATCATAATGAAGTACAAACCATTGACGAATACAGTAATACCAACTTAAGAATATTACAACCCGGTTACTTTGTAATTGAACAGTGATAGCTTTCTATAAAGAACAATAAGGTTACATTAATGACTTAAATGAACAGTAATACATTATAAAGTCAGAATGAACAATACGACCTTCCTATTGCAGAGAACGTTATTGTAAATATAACAGAGCTGTGATATAAAATAAAAAAACACACTAGATTACCGATCAAAGCTGATAATGAAAACCACACATGAACTAAAGATAATGGTACAGGAGCAAGTGTTCCACTAGGGCCAGGCCCTTAGCCTCCAGGGACACACCGCTTGAAATTATTCCAGGATCAAAGATGGAATAGCAACCAGATTTATATTAAAGCATTAAAATAGAGTTACAATGGATCACTTCTCAATGAGAGTCGATTATCAAAGTTTCAGATACAACGACAAATTAGATAAAAGTAACAACAACCCGTCCCCTGGGCTAGCAGTGCTACCCCTTTTAATAACAGCCAGGCAGAGATGTCAACGATGTAAAAATAGTTATGATTGCGATCCCTCAGGATCAAAGGATCCTGAGGGATTTGCCAAAATGTTAATTCCAATTATCCCTTTGTTTTCTTGTGCCGATTCGATATCTCCTTTTCCTTTCCTTCGCTGATATGCTTTAGTTTGGATTGCTGTGTCTACATATGGTTTCCCACCATAGAGACATCAGTTAACTTTGCTCTATCTTTTTCCTTGGGATGACAATCTTTTGTTTTTCCTTTTTCTGCATCATAAAATGATGATTATTAGTTATATTGTGTTACATACAATTCTCATAGATTTTGCCATATTTTCTTATTAATTACCTAGTTCATCATGCAAGTGGATTATAAGTATTTAAAGAAAATACAACAAAATAATCAATAAAACATACCTTCTTCAGTACTCCACAACATGCATGAAATTGTTTTACATGGACCCACATGCATGTTGATATGTTTGCTAAATATTTCATTCATGTTTTTCATGCACTATCAATCACTTCTACTATCACTTAGTGTCGCCATGCATTCACTGGCTTACTTTCTTTCAGTCGCCCATCGGCGAGTCGGGCTGACCTTTGCCCAGGGTCTGCCTTCACCAAGGCTGCACTGCGCAATCTAGGAAAGGAAGGCTCACCATCCTCTCTAGATTTGCACATTCCTACTTGGAACTAGCCTCTAGGACTATTTTGCACAGTTCTAGAGGATAGCGGCTACTTGGCCCAAGAAATTGCATAGATCTATCACTAGGCGAGTACTCCTTCCGAGCTCGAATTGCGCATTGCGCAATCCCTGCAGTCAGCAGCCAGAATGGAATGTGCATTGCACTATTCCAATAGTTAGCTAGTATCCCAGCAGGCCAGACTATGCCTTGAGTAGTCTTGGCAGTTGGTCTCCCGACTTCCCGGCTAAGATTGCACAACCTTCATGATCATTCACCCAGGTATGTTGCAAGTCAGTTCTTATGTTCATTTTTGTTTTCGACTAACAGATTGCTTGCTATGAGTGTTTCCATGTCTCCAGGTATCATAGTTATTCATCTGCCTCTCAGCAATATAGGTATAATGGTTTCCAGGAGAGCAGAGATGAGGACACCATTCACAGCACACTTGGGGATGCAGTCGATCAAGTGTTTGTGAGCTTGCCTACTCACGAAGACATCAATATGTTCATAGACAAGGACATCAAGCAACGACATCATAGTGAGCAGCATCATGAACATCTGCTGAAGACAACATACCAAATGGAACAAATGCAAGAGGACGGTTGTTGACAACACGAAGGCAGAATAAGGTTGCAAGCACAAGTAGGTCCATTGATGATGAAAACAACTTTAGAGACTCCGGCTATGGAGTGACAGTGTGGCATGAAGATTGCATGAAGACAAAATATGTAATAAAGAAGGAGTTGCATATGCTGAAGTAGCAACTCGGGAATAACACGAAGTTGCACAGATCGATAGATGAGTTGCAGCAAGATCAGGAACAATAGTGGGCGCAACGTGCACTCAAGGGTGAAATTGTGCTTGAACAAGTAGAGATCCATCTAAAAAACTAACACGGAGTAGACATGGTGAGCAATGTGGTTGATCACATGAAAGGGATTCAGCAACATGCAAGTCATTGTGCGCACGCCTGCAATCCAACCCATTCAACACACTTACCAAGCCGAAGACAAGAAGTAAGTCCAACTGGAGCTGAATGGGTACTGCGGCAAGTTGATGTGCATGACCACCATCACACACATGAAGATCAACATAGACACTATGCATCAGTGTGCTTCTGGCTCAGCCGCACCCAAGAAGAACATGCGCATGTTAGTAGACAAGTTAGATGAAGGGGTTGAACCAATGCATTGGTTGCAACAGAAGCAAGAGTTCGCTTCAGTAAGATGTCACCATGAGGTGCATGCACACCATCATGGGTGGCCAAGCTTGGCATCAACTCACCAGCTTCACCATCACAAGCATGTCAAATATTTGGTCTCACCACAGTGGACCTACTGTGAGTGATGTCTTGCAAGGCTTGCTCAACCCATGTTGTCTCACATGAGTACATGTTCATTGTAATGTTGAGTCATGTCAAGTGTAAGTCAAGTGTCAAGAGTTGGATGTAAAAGTCATAGAGTAGGTGAAGAGTCATGAGGGTAGTTGAACTATCACAAAGGAGAATTTCAAGGGTCACCCCACCCTTTGCTATAAATAGTCCCTTATAACTCATTGTATAGGGCTTTTGGTCAGCCAAGCTTCTACTAAGGCTATCTTGAAGAAGGCTTGCATAGTATTGTAATATACCTTGGCTTCTCCACTACACAAAGCTAGTACATCTCTTTGGAGGAGTAGGCGGATGTGGCTGTAACATTCCACTGTTGGGGCTAGCAGGTTTACATGGATGTATTATATGATTGTGACTTACTCTTCTTTATATAATAAGAGCCAACACATTTTCATTGATATGTTATTATTGTAGTTGTGATTCCATATATGTTGTTTAGCTTACCTACTTGTGTATGAACTGATTTGTATGCAATTATATGAATCTTGTTGTTAATGTTGTCACCATACATGTCGACTGCTCTGTTGGACATCAAACAAACCTTTCAATTGAAGCTTTCTATAACAATTGTCGCACTCATATTGGACTAATCCGTGAGTGCTGTACATGTTATCTTACCTTGTATGATGTGACTGCCACATCCAAGTGGACTGCTCCTCCGAAAGCTATGCATGTCCTTTTTTGTTCTGTGTTCCTAGCCGAGTTGGGACTGATCCCTTTCAACTTGGAACTCACCTTCACCTCCTTCCCCCTTTGAAGTGTTGGAACCTCTCCTACACCTTCCTTGACTCACTGCATCATTCACAACCTTGCTACTAACAGAGTTATCCTACTTTCTTGTGTGTGACATCGCGGTCAAGGCATTACCTTACAACCCACTGCTGGGACTCCTACACCAAGTCGTCTGTGGTCTAATTGGGACTTCGTACCAAGGAGATCCGCTTGACATGTTGGTGGGTCAATCACCACCAACATTTCTGGCCATAGAAGGAGGGCCTCATGACAAGCGGTGTCCTCTCATTAAGTTTTCAACCTTTGCATATATTTCATGGATTCTTGCACTCTTCTTCCCACGAGGTGTTTTTCGAATAGTGTAGATGTCTACATCTTAGGGAAGCTTTTCAATCTCTTTCCCACTCACACTTATAATTGTGGAGGCGAAGTGGCCTAGCCTGAGCAGTTATATAACTTTCTTTTCATGATTTATGAGGAATATGAGTTTTCTGATGAACAAGTCATTTTGCTGCTTGCATACACACTTCATGAATCTCCATTTCATTGGGTGCTCACCCGATCAGCTGACATTGTGCAGTTATTTGAAAACTTTTTTCATCTCATTGAGGACATGTTCTATCATTTTGATCCAGACTATCTTGACCAGAACCTATTACAGCAACGGAGGGCTCTGCATGAATCTGTTATTGATTCTTGGCAGTGCTTCCGTGACTTGTAGTTTCAAGCTCCATTGAGTGAGGTGAAGTTTCCTTATCTCTGGGACTAATTTTAGTACTGTCTTAAGAAATCTTCCAGTCTAAAGAGAAAGCTTGAGATCAAGCCTTGCTCAACCTTCTTCATTGATGGAATTGCACAATCTCATGCGGGAGTAGGCATTGTCTCAATGGACTATCTACCTCCCTCTGATTCAATAGTTCCACCATCACCGAGTGATGCTGAGTATCATGTCTATACACATGTTCATTGTTCACACTCTCCCAACATCACTCCACTCAATTTTTTCTCATATTAGGTTGTGTGTCCTTCAAGCTCCCATATGCATTGTTTTCTTCGACCTCCATCTTCGCACTCAGTTGTTCCTCTGGATGATTTTGTCTTGTGTTCGTCCATTCTAGACTCTTCACTTGTTGTAAACGAGGAACAAACAACTAACGGAGTTGGTGTTTCACAACCAACATGCGTTGTCATTCATGAAGAGTATGTGTGGGAGCATTAACATCAACAATAGGCAATGGATGACTGCCTTCCATCCCAGCCCCCACCATTCTTTCCTAGCATCTTTGGTGAACCTACCATCCATGATTTTGCATGTCTGTCTTCATCCACAAATGCACCCATTCTTGACAATTCGTAGGACTCATCGGATGTTAGTCCATCATTCTACAATGGAGAGGATAAGTTATTCATTGAAGATTAAATTTATCCTTCATCTATATTTTCTGGGACTACAGAGGATGAGTTCGTATACTTTTCATCTACCCCTTTGTTTGATTCATCTCATCATGAGGATGTCGAAGAATTCATTTATTTCTCTGATCATGGCAGTCATGATCCATCTTCTTCCAATTTTGATCATGGTCATGAATCTATCATTGATGATCTTTCGAATCCACCAATGTATGATTATCTACCTAGTGATGAATTTGACACACCCAAGAGTGTCGAGGCACATCAGCCCGAGTTGATGGTTATGTCAGGCCCTCGCTCTCTTAAGGTTAGTTTCACTTCTGATCATGAAATTTTTCAATCACCCAAGGCTCCTCATCACTCATCTATATACACTAAAGATCCATCTCACACACAGATCACACTTCCTCCACCCAAACTGTAATATCCCATTCCTCATGCTTTGGAGGAGTCTTACATTGCAAGCACTCCTTTGCGATGCAAGTTGTCTTACTTTCTTTTGTTTTCTTGCATGTCACATTCAAGAGTATGCCTATGCTTTAAAGTTGCATGTAGTGTCACACAACACCATGAGAAGTCCACAGACTATCTGTCATGTACTAGCACTCACTTATGTCACATGGGCACTTTGAAACATGAAGTGTGGTTGTCTTTATTCTTATATCTTTCTTGCTTGCTGCTTCACACCACTGGGTTTCTGTAGGACCAACCCTTCAGGAACATGGGTTTACCAATGTGTTAGTGGTTGCACTGAAAGTATCACTTCACGTGATCATACCCATGCAACGTTAGTATAGTAGTACGATTAGTGTTTGCTTTTAGTTGTTCACTTGGATGCTTGTTTGCTTGCTTTGTTTCCTTGTTTGTTTTCCTGCTTGTTTTCTTACTTGATTTTCTTTCACTTTCATTTTTTCTTTTGCTTTGCTCTTATGTTTGTTCGTTCATTTGTTTCATCATAGGTTAGCCTTGCATGAAACCTCGTATGGCTCTTGAAGCGAGCTCGGTAAAGCACAAGAGGGCTTGTACAGCTATCATTACTTGGTTGTCTGTCATCTTGCCTCTGTATGATGAGCTTGTTACTTTTATTCCATGATATGTCAAAGGAAAATACATACTTTTTGAAGTGAATCTCGGTGTAAACAAAACGCTTGTGTGCTAACTAGTGTCACCTTCCCTAGTCGGTTGTTTTTGGGTTAACCGTTGTCAGCCCAGTCAAGTAGAGTAAGGTGAGGGGGAAAACCTTAATAGGCACGTCAAAGATATAATAAGATAATTCTCTTCTGGTACAACCTCTTCAACTCTGAATATGTCGGGATCCATCTTACGCCTTTGAAACGAATATGTGTTATGCACAGTGAAAATGAAAAAAAAATGAAAGGTAAAAATAAAAATGAAAAATGAATAAGGCGAAAGGAGAGAAGGGTTTCCTACGCAGGGAGGTCATGCAAGTAACTTCTTCAAGGTACTGATCAACATCACTAGTAGCAGAGCCATGCTTGTGTTCCTATGTGACTCCACCGAGGTACTACCCAGACCTGCTGGCAGTGCAGGAACACCAGAGATGAAACTGAGACCGTGAAAAGTATATTGCTTGTGCACCTATATACCCCTCAACCCCAATCTAAACAATTGTGTTGCCTTGCTTGGAATGTGTGTAAATGGACCAAGATTCTAGCAGATTCTACATCTTACAATCAAACAAGCGTGAAACCAATATGGGCTGAGAGTTGAACAATACTTCGAGAGGTGTTAGACTTTCTTTTCTTGAACAAGGTCCATTCAGAGAGCTAGAGTTCTACCAGTGTGTTGCCAAGTGTTGTAGCAGCTACAACCACCCTCCAAAATTTTTCCTTAGCCTAATTTGGAGCCTCCCTACCAACCTTACACAATACTTTTTCATGCTTCGTCAAGTACTCAAGCTTCAAGTGTTTTCCTAGCACAAAGGCAGCTTGTCGATCACAATTGATCCATTCCCCTTATAAACAGCTGACCTAAACTTAGTCCAACTATAGGCTGAGTAACGTCCCCTCGAAATTTGTGCATTACTGGGGGGAAACTAGCTTTCCCTTCAAGAATTGTGAAATCCTCTCTGACAACGTGCTGGCCTCCAGGATTGCATAATCCTGCCAGCCAACCTTCATAGAAGGATTTGCACAAATTTTCCCTGTAACAGGCTGTTTAGTCTAGGATTTGCACGAATCTGGGTAGCAGTTAGCTGCTCTACCCATAAATTGTGCAAAACTCTGGGGCAGTTGGCCTAGATACTAGCCCGAAATGCGCATTTTTCTCTAGTAGTCGAGCAGTCTCATACATGTGCAGCTGAGTTGACCGATTCCCTCTTAGACTTAGAAAAACATATTTGCATGCATGGGTTGCTTCTTCCAAGATATCATGCAAAGGAATCCCTTGTTTCATGGATCTATCTTTAGTAGTTGGAGGTTACATGCAAGGAGCAATTATGAAACCTCCCACCAAGTGTCGCTTCCCCTAGACTCATGGCATGCATGTCACAAACTCAACGTGATAAAAACTCGTCAACCGGACACTACAAATCTCACTCCTCACATAAACATTGCAGCTATCACATCACACATCACATCTAGGAGCAGTTGGCACATTCAGCTCAGCTGTTTTTGGGTAAGATTGCTCCCCATGCCTTGTGATTCATTTCTATCACTTTTTGTGTTTTCACTTGTAGCAGTATTGTTTACTTGATTTATTTGAGTGCTTTCTGTCATTTACATATATACTAGCTTTTCCTAGCAATGTTTCATTTTTCTTTGCTATCTCACTGATGTCGCATACATGAAACTGTTTTGCACAGACGTTTGCCCACCAGTGAACTACCTCACCCACATGCATGTTGATCTGTTTGTTGAATATTTCATTCATTTTTTCCATGCACTGTCAATCACTTCTTCTATCACTTAGTGTGACCATGCATTCATTGACTTACTTGCTTTCATTCGCCCGTAGGCGAGTCGAGCCAACCTTGGCCCGGGCTCTGCCTTCACTAATGCTGTATTGCAAAATATGGGAAAGGAAGGCTCACCTTCCTCTCCATATTTATGCATTCCTACCTAGCACTAGCCTACAAGACTATTTTTCACATTTCTGGAGGATAGTGGCTGCTTGGCCCAAGAAATTACGCATATCTGTCACTAGGTTAGAAGTCCTTCCTAGTTGTAATTGTGCATTGGGAAATCCAAATAGTTAATAGCCAGACTGGACTGTCCATTACGCATTTCTAGTAGTTATCCAGTCTCCCAGTAGTCCAGACTATGCCTTGAGCAGTCTTGGTAGTCAGTCTCCTGACCTTCAGACCGAAATTGCGCAACTTTCATGATCATTCCCCCAGGTACGTTTTAAGTTAGTTCTCATGTTCATTTCGGTTTTCGACGAATAGATTTCTTGCTATGAGTGTTTCCATGTCTCCAAGTATGGAAAGTGTTCATCTGCCTCTCAACAGTAAAGGTACAATGGTTTCCATGAGAGTAGAGACGATGACATTGTTTAGAGCACGCTTGCGGATGCAGTCGATTAAGTTTCTATGATCTTGACTACTCACGAAGACATCAAGTTGTTCGTAGACAAGGAAATCAAGTGGCAACATCACAATGAGCAGTATCACGAATAGCATCTGAAGACAACATATCAAATGCCACGAATGCAAGAAGAGGGTCGTTGACAACATGGAGGTGGAACAAGGTTGCAAGCTCAAGCAGGTCCATTGATGATCAAAGCAACTTTGGAGAATCTAGTTATGGAGTGGTGACGTTACATGAAGATCGCACAAAGACAAAAGATGTAACAAAGAATGAGTTTCATGTGCATGGGTGAAACTGCACATACATACAAATTAGTTGCACCAGGATTAGGAACAGTAGTGGGTGCAACATGCACTCACGAGTGAAACTATGCCTAGACAAGTAAAGATCCATCCCAGTAGCTAACACAGAGCATACTTGGTGAGTAGTGTGGTTGATCACATGCAAGGGATTTAATAGAATGCATGCAATTATGAGCACACATGCAATCCAACCCATTCAACACACTCACCAAGATGAAAACAAGAAGCAAGTCCAACTGGAGCCCAACTAGTACTTCGACAAGTTGATGCGCATGACCGCCAGCACACACTTGAAAATCAACATGGACACTATGCATCAATGTGTTTTTAGTTCAACCACACCCAAGAATACCATGCACATGTTAGCAGATGAGTTGGATGAAGGGGTCGATCCAATGCAATGGTTTCAACACAAGTAATAGAGTGATTCCGCAAGATGTCACCATGAGGTGCATGCACACCATCATGGATGACCAAGTTTGGCATCATCTCACCAGCTTCACCATCACAAGCATGTCAATGAGTTGGTCTCACCACAACATATTGAGTGTCAATGATGTCTTACAAGGCTTCCTCAAAGCATTTTGTCTCACATGAGCACATGTGCATTGTAATGTTGAGTCATGTCAAGTGTAATTCAATTGTCAACAGTTGGATGTAACAGTCATAGAGTAGGTGAAGAGTCATGAGGGTAGTTAAACTGTCACAAAGGGGAATGTCAAGGGTCATCCCACCCTTTGCTATAAATAGCCTCTCATCACACATTTTATAGGGATTTTGGTGAGCCAAGCTTCCACTAACACTATCTCGAAGAAGGCTTGTACAATATTGTAACGCGCCTTGGCTTCTCCACTGCATGGAGCTAATACATCTCTTTGGAGGAGTAGGCGGATGTGGTTGTAACATTCCACTGTTGGGGCTAGTAGGTTTAGCTTGATGTATTGTATGATTATAACTTACACTACTTTATAATAATAAGAGCCATCACATTTTCATGCATATGTTGTTATTATAGTTGGATTGCTCCACTTGCCTTAATGATATATGTTTTTTAACTTACGTACTTGTGTATGAACTGATTTGTATTCAATTATGTGAATCTTATTGTTAATGCCTTGCATATGTTGTTAATGTTATCACTGTCTATGTCAACTTCTCTTTCAAACATTAGACAAACCTTTCACTTGAACCTTGTTATAACAACCGTCACACTCATCTTGGACTAATCCGTGAGTGTTATACATGTTATCTTACCTTGTATGATGTGAGTGTCGCATTCGAGTGGATCGCTCTGCCAGAAGCTGAGCATGTCCTTTTTTGTTGTGTGTTCCTACCTGAGTTGGGATTGATCCCTTTCAACCTATAACTCACCATCACCTCCTTCCCCCTTCGAAGTGTTGGAACCGCTCATACACCTGCCTTGACTCACTACATCAATAACACCCTTCCTCCTAAAAGTGTTAACCTACTTTCCTATGTGTGACATCACGGTCAAGGCGTTACCTTATGAACCACTGCTAGGACTCCTACATCAAATGGTCTGAGGTCTAATTAGGACTTCTTACTAAGGATATCCCCTTGATATGTTGGCGGGTCCAGCACCATCAATAGTTGGGTAGATAACGATGACATATTTAGCAAATATTGGTGTGCATCTGAATAACCATTTTATATTAAAGGGGGGAAAACATGGTCAATAGATTACTGACTATCCATTTGAAAATATTACAATCATGCAGCATTATAGTGTATCTACATGGAATAAAATACAATAATTCATCTCCATATTTAAAATATAATGAAAACACCATTTTCTCTTCCTGTTGTGTATTTGTAGTTACTAGATCCACATATATATCCATAATCAACTCTCAATTATGAAGAAATTATTTTTGTTTGTCAAACTAATCATTCAAACCTAACTCTATTTGAATCTTGGCTGAACTGATCGAAATAAAGTGACACATTAATCATTAATAAAGTTTATATTATTAATTCCATGATGTCTAATATATATTAAATTAGTAATAATTTCACTCCTGCAGATGTATGAGCTATTATGGGTAGGGAGATTAGATGATCCTTCCCTTAAATATAACATTGTCCTGAATGTTCATGGTTGACTTTTACTTATGACATCTATCGCAGAACAACCAAAAGGAGATCCTTCCCCTTCAAAATGAAGGATTTTATTTGCAGGAAATAATAATAAGTAAAAACAATAATGTTTCTATATATAATCATAAGCATTTACAACTACGAAAACATTTAATTTGTAATTTCAATCATTTAGCCATTGTTCAATTTCATAGAAACAAAAACAAAATCTTTATACTGACTTATCATTACTTGTCAATTACTCTTGGAAATCGTTATCACTTTACACAATAATTTTAATTTAAGGTGGTTTATTAGCTATGGGAAGCACTCTACGAGTGGCATGACAACCCAACAATAAACACCTATGGTGGTTTAATAACCTCCATGGCAAGCATCCTATAGCGTAGGACCAAAACTTCAACATAATTACAATAATGACAACATTTTCAATCGTTAATTATTTGCATGTTAGGTGATGTTTTAATCACGGAAGTTATACAGGTAATCAAAAAACACCTAGCTCTCTAATCATCGAAACGATCAATAACTGCACCAAGTGCATACTCTCCTAGCCCCTGCTAAAGACATCCACAAGATTGTTACTACAATAGAGGGACTACGCTTCCAATAGTTCCTTCCCAAGAACTAGGCTCCTTTCCCATAATGATTTACAAAAAATTCTTACACAATCATACAAAAAATTCATTTTAACACATCATTTACTTGGTTAGTGAACTTATTTTTCTATGAAAAATGTAGTGTGCAAAAGAATGTTTCTCCCAAAAAATGGGAACTAGTTTCCACAACCAGATTGAGCCAATTTCATATCCAAGACAATTCCCTAACAATGATCAAAATTGGTCTAACACGTGATTCCACTTGGAAGTGTCCTGCCTATTCCTTTGACAATGTCTCATCCTAATGAATTTAGGGAATAGTTCACTTTTTGGGCCTCCTCCAATAGGCTCCAAAACTAATAGAGTTTCCTCAAGCTTTCCCTTCTCACTATCCTTGACAACTCTTTTGCCTTAGTGATATCATATTTCTCTAGGTAGAGGAAATATGAGCAGGAAGCCACCTCTTCCCAAGGCCCTCCTTGGGAGTGTTCAACTATCCTATAAATATTTGGCATGTGAAATTATCTTTAGTATATTTTCGCATTGTAATTTACATAACTGACCATACGAACATTAACATTAAAGAAAAAGGAAAATTTATGTACATCATGTATTGATACTTGACCCTCAACCTGGGCCTCATAGCTTATAAAGGTAAGTTTGATAGGAAATCATAACTAACATCTCATGTCATACATGTGGTGTTCATTTAAAATTTTCCACATAATAATCAACATGCAGTTTAGAAAAACATTACTATATCTTACATATTATAATGGTAAAAACTATACCTTCACTTTTGCAGTTGCAAATCTCATTGTAACATTTTACCTCTCAATGGTTCTTATGTTCCATGTTATTGGAACATCACTATGGTGCCATTAAGCTACCGCTGTTTAATCACACTAGCAACCTTAGTCACAACTGCTTTTCATAAAAACATGCCTTCTACAAAATATTGTTATTTACAAAATATCTTGGCAATTGAATATTTCAATAATGTAGAATGGTATTGTTCATATCCACATTTCATAAACCATTTCAATGAATTAAAATTAAAAATAACAAATAAGGATACATCTTCTAGATGCTACATCCAAGGAACTTTAAAACAATGTTTCCATAAAGTTGCTTTCCATCAACACTTAAGGGAATAAGACCTTCAAAAATACCATATTCACTATTTCACGTAAAATGACGCTTCATATGTACATATGCATCCAATCAATGGTCATTATGAAACATTCCCAAATTTAAGTCAATTACATATAATTTTCTCTATTAAATAAATCAATAATGCTAATACATTCAAAATTCCATCAAGATTTTGTTAAGTGATGACAATGAAGACACGACATGTCCACAACACGATAGACTTAAATAATTAGATTTAATATGTAACGGCATCACAACATTCACATGAACTGAATGAATTTTTAAAGCATGAAATTAACATATTTCTTTGATGTACGATTCATACCAAATAACATTATCATTGAATTATAAATTTTTAAAGTTGTGAAGTTTGAACAAGCAATGTAATCACAACATCTTATTACCACTAGTTCTATCATTAAGTTGGTAGAACATACATAATACATTTCATCTCATTCATTTCAGTGCATTATAATACTATGAAATAATATTTGCTTCTCTCATCCTGTCAATCATCATTTATGTATGCTCATATGCAAAGATATCTGACATAAAAATGCATTTCTATTAAATCAATATCTTTAAAGACACTACTATATCTTGATCTGAAGTTCATTGTAACATTCAAGAACATGATGTCATATGTATGCATTGTTAAACAGGTTTCCACTTTCATAATCATTGTAGTTTCTTTCATATGCATAAAAGGCTATACAAATATTTAAAAATACAAAAACATCTATTTATCATTAGTAAGTAAGTGACGATAAAAATTATGGTAACAATCCAAACAATCTCAAATTCAACAATGTATTTTCACTAATAGACCAGCAACATGAAGTGAACTACCACAATCACCTTATTTACAACTTGTAATAACATTCAATTAAAATTGATTTATACATATAAGTATAGTTGTTAGTCATGAAATAATAAATTCAATGAAAATCCATGACAAGACTCAATCATCAATTAGCCATTACAGGCAAGTCCTATCACGTGGCTCATATTTTATCTCAACATTTAAAGGGCTTATTTCAATGCCTTTTAAAACATTCTATTCACCTCATCCAAGACAACCCATGTCTTTCTACATTCCTTCGTTATCACACAAAACAATACATGCAATCTTTTTTATTTTTATAATTAATGCATTTTAACTAATCATTTTTTAAATGCACCATAAAACATTATTATAAGAGTATGCATGTAAAGGTTGGTCATTAATCAACACTAAAACTATTCATGATTGAGCTACAATAATGAAACATAATATCTTATTGTCTTTTATCCACATAATGATTTTAATTCCATGAGCACATTTTTTCTTTATTTTAAAGCATACATTAACACTTATCATTCTTTAATGTGGTTATTAACACCTTAATGAATCTCATATCAAATACAGTCTACTAGATAAATTTCCATGGAGTTTTCGTTAGTGTCGTACCTAAATTGGTACCCATTAGTATCATACCTCTACTTTTTTTCTGCTTATGGATTCTCAAAAGGGACCAGTGTTGTAACATCACTTGGTAGACCTTGTGTAAAAATACATAAGATTGGAATTTTTTTATGGAATTTACTAGCATGTAACATTATGAATTACTTATTCCATATTCCTTCATTGACCATTAGATAAAATCATTGTCATTACATAGAGTAATTTTTGAAATGGAATAGTAAGTTACATAACATAACATCCACTATTATAACATTATCATAAAGCTCCTTGTTGTAATCTTACATCATTTCCATCATTCATTAGTTAGGCTAGTTATTCACCTATTTGATAATTGTAAGAGTAATGCCTTATAAGGAAGAAAATGTTGGGGAAATTAATGGCTTAACAAATAAAAAACTAACCCCCAGGACATTAATTATCAACCCATTGGAAAAATATATGCAAGAAACTACCCATAGCTAATATTGGCTCGATATGACCGTGTTCCAAACTATCAATCTCATTCAACAAGAAATAAAATGTAATACTTGAATAACAATGCTAAATTTAAAAAGCATAAAGTAAATGACAAGAGAAAGAATTATGGTAATCACAGGACTTGAATTAATACTAAATTAAACCACACATTGCCAATTTGGAAATTTAACCTATTGCACCCAACATAATTCAAATGCTAATCTAGATCGGTACATTAATAGAAATCTAGAAACTGCAGGAAACAATAAATTTGGAAAATGCAAATAACAACAAATATGAAAAATGCAGCAAACAACAAATGCTATAAAAATCACTCTACGCTATACTCTACCTCTATTTAACTCAAATTCACATCTACAACAAAAGTATAACTAGTAATTCTGATTAGAAATAAAAAAAGGAATTTGATAACCTAATATTCACACCTTCATAACTTATTCATCAATCAAGTAGATTATAGTGAAGGAAAACAAACTTTAAGGAACAACGATTGAAAAGTTGCAACAATTTATTAGAAAATAACAACACGTAATAAAACTAATCTACTTCAATAATCTCCTTTACCTTGAAGAACAATTTATATAATATTATGAATAATAGATGTAGAACTCAATGGATATCTTCCTTCATTAAAAGATATATGAAAAATAATTACAACTAGAACAAAGTTCTCAGTTTTTCCTCAAATTCAACAGTTTCCCTTCCTCTCTCTGATCTTTGTCTACATTTACATACACAAAGAGAAAGGGGGAAATTACAACTAAAATGAAGATCATGACCTATGATCACATGACAAAATGGTTTCCATTACAATTTTACATTGTTTACAATAGATCAATCAACAAGATCAAATCTAAAATAACTCTCCATCATCAGTCAGCTGGGAAATGTCAAATTTTCTTTTGCAACTAGGGAAAATTGACAACCAAATGCAACAACAAATCTGGGAAAATTGTCTTCAGAGAACCACCCATCTCTCTAAAACTAGAGTGAATTTTAAAAAACTACCCTCGTATCAGCTAAATTGTACCATTCTGCATAAAATTCATGTCGTGTAATTTCTAAATTCATCATCGTTTTCACAAAAATTAAAACACAAAATTATCGCTTCTTATCTAACAAATTTCTAAGTTGGAGTGTTTAACCATGAGCTGGAACTAAGATTTCCAATCTGGAAGAGATCTTGGAGGTTGAAACCATGAGTGGTGTTATAAAAATCTCTTCATAAACCATCATTGGAAAAATGATGCATAATAAGCTTTCATATTTAAAAAAATAAAGGAATATCAACATTAATTAATCACAAAAGAATGACTGAGCATGATAAGGTATTTTACGGGAAATTATGGTAAATGGAGTGATCAATGAGTAGTGAAAAGAGATTAAATGAATGTACTAACATGCTAATGATGTTGACAGAATAGAATACCTTTTCCCAAAAAGCCTCCTAAAAATAATAGTTATTCTATTCTAGCAATGTTAATGAAGTTGTAATAATTTTCACATTGACTTTCAACAATATGTATATGAAGTTGCAACAAAATATCATATAAGCAGTAGCAAGCTTCATTAACCATTTTCTCAAAAACTACAAACTATATTTTGCTGAAATTTTGCAAGAAGATTTATATTATATTAATTCCTCTCCACACCTAAAACCAAAGAAATTTGATGCACGAATTTCAAGATATTAGAAAAATTGCTAAAGGTGACAATGCTTGATTTTTGGTATTTTAAAACCTGGTTTAGCTTGAAACTTTGTGGGTTTTTTAATTTTAATGGTACCTTCATGATGTCTAAAAATAGCAAGAATCCAATTCATGGTTTTAAAGATATGCACAAATCACTTTCTACATTTTATAAAAATGAAATTGTATGACTTGAAAGAGGAAGAAAGGACAAAACAACCATCATGCATAGAAATTCATCCCCCAAAGTGGAGAATTAGCTTGACCTCATGCTCCACTATAAAAGAAATGGAGGGTGTTGCTACAATCATTATTGAAATCTATGCTTGGTGTATAACAATATGTAATTATGAGCAAATTTCTTACGTAGCAATTGCTTTTCTTCTTAGGTAACAATTAGCAAGACGTTCATTCTAACTATTACTTATTGTGTAGGAGAAATACTTCTTTTGGAGAAATGATTTGACCATTTTATTCATTCAGTAGGGTTGTGGAAGATTATGCCATAGATGTCATAGGTCACATGCAATAAGAGAGGTTTTTAGAATGAATAAGGGTGGTGATAGATGAGATGGTAATGATAAATAAAGAAATGTATAATACACTCCCCAAACTGAAATCTTTGATGTCATTTGAAAAATGGGAAGTGGTAAAGAAATGTAAGTAATGGCTTGAAAATATTAGTGAATAATTCTTACTGTTTTTTCGTGACACTCTCCTAAAATTTTAATAAATCATAAACTATGTTATTTTACCTCAATTTCTACCTTTGTAACCCCTCCTCACACATTTATGCATTTTGAAAATCTCTCCAAGGTAAACATGAGTTGATTTTTACTGTGATATGACTCGACCTCCAAGTTCTCGTTATTGAAGTGGGGCCTACAAACTGACAAAAAATTAACATCCCTTAGAGACTACAAGTCACTGAGAAGCCAGGAAACCAACCTAAGTGATCAACCCCTAAGCTAGAACACTCTTTCACTGATTTAACATCCCATCCACACCCTTGATACCCTATTCATGTGGTTATGAGGCTATAATCACAGCCATGGGCCTGCCTACATGTGGTAATGACAAAAAATCCCATGTTTCATGCATGCGGTCATGAGATATATGCCACTTTTTCTCGAAATACTCCAGACCATTGCCTAGAACTTCATGTAAGTTTTCATAAACATAAATAAGGTGATAAAAAGTCTAATCATTCAAAAATTGAACAAGAGGATGACTAGAATGTTTCGAGTACATGACAGACATTTTGTCAAACATAAGGTAAAAATGAAAGCTACAGGTCATGAATGTATATTTGATCATAAAATTTTGAACTTCATCTGAGAATACCCAAGAAGGCTCAATGTCCTCTTAATATAGATGCAAAAAAACTTGTTATACAATGCATTCACCAACCATTCACTAAACTATCAAATCATGAAGAAGAGCCACAACCAGAACACATCGAAGAACCATGCATATAACCAACCTATAACCAAAATGAAATCCATGACAAATTACCCATAAGATAATAAGAGGTACATGTGCCCATAAATCATAATAGGGAGAATAAATTATATTAACTTATGGAGAATCTAACCAAGTCAAGGACTTCCATGTAAACCCAACCATAGATTGGCTTCAATTAAATATTTCTTTTATCCAATCAGCACCATGCCATATTCCATGCACGAATGTGGGATCTCATGTGATTAACCAAGATATAATCAACTAGGGACTCCAAAGGTTAAACCACCTCCACCCTCAAGCTTAGATGCCTCAAAAATTTCTTCACCATACCTTGAGGAATTTTCCTACCTCCACCCACCAGGCGAGGGTTTCCAGGAGAAAACCATATCCACCTCCAACCCTTGGGATTTTCCTGAGACCACCTCACTTGGTCCCAAAACCTTTTGGTAATCCAAAGCTCAAATAAGAGTGAATCCCATCACACTGTCGCTATCTACGATGGACAAGGAATGTTTATAATCACTATCAAACTAGGAAAAACCCATGCCAATGATAGAATATGAACCAAATAAATAAATGAATGTACCATGCATTCACATCCCAGCAAGGAAATCACACATGCAACCTCTTAGCTAAAAAATCTTCCTGTTGAAGTTGTTGATCTAACCTTTCCCTTGTGCTCCTTTTCTTTTTTTGCTTGTCCTTTTCCTTCCTTCTCGAATGCAAGTGAATGCTAGAGTGCTCCAAGAATATTGTAAGTGTGAAAGAATTTATGATGTAATGACAGAACCGAGATTGAACTAACACAAGTTGTAAACTATTTCTTTGATGCCTTTTTTAATCATTGATCACCATTTTTCTTCATTTTCCTTCATTTATTTTCTAATTTCACTTGCATGAAAATTTGTGTGCCTTTACTTTCCTTTTCACCTATTTCCCTTTATTTTCATAATTAAATGTCAATTATTGTCGCTTTTCCTTTTGCAATGCCTTTGCCAATTTTCATAGCCATTATTGAACCAAAAGTGATGCCTAGGACAGTGTTTTCCCAACATTAAACTTTGAATATGTGTCCCATGACCGTGGTCTTATTTTACCTTTATTATCCTTTATTACATGAAACTTTAACCCCATGATATTACAAACCCCTTTAACACTTATGACTACAAAACCGTTGAAAGAACAACATAACGCTTTTTACAGCTTTATAACACAACTCATTGGGGTACTTGACAACAACATCCATATATATATATATATATATATATATATATATATATACCAAAAAATTACTTCCTTTAACCAGCAAATAATGAAGGATATTATTATCACCCCAAGAAACTCTCTTAGGTTGTAGCTCGGAGATGCTCAAGAACATTACAAACTCAACTCAATGTTGGAAATGGATGAATGGAAGGAATGATGCTTGCTCAAGCCAGATAACGACTTCTACATTGCTTGACCCCAGACATGTGTGAACACCCCCAGACTACAAGGCTTTAGACCACCAATTACTTAGAACTTAAGGATTGGGTGAATATGGAGAATACTGACCACACCAGCAAGTGCACAGGACCCAGTGATGGTCGGCTGCAACCAGTAAAAAGGTCTACAAATCTAATTTGCCAGTGTACAGACAGGATGAAATCTCTCTGCCACTAAGTGGAAAGAAACCTGATTAACACATCCACTGATACATGCGAGATTTAAACATAGAGGTAGGATGACAGCTCCTCTAATGCTAAACATCAAGAGTTTAGGAAAAATGCACATCAAGCATAGCCTAGAACAGAATAGAAATGGAAAGTGAGCGATTAACAACAAAAGAAGCTTGTATTAGCTGAAAATGAAGACGAGAAGCTGCAAGTATCAAAGCAGTTACAGTCTCCAAAAGTTGAACCTTACATCAAAACAACAACCATCAACCTTGATTACATCTTGTTTCTGGGTATATAAAGAGTTTCATTACAAATGCATTCTATCATTCTAGGTGCGGAGGGGTCATAATTGACCACCAACCACTTTAACTGCTTGATGGAGTCTTTGGTGCAATTTTCTTGCTTCAGCGAATGACTTTGATCTTCTTGGGTGCTTTGTTGTCCTTCTCGAGCAGGTGGATTGTTATATGGGATGCAATCCCATAACCATTGAATGCATTTACCTGCTCAGCTTTCTACCTTTCCTTCTCATCCATCCTTCCTGTTACATGCAGTTGTTGAGGAGCTACTGTTCCAAGTACTAGATGCAGGCCACCTTCGTCCTCTCAGGAGTATGGAATGGTTAAAGACGTGGGTAGTTGGGATGAATGGAGGAAGAAGATCGACTGTTAGATTGGGCAGATCGACAGCGGGAATCGATCGGCGGAGGGTATTGGGAGATACGGAGGTGGAGAAATGCGATCCGTTAGATCTCTAGTGATAGATCCAACGGTCATCGGGAGGAGAAAACATGTGAGCATTAATGGTCGGGGATGAATAGTTTTGGTGGTAGGCAGTATTGATCACATCGCCATGGACCGTCGGGTGGTAATCGTACAAGGGGAAGCGATCCCATTCAACACATGACACATGGTAGATGGGGCGGGCTAAAACTTCTTTTGATCACGAGTTATCACGTGGTCAGTTTGACGGTGTGGGGAAAGCGACTATCGTCAAATCGCGGAGGGGATGATCGGACGGTAGGGATTTAACCATGCGGGTTTTGTTTGATGTGACAGGGAAACAATGGATTAGTGAGGAAAGTGAATGGCTACGGTTAAGGTTACGACAAGGGTTTTAACACTGGTGACATAAGAAAATCACTTTATGTGGTTTTAAACAGAACCAATGGAGATAAAGAGGGTAATGGTGAGGAAATGGAGAAGGGTAAGGATATCAGGTGAAGGCCTTTTCTAAGTAAAACCAAGGACCGAGCTTAGTTCTACTCTTTGAACATTAGCAACATGTAGCAGAGCTAACACTGGCTCCTTCTTGGGATGAGATCCTCCCTATGGGGTCTCAAGAACTTGCAGATCAATGCCTTTCCTGTAAAAACAAATTAGCAAAATTTACTAGTGGTCCATTGGGCATGGAGTCTAACTGAGCTTACATTAAAATGATATAACAACATATTTACAACTTTAAGGCCAAAAGATCTTAAATAACATAAATTTTCAGAAAACGCCCATTAACTGGGCCATCAAAAACTAATTCTCCTCCCATTCTTTTCAGCATGAAGGTATTGTTCCCCTGGATCTGTGAAATGATAAAAGGCCTTGTCCAGAAAGCATCAAATTTCCCATGGTTGCCTTTATTCTCTTTCAGTGTGTCCCACTTCAGAACCAAGTCTCCAACCTGAAAATTATCTGTTTTGGCCCTTTTGCCAAAATCATCCTTGATCTTCTTCTGCTATGCTGTGGATTTTTCAACCAGTTGTTCTCTGATTTGGTGTACCTCTGCTAGATCAGTGATCCTTTTTGTCATATCCTCTTCCTCATTCTGCTCTTCTTGTAGGAACTTTGTCACAGGGAGAGTTAATTGAATTGGGAACACAGCCTCAATGCCACATGCCAGCTTGAAAGGAGAATTCCCTGTGGATTTCTTGGTGGTTACTCTGTTAACCCACAGTGCATATTTGAGCTTAGAATCCCAATTCCTTTTGTTCTCTTCCAGCAACTTTTTAATCATCCTTATCAGGCTTTTGTTGGAAGATTCCGTTAGACCGTTTCCTTGAGGGTAGTATGAGGTGGAATGAACCAGCCTAATGCCCATTGAGTCACACATGTCCACCAATTCTTTTGCCTTGAAGGGTGCTGCATTGTCTGTGATTATTTTATGTGGACACCCAAATCTAGTGAAGATATTCTCTGTCAAAAACTTCATGACCACATTATGATCAACCTTTCTGGAAGGGATTTATTCAATCCATTTAGTGAAGTAATCAGTGGCAACTAATATCCATCTATGCTGGATACTAGAATGTGGATTGATTTCTCCAATGAAGTCTAAGTCCCACTGCTGAAAATGGCCATTTGCATATATTGGTTTTAGGGGCAGTGACTTCAATTTCTATTTTTCTTCAAATATTTGGCACCTATCACATGATTTAACAAATGAGAATACATCAAAAAACAAGGTGGGCCAATAATATCCAGCTCTAAGGATTTTGTGGGTTGTAGTTTTCCAATAATGATGTCCTCCACACATGCTAGAATGAAACTGTTGCATAACCTCCATTGATTATTCTTCATCCAGACACCTCAAAAGCATTCCAAATGGGTCCCTCCAGTAGAGTAGATTTTTATGAATGAAATATTTAGCTGCCCTAAGCTTAACAGTTCTGGCTTGGCTTGAACTAAGGCCTGGAGGAATTTCTAGCTTCAGCAGGAATTGGGCTATTGCAGAGTATTGACCACAAGAAGCTATATTTTTTGGCAATGACTGATTTTTTCATGGTTCATGTGCTTGCTTTTCTTTTATTTGATCATTTTATGAATTTGTGCTTATGAGATTTATGTCCAATGTTCTGCAATTTTCTTCAGCCAATAGTCTGGAAATGCCTTGACCTCTAACAAGCTTGGTGTGCTTCAATTCTATATTAAATTCAATTAACTTTGCAATCCATTTAGCCCTTCTTCCATTAGCGTCAGGCTATGTTAAGACATCCTTTATTGAAGTAGAGGGCACATATGCAATTATCTTGGAATGCAGAATGTACATTCTGAAAGCTTTCAAAGACTTTATAAGAGCATATGCTTGTTTTTCAATGATATCATACCTTAGCTCCGCATCACTTAAGGTTTTGCTAAAGAAAGCCACTGGACACTTTGAGCCTTCTTCATCTGCTTGCAATAAAACTACTGCAAGGGTGTCTTTAGAGGCAAATGAAAATATATGGAACTCCTTGCTGTAATCTAGACTTCTTAAAGTGGTAGCTTCCATAATATCTTTCTTAATGGACTCAAAGGATCTTCTTGCTGCATCAGTCCATTTTATCTCTGACCCCTTTCTCAACATGGAGGTAATGTGCTTTACAAGTTGTGAAAAATTTTGGATGAACCTCCTTACAAAATTTATCTTGCCCAGAAAGGACTGGATGTCTTTCTCTGATGTCGGGATAGACAAAGTTTGTATTGCTTTTACTCTTTCTGGGTCAATTCTGACACCTTCAGCAGAAAAAACATGTCCTCGCAGCTTGCCCTCTTCTAAAGCAAACTGTGACTTTTTAGGATTGACTGAAATCCCAAACCTTCTGCACTTTAGGAACACTTTCTTCAAATGTTGTAAATGGTCTTGATGGCTACTGGAGTACACTATTATGTCATCTAGGTAGATAAGGATGAACTTATCCTTCTCTCCCACAAATGCTATATCCATAGCTCTCTTAAAGGTGGCTCCAACATTCATCAGCCCAAAAGGCATCTTAGAGTACATGAAAGTGCCCCAAGGAGTAGTGAATGCAGTCTTCTCTTGGTCATCTAGATGTACAACAACCTGGTTATACCCTGAAAATCCATCCAGGAAAGACATTACTTTGGCTCCTGAGACCTTTTGCAGCAAATGCTCCATCTTGGGTAGTGGGTAATTGTCTATCTTAGAGCATTTGTTTAAGTTTCTGAAATCAACACAGAGTTTGATTTCCCCACTTTTCTTCCTCACTACCACTAAGTTTGCTACCCATTTTGAATATCTAAGAGGAACTGTGATTTTGGTAGTCAGTAACTTCCTTATTTCTTTTTCAATCAGAGGAAGGAGCAAAGGATTTATGGGTGTCAGCTTTTTCTTAAAAGGAATGGTGTCTTTCTCTAAAGGGATTTTACTTTGGATGATATTTTTTTCATAAGTTTTTAGGTCACTATATTCCCAGGCAAAGACATCAGCAAATTGCTTCATTAAATTGCAGTACTCAACACTCTGGGTAGCAGACAAGTGAGTGGACAGATTTATGTATCTGGGTTCATTTGGACTCCCTATATTATTCTTACAGACTGTAGATTGGTCTTCTTCTTGGGCAGCCTTATAAGGCACATCATTCTGGTCAAACAACTTTTCTAAAGGAACTAGACCCTTAGGTATATGACTGATGGGCAGTTGGACAATGCTATCTTTACCAATTCTGTTTCTAATCTGGGATTGCGAACTTTGTTCCAAGGCTTCATTTTCTTGGTCAATTTTCATTTTAGAAAGTTCATCAATGACTTGCAGGAATCTATTCACTTCATCATCATCTCAAAGACTTTCCAATGTTGGACATTATCAGGCAAGGATGGTCTGTATTTCATTTGGACTTTATAAACTAGTCTGGGAGGCATGGGAGGAATTAACATGCTAGTAGACAAAACAAGGGAATCAACAAGATGATTTTTCACTATAGGGATGTATGAGATACAAAAGTTATCAAAGGAATCTTTGATTCTCCATACCTCATCCCTATATGCTTTCAGCCTTGGGTGCTTTGCTTGAAATTTTCTATTTACTTGCTGAATGATAAGATCAGCATCTCCAAACACTTTTATATTTTTGATTCCTCTGTCTTTAGTTGCATTAAGGCCCAATAGCAGGGCCTCATATTTTTCTATATTGTTGGTGACTTGAAAAGCCAACTTAAAAGACAGATGTGTGCTTTCTTCATTTGGAGAAATCAGCACCACCCCTGTGCCTGCAGTTTCCCTGGAACTTGCTCCATCAAAGAACATCTCCCAAACCTGACTTCCTCGCTCTCCCTCGGCCTGGATTATTTGTTTCCTAATCTATATTGAGGCCTTCTAGGATTCTTCAATTTGGAGAATACAAGCTCTAAAGTCAGTGTCCACAGCATAAATGGTATGATTGGAGGGATTCTTCTCATCACTGATGATGTAGGCTAGCTGTGCTTATCTGTACAATCTCCCGCTTTCTCCTCCAAAAGCTAGTATAGTGGAATAAGATAAGTCATTTTGTAATGTCCCACCTAGTCTCTTAATCCATCCTCTAGACAGAAACATGTCAAACTTAGGAGGGACATCTGCTACCACAATATCCATCATCATACTCTTCATGGGCAGCTGAGTTAGGGTAATAGCTAGGTCTTTGATTAATCCTAGGCATTTTACCTTTAATGAATCAAATGAGAATAAGTCATGATATGGTCTAGTGATATCAAGGCCTAACTCTTCCATGATAGCTTTAGGAATCAAATTGTGGCTGGCTTCTGTGTCTAGCAGGCAATTGTGGAGGATTTTGTCATGAATGGTCAAGGAGACATAAAATGATGGAGAAGTATTATCAGTAGGTTCAATCATTGGGCTAAGCATAATTGCAGGTCTATCATCTTGCGAATTGACATAGTCGGTGGAGGTTTTGTGGCATTCAGCTAAAGAGCCTTAAGAATAGGCTTTCTAAAAATTTCACTCTTCACAAGTTCTAATAGAGGCACAGATATTTTTAACTTCTCGACTTTTGACTCAAAATTGAAAGGGGAAGGGGACTTATTAGGACCTCTTACCTCTTGAGCTAGTGCTTTGAGGATTACTAGATTAACTGGTGGTCTTTTATGTCTGATATTCTGTGACTCTGTCTGGACAACAGCTCTTTGTGTAGGACTCCCCTTGACATTGTTTGCCTTTGACCTCAGGTTATACCTTTGTTTCTCACCAGTCTGCAAAACAGCCTCTCTGTCCCACTCTTGACTGCTTTGGTCCTGTAGTAATGGTTCTTCATATGCAGTCAATGTCAAAAAGGCAGCACTGCCTTTGTCTTCCATGCAATGAATTTCATCCTCTTCTTCAAACGGCTCCTCCTCCATGACTGCATTTTGGAAAGGAGCCTTAACTCTCTATTCTTCATTTGCTTCCTTACACATTTGAATGATTTGAAACTACTCATTTGCTCTTTTTAGTGGATTTGGATTTCTCGGAGAAAATTTGTTTTGAAACCTTGCTTTCCCAGAACTCTTCTCAACTTTCAGCTTAGATATCTCAGTAGCAAATGACTCTATCATTCTAATAATTTTATCTAACTTTAGCTCCGAAGATGAAGCAGAGGAAGAAGAAGCCTCACCTCTTTGCCTCCTTTTGTCAGCATGATTTTTAAGCTTTTCTGCAGCCATAATATTTGATTCCACCTCCAGTGCTGCATCTTGCATATCAGCTAGAGTGGCACACCTTCTTTCTCTCAAAAGCAGGTAGAAATCAGAGTCAAAAGCATTAGCATAAGTGAGTTTGGCAGAGGTGGAGGTTGGCTTTACTTCAACTAGTATCTTACTATACATACGGTTAAATATTTTATCAAAATCAGGCAATGATTCCCCATTCTCCCTCTTTAGGTTTCCAAACTCCATATGGTAATAGAGCAGATCTTTCCTATCTCCCCATTGCTTCAGGAATGCATCATCCAATGCTTCAATATCTACTATGGACCTATGGGCCAATTCTCTGAACCACTTCCTAGCCTCTCCATCGAGGCTCTAGACAAACACTCTCATCCACACATCATCTTCACTGATATCTAAGTTATCAGCATAACTATAAAAAGACTCAAGGTGTTCTTCAGCTGTTATCCCCTCTGTACCAGTGAATTTGAGCATATATTTTTGATATTCTCCTACAGGCATGGCATTCAAAGGAGCAGGAAAGACCAGGGGTCCATACCTAGCAGCTATGATTCATTCCATCTTCATGGGAGCTTGTTGACCTGCCATGATTGGGCTAGGTGGAAGGATACTAGCAGATTGAATGGTAGGAAGTAATGAAATAGGTGACAGAGACAAAGGAATATGGTGGACTATATGGGAGGATTTCTTTGGACTGAGATCCAAAGGGGAACTAACTGAACAAGGAGCTCTATTAATCTCTCAAGGAATTTCTTGACTAACAATGCTGGGCTCTAATTCTTCAAACTGTAGATCCTCAGCCATAACCTTATCTTTCAGAGATGCATAAGTTTTCTTAGGCTTACCTGATCCTGATGCTCCTTTCTGTGATGTTTTCCTTTGCTTAGCAATCTTCTCAGGGTCAAGCACTAGGTCAGCTGGTGATTTCTGAGGATTTCTCCGGGTATGCCTCACAAACTGAGCCAGAACTGAAATGTGGAGTTGCCACTAGGTAGGTTCTCCACTAGAGTCACTAGATAGATGATTACAACCAGAAATGTGTCCAGAATTTTTCTATCATCAATGCGTGGAACTGTGTCATTCTCCCAAGGATGCTGAGCTTCAATCTCCTCTCCCCAGCAGCGACGCTAATAAATGTTATCACCCCAAGAAACTCTCGTAGGTTGTAGCTCGGAGATGATCGCAAACATTACAAACTCAACTCAATGTTGGAAATGGATGAATGGAAGGAATGATGCTTTTTCAAGCCAGATAACCACTTCTACTTTGCTTGACCCCAAACATGTGTGAACACCGCCAGACTACAAGGCTTTAGACCACCAATTACTCACAACTTAAGGATTAAGTGAATATGGAGAATACTGACCACACCAGTAGATGCACAGGACCCTGTGATGGCCGGCTACAACCAGCAAAAAGGTTCAAAAATCTAATTCCCCAGTGTACAGACAGGATGACAACTCTCTATCACTAAGTTCAAAGAAACCTGACTAACACATCTATTGATACATGTGATATTTAAACACAGAGGTAGGATGACATCTCCTCTAATGCTAAACATCAAGACTTTATGAAAAATGCACATCAAGTACAGCCTAGAATAGAATAGAAATGGAAAGTGAGAAATTAGCAGTAAAAGAAGCTTGTATTAGCTGAAAATGAAGACGAGACGCTGCAAGTATCAAAGCAGTTATAGTCTCTAAAAATTGAACCTTACATCAAAACAACAACCATCAACCTTAATTACATATTTTTTCTGGGTATATAAAGAGTTTCATTACGAAGTCATTCTATCATTCTAGGTGCAGAGGGGTCGTAATTGACCACCAACTGCTTTAACTACCTGATGGTGTCTTTGGTACAATTTTCCTGCTTCAGTGAATGACTTTGATCTTCTTGGGTGCTCTACTATCCTTCTTGGGCAAGTGGACTATTATATGGGATGCAATTCCATAACCATTGAATTCATTTACCTACTCAGCTTTGTACCTTTCCTTCTTGGCCATCCTTCCTGTTAAATGTTGTTGTTGAGGAGCTACTGCGTCAAGTACTGGATGCAATACACCTTCATCCTTTCGGGAGTATTAAATGGTTAAAGACGTGGGTAGTCAAGACGAATGGAGGAAGAAGATCAGCTGTTAGATTGGGCAGATCGACGGTGGGAATCGGTTGGTAGAGGGTATCAAGAGATACGAAGGTGAAGAAACATGGGCCGTTGGATCTCTGGTGATAGATCCAACAGTCATTGGGAGGAGAAAACGTGTGAGCGTTAATGGGCGGGGACAAATGGTTTCGGCGGTAGGCGGTATAGATCGCACTAACGTGGACCGTCAGGTGGTAATCGTACGAGGGGAAGCAATCCCATTCAACACATGATGCGTGGCAGACGGGGTGGGATGAAACCGCTTTTGATCGCGAGTTATTGCGTGGTCAGTTTGACGGTGCGGGGAAAGTGACTACTGTCAGATCACAGAGGGGATGATCGGACGGTAGGGATTTAACCATGCAGGTTTTGTTTGATGGGACATGGAAACAACAGATTAGCAGGGAAAGTGAATGGCTATGGTTAAGGTTACGGCAGGGGTTTTAACACCCGTGACTTAAGAAAATCACTTTATGTGGTTTTAAACAGACGCAAAGGAGATAAAAAGGGGAATGGGTGAGTAAATGGAGAAGGGTAAGGATATCTAGTGAAGGCCTTTTCTGAGTAAAACCAAGGACCGAGCTTACTTTTGCTCTTCGAACATCAGCAACATGTAGTAGAGCTAACAGATACAAAGCATGCATCTGATCAGCCATCTCCCATGTAGCTTCATTGGGCCCAAAGTTCTTCCACTCCACTTTGACTTGCTCTATTGCTTGGTTCTAAAGCATGAGTTGTTTCCACTACAAAATTCACTATGGCTCTAGTTAGTACTATCCCTCTAGTTCCACCTACATTATAGATCAATGAATCACATGATCAACTTCCTTCACATATCTCTTAACAAATGACACATGGAAAACATCATGGACTTTCATCATTTGTGGTAGTGCAAGTAACCACTGGTACAATCCTCTCAATGATCTCAAAATGCTGACAATACCGAGGTACCATCTTACCACATGACCCAATCCTTAAGGCGCTCCTCTTGGGCTTGATGCACAAGTACGCATGATCCCCAACTAAAAACTTGTTGAATACTCAGTGACAATCTACATAATTCTTCTTCCTATCATGTTCTACCTTCAAATTCCTTTTGATAACCTTCATCTCCTATTCCATCTTAGCTAACATATCTAGTCTAATAACCACCGTATTCACTAGATCACTCTAGCTGATAGGAGTATTAAGACTTTACCCATAGAGAGCTTTAAATGGAATCATCCTTAAGGATTCATAATACCCATTATTATATGAAAACTCCACTGGTGGAAGATAATCCTCCCACTTCCTCTTGTGATGCATGAAATAGATCATCAATGTATCCTCAAGATTCCTATTAACCATCTTTGTTTTTTCATCTGTTTGTAGATGATAAGTTGTACTAAAATTTAACTTTGTCCCCAAGACTCCAAACAACTCTTGCCAAATCTTAGAAGTGAACGTGACATCTCTATCAGGGAAAATTTTAGGGGCTAATATTCACCCATGGGCTAATTTTCTATACTATTTCCAAAAAAAAAAAATCACTAATTTCCATTTTTTTGTAAAAATGATTTGCCAAAATTTTATAGAATGAAGTTATTTTACCCTAAAAATTTCCAAAAAATTATATAGACTATATAAAAATATTATAATTTTTAATATTTGTACAAAAATATCTCCAAAAATTTTGTAGATTTCATTATGGACTAGTGGGATTCACCAATGTTTCTAAACTTAAAGATAAATTTCCATCCTTAAAATTTTCCCTGATCTCTATCTAATATGATATTTTTGGGAATGCCATGCCTCCTCACTATCTCCCTCGTGAAAGTATAGGAAGAAGCCTATAGTGTTATAGTGAAGGTCGAGGAGCATAAAAGTGCAAGAAGAGTTAAGGAGAGAGTTATGGTAGAATAGCGAAGGACCAGAACCCTGAAGGAAGCCGAAACCATAGAAAGACATTGAAGAACAAAGAGCGGCGGGGGTAGGAGAGAACAAATTCCCTTAATCATGGTTGAAGTCCCATAGTAAATCCTGACCATCGATCCTGTAGTCAACTACAGGGTTAAGTTGGTTGATAACCCGCGTGCTACTTGAAGGGCCATAGATAGTAGGACTTGATGGCCTTCATCATCCAACATATATCAAGTCGTAAAGAGACTAAACTTTAACGTCAAGGGCAAACCCAAACATCTATAGATCGAGGGCTGATAATTCTCATCAACTCCGTGAGGGCGGTTGAATTTCATGTAAGTGATCCACCTGATATCATTGTGGACCATCAGATCAAGTGGATATTGATAAATATTTATAAAGTGTCAAGTTAGCTTTTTGATCAGGGGAGGACATCAACTATCAGATTGAAGGTAAGATCGACGGTGGAGATTGAAGCGAAAAGATTTGTGGAGAGCGGAGCCGACGAAGTTATAGGCGCGGCATTTAATTAATTGGAATCTGGTTGTATTACTGCATATCACATGTGAGAAGCGTTTAACTCACATGATGGTGTGATGCGATATTGCGACAGCCATTGATCTTATGGATTAAATCAATGGTGGAAAGGGAAATCACATATTGCAATTCAAGAGTTATGAAGGCATGCTCTATTGAGTTGTAAGGTATCGCAAAACGGTTAACTAAAGGTCAGATTGGGTTAGATTCTACATGAGATTTAGTTAAAGGGCCTTAACCTTAATGTTATGAAGGCTTGACCAGGCAGGTCAACGAAATTCTTGGGATTGATAAGATTATGCATTTTATATGCATACTGTGGGTGTCACAGGTTTTCCCTGCATCAAAGTGGTATTAGAGCTAGTTAAAGCTCTTTCTAATTAACATAGAATTGTGTAGAATGCACGTGTGATTGCAAAACAAGGAGGAGATTAGGTTATTTGAATATGATAAGTAGAAGACATGACATAAGATGAGAGTAAGTGATATTCTTAAGAAGAGATTGTAGAAGCATCAGGAAAAGATAATGATGTTTGTTTTCTTGAGGAAAGCGGAGGTTCACTCAAATGTGAAGAATGGATGGAGATTGCTGGTAAAGCCATGCAGGTATTTTTTATTTAACTTCGGTTTGAGTTTTGCAAGTTAAAGATAAGTAAATATTGATAGAAGCAGATATACAAGAAAAGTTGTATGTGTTCTAAAGAACAAAGTGAATGAAAAGTGGCAGTGAACCTAAAGAATCCAACTAAAGGTTGGACAGAGAGGATAAGAGTGTTCTCAGAAAGAAGCTGAGAAGCAAGCTTTTGAAATCTTGGGAATGATCTTTGGTTTGAGTAACATTGATACACAGGTGACAACAAAGGAAGATGAGAAGATTGCAGCAACCTAGAGCAAGGAGCACTCAATTGGTTCGAGAGGAAAGAACCAGAGAAATGCTAAAAGATTGAGCTCAGAGGAGAGAAGCTTAGTGAGGCATATGTAGCAAGAACGAGACTTGTTACTGCAGAGTATTGTTGTAGCTCACAAATGCAATTCTAGAAAGGATGTGGGTAGAATTGCTAAGGGATGAAGAAAGCTTGTAAGACTTTCTAAGTGAAAGAATAGGTGGTTAGAACCTAGTATTTTGTTTGTGATTGAAGTACAAGGAGATAGTTGTGTTATTGAAAGGTGCAGATGATTTGAAGCCTAGAAGGAGCAGGAGAAGTGCTCAAAGAGGTTCCATAGAATAGAGAACCAAGTGCTTGCCAAAATACCAAGTACAGAGGAAAGCTTGGTGAGGTAAGTGGCAACAAGGAGGATTTGTTGTTGCAGAGGCTTTAATGTAGCTCATAGTAAGTGAGTGAGGAACTCATGAATATAGAGAAGAATATGGCTAACCATAGTCATAATAGAGATAATAGAGGTTCTGGGGAAGACCACAGTAGAATAAAAGTGAAGAATGAGAATGCCAAGGTAAATGGCAAGAGGATGAGTCAAGACAAAATTGGCAAAGAGATTGCTGAGATGAAAGAAAAACTCAATGTATTAAGGATGATACTCAAGGAAAACCAAAGACTAGGTTGGGTCTTCAGGAAAAATCCAGTGAAGTGGCATAAGTTATAGAGAAGGCTACGATAGAGACAAGTGAAGAGCCTGGTGGAAGAACTCAGAGAGGCTGAGTTGAGAATGGAAGTTTCCATTTGTGAAACAGAATAGGGTGAAGTTCTAGGTGAAGATGAAGATTGGAGATCTATGGAAGATCTTATGAATCATATGAAGGATTTAGAACAGCAAGGAGATATGATGACTGAAGCATCAAGTGTGACCACAAGGTCTTATGTTTTTAAAACTAATAGTTTGGGTATGATTGCAGGTATTGTAGGAGAAAAGGAACCTTTTGAAGATCTCTTCATAATAGATGAAGGTCTGGACGTAAAAGGTGACAAAGAAAAATTATCAGAACAGGAATAATTTGATAGGATACAACAGGAAGAGTCTATGGATTAGTTACATAATTAGAGAAGATAGTCATTTAAAGTTGTCATAGAGATGGAAGATCAGGATCTTATTCTGATGAAGAATGAAGGAATATTATCTTGGAGAGGTAATCTAATGAATTTGATTAATGCTATTGATGAAAAAAATATGAAGGAGAATATTAATGCAGATGATGCGACAAGGATAGCTCTGGAAGAAGGGTTGCAGAGGAACAGCAAGGCAAAATGTATTGAAGAAGAAGGACATCTATTGAAAGATGTTAAGAAAGAAGAAGTCTATGCAAAAGATTTAGCAAAAGGTGTTATGCTCTTGACCTGCGAGAAGATACCATAATAGCCAATATGCAAAGAAATAATACCCAGAACAAAGAATAATAAGAAATAACATCAAGTATTTTATTATTTAGAAAGGAAAGCAATGTTCACTTACCTCTTTGAGGGGACAATCTCTAATAGATTAGGTCTTAATTACAAAATGAGACATGATCCTCCTCGAGGGGAGTCTCTATCCTTTATATAGGATTCATACATGCAATACCATGTGTCAATACCATGATTCTTATTAATACCATTTCCCATTTGCAACTAATTGTGGTCCCTTCTTTAAATGCGGTTCAACCACTTACAATTATTAATATGGTATTTATTGACCCTTTACTTAACTATAACTATGACTCAACCCTATTACATAAATAAGGGGGTTAGGGTTGGACCCTAACATGCCCTCCTCTATAAAAATAAACTTGTCCTCAAGGCTGAAGCTACGGAAACTGCTGAAGGACAATGGCTGGTTCCCAGGTCGCATCTTCTAGAGAGGGGTCTTTCCACTTGACGATGATTTCCTTGATCATGCAGTCGCACAGGTGCTGTTCTCGCTTGTCAAGAACCTATTCAGGTTAGAGCCAAATTGAACCTTCTTCATCCAATTCTGGTAGACTTGTTTGAATTCAACAATGGTTCCCAATAAATTTCTTGAGGCATGAGGCATGAAAGACAAGATGGATTTTTGTCGTGGGTGTCAAAGCTAGCTTGTAGGCTACTTCTCTGATGAGCTAAAGTACTTGATACGATTTGAAGAATTTTGGAGATAATTTCTGGCAACCGTCGTCTTTAAGTGATGTTTTCTTATATGGTTGCAGCCTCAAAAATACCTGATCCTCTTCTTGAAATTTCCTTTTTGAACTATGTTGATCTGCCTATTGCTTCATGCAGTTTTGAGGTTGATGGCGATTCTCTCTAAGGTGGGCCAGCATGGTTGTGTGGTTCTGTAGGAGATGATCCATCGCTTATACCTTCGAGCACCCCTGGATATAAGAAGTAGGTGAAAGAGGGAGTTGACCATAAACTGCTTTATATGGATTCATTTTGGTGGTGACATGATAGTTAGTGTTATACCACCATTCAGCTAGAGGTAACCACTATACCCATAAATTTTTCTTTTCTGAAGTGAAACACCTACGGTAGGTCTCTAGACATTTGTTGACTACTTTAGTTTGACCATCAGTTTGGGGATGATAGGAGGTACTGAGTTGTAGTTGGGTACCTTGTAGCCCGAAGAGTTCCAGCCAAAAATTATTGGTGAAGATCGGGTCATGATCTGACACAATTGAGGTAGGCATGCCATGCAATTTGAAGATTTGGTCCATGAAAGATTGAGCCACCAAAGCTGGTGTAAAAGGCTGGGGTAGGGAACAAAAATGAGCATACTTAGAAAGTATGTCCACAACCACCATGATGACTGACTTGTTGGCTGACTTCGGAAGACCTCTAATGAAGTCCATAGAAACCTCCATCCAGATTGAGGTCAGGATGGGAAATGGCTGTAATGTGCCTAGGGATTTGACTGTTTCTCCTTTGTGGTGCTAACATATGTCACACTCAGCTACAGAAGTAAGAATGTCCTCTTTCATGCCTATCCGAAAGAATGAGCATCGAGTGCAAGCATAAGTCTTCTGAAAGCCTGAATGGCCTGCAGTGGGAGATGAGTGCAACTCTGCTAAAATGCAACTTTTGAGGGTGGATGTTGGTGATATCACGACTCTATCCTTGTAGTATAGAATCTCATCCTACCAAGAGTAGCTCGCTATGGAATTTGAATCCGCCTGCAATTTATTAATGAGTTGGGAGAACAGAGGATGTGAAAACCATTCCTTGCGAGCCTCTTCAATCCATTATGGAATTGAAGGGAGATTGAGAGCAGGGTGCCTTCCTCCTAAATTTGGCGTGATAAAGCATCTGCTACTACATTTTCACACCCTTTCTTATAAATTGTCTCATAATCATATCCCAACATTTTGGTGAGCCATTTATTTTGTTATGGTGAGGATAGGCGTTGCTCCAAAAAATATTTAAGGCTTTGATGGTCTATGTGGATTTGGAAACGCCGCCCCAATAAGTATGGTCGCCAAGTATCTACTCCATGTAAGATGGCCATCAACTCCTTCTCATAGGTAGATTTTCCTAGATTTGACCCACTTAGTTGTTAGCTAGTGAAGCCCAAGGGTCGACCTTCCTGCATTAAGACTGCTCCAATACCCGTACCTGAAGCATCACATTCAATCACAAAAGATTTGGTGAAGTCACGTAGCGCTAATACGGGAGTGGAACATATGGCCTGTTTGAGAGCTATAAATGCTTGTTGCGCTTCATCATTCCAGATAAATGAATTTTTATTGAGAAGGAGAGTCAGGGGTCTAGAAATGCGAGCATAATTGCAGACAAATTTGCGATAGTAGCCTTTGAGACCCAAAAATCCTCTCAATCTCTTCAAGGTCTTTGGTTGAGGCTAATCCTGCATTGCCTGGATCTTTTTGGGGTCCACCCTGACACCTTCACACCCCAAAATGTGGCCCAAATACTAAACATATGCCATGCCAAAAGAGCACTTGGACATCTTGACAAATATTTTATGCTTCCAAAGTAGTTGCAAGAGCAGATCTACATGTTGAATATGTGTGGCCTAGGTGCGGCTGTAGATGAGGATGTCATCAAAGAAAACAATGACAAATTTTCTAAGATATGGTTTGAGCAGGTGGTTCATGAAGCTTTGAAAAGTGGATGGGGCATTACAAAGGCAAAATGGCATGATTAGGAATTCATAATGGCCTTCATGAGTTCGGAAAGCAGTCTTTGGAATGCCTACTTCTTTCATGCGAATTTGGTGATAGCCCGAGCGAAGGTCAAGCTTAGTAAAGAATTGAGCCCCATTTAGTTCATCCAACAAAGCATCGACAACCGAGATGGGAAATTTATCTTTGACCGTCAACTTGTTGAGGGTCCTGAAGTCTAGACACATATGCCATTCCCCATCTTTCTTGAGCACCATGACCACAGTCGATGAATAAGGTCTAATCGTAGGACGAATGACACCTGCTTCCAGGAGTTCCTTGATGATTTTTTCAATTTCATTCCTTTGGGTGAACGGATATCTATATGGGTGCACATTTGGTTGTTGGGCCCCTCGGAGCAAAGTAATGCTATGATCATGTTCCCCTCTCGAGGGTGGAAGCTCATGAGGCTTGTCAAAGACTGATAGATACTTGTTTAAGATCTATTGCATCTTAGGATGAATATGAAGAGAAGTGGGTTCGAAGGCCAGGATGGCATTAAATTGGGCTATAAATCCATGGTGGCCCTTTTTTAACAATTTTTCCATCCTATGCGAGCTGATGATAGAGGGAGAACTCGCATGGAGTCCTCGGAGGCTATGTGTGTGGTTGTTCTACTTAAAGCTCATATATAACTCCTGGAAATCCATTGTGATTGGGCCAAGTGTGCGGAGCCATTCAGCACCCAAGTCAATGTCACACCCTCCCATGTGTATGGAAAACATGTTGGTCTTTAGCTGATAATCCCCCATTTTAAGTTTGACATTTTCACTGCGCCCTTCACATTTCATTGTCCCCCCATCAGCAATTTGGACTTGGAAATTAGAGACTACTCTGACAAAACAATGCATTGCTTCAATGACTCTTTGATGGATAAAGTTATGTGTACTACCGCTATCAATCAAGACTACTACAGGGTGATGCTTAATAAAACCTCTAATTTTGAGAGTTTGGGGAGAAGAAATCCCTACCAAAGCATGAAGCGAGATAACTGCTTCTTTAGGTACATTATCTGGCTGGTTTTCTTCATCTTCCTCCTCTGTTTCCTCAAGTGGTGCGACTTCCTCTGATGAACTGTGATCAATAGCATCAATTTGAAAGAATTTGGGCTCCTTGCATTTATGCCCAGGGGAGTATTTCTCATTACAGTAGTAACACAATCCTTGCTTTCTTCTTTCCGCCATTTCTGATGGTGACACCTTTTGAACCTTAAGTGTTTGGGTAGTGCTTTGAGCCTAGGTGGGGAGACCCTTGGCTATGAACTTTGGGCGATTGGACTGGGCTGCTAACACACATTATACCTCACGAGCTATCTTGCAAGCAACCAACCATGAGGTTGGGTGTTTTAGTCAGATGTGGGCTTGTATGGAGACCACTGACAAAACATTCCAACTAGAACTGATCATGTAGACCTCCTGTGCGGAAGGCTAAGGCTTAAAATGTTGTAATATATTCATTCACTTTTCTTGTCTGTGGGAGCTTAGTAAGATGACCCAAAAAGTTAGATTCACAGTCAAAGCAATCCATAAGAGCTTTTGAGAATGTCTTCTAATTCACGAGCCTTCCATAACAATGTTGATGCCATTGCCACCATTGCCATCATTCATTGTACAAGTACATGCTACCGACACTAAGCTGAGTCGCATCATCTTTGATGTGATTCAGTCTGAAATATTGCTCCATTTCTGCTAGACATGTGGCCGGATGAGAGCCATCAAATTTATACATGTCTAGCTTAGGTGGTCACATCTGGGACTATTGGTGGTTTCCAAAGAGGTGAAGAGAATGGCTAGACTCACCGTCAATGTTTTCATTGAAAGCATATGCCTCCAAGTGTTCCTCTGACTTGCCCTTCATGAGTGTGTCAACTAAGGTCTTGAGCGACGCCAGTACTGCATGCAACTTTTGTTCAAGGGTGTTGATCTTCTCATTGGCCATAGCTTGAGCTCTAGTTTCTACCATGCACTGATCCGATGCACTTAAAATTTGGGACCACCTGAAATTTTTGACGCTAACAAGTGAATGGTACCACCTTGCTCAGCTCATCGACCTGATTCTTATGGGCTAAGTCTCAGCTTTACTCCTTTCTTATGAATATTGTGGTAGCCAAAGCCTAGAAAAATCAATTCTACCCAATGCCCGGTGAGAATCATGCCCAGGTATAGGGGCCCACACGAATAGTCTGATATGTCGACGAACCCTCAACTGTAGAGTATGAGTAGGAATGTGGTAGTGATCGAACCTTGCTGCTAGATCTGAATGGCAGATCTGAGTGATCTGAATGGCGGATCTAAGAGATCTGAATAGCAGAACTGATTGTTGCGACTACAACAGAACCCCACCTGCTAGATCTGATCTAGCAAAGATTATGTGTGATATAGAGAGAGACAAGGGAACTATGGTCTCAAGGAGTGTCAAGTGCTACAGATTGCAATATACATAAGGGTCTGACAATAGTACTTGGCCCAATATTTCATGACACTAACCGAGGAGGATCAACTGTACCCTTAGTCGTACAACCCGACTACCCTATCGTACGGGCGAGTAATCTCCCCAAGTGTTGTTCTCGGTGTACTATAGCAGCAAGATGGCTGACAATTTATCTATGGCGATGTTTCAAGAGAGCCTAGGGGGCTTCTGATATACCCAGAGGGTACTTGGAAGACAGTCTGTGAGTGGTTCTGTCTAATGCGCTACTACTCGAAGGGGTACCCACAGGGGTTACAAGGGAGTCCAACAAGGGTGACCACCTCTTGTATTTCCTGCGTGCATGCCTCCCCAAACCTGCAGGTTTATGCGCTCAATGATAGATCCCATTGTTTGAAGACGCCAGAACATGTCTCTAGCCAATTTTTTTTTTCTGAAAATGGAGATCCCACCGGCCCTGGAAAGTGCTCTGATACCACTTGTTATGATCTTGACCTGCAAGAAGATACCAGAATACGAAATATGGGAAGAAATAATACCCATAACACTGAAACAATAAGAAATAACAACAAGTATTTTATTATTCAGAAAGGAAAGCAATGTTCACTTTCCTCTTCGAGGGGGCAATATCCAATAGAGCTGGGTTCAATTACAAAATAAGACACGATTCTCCTTGAGGGGAGTCTATATCCTTTATATAGGATTCATACATGCAATACCATGGGTCAACACCATGGTTCTTATTAATACCATCTAACTAATACCATGGCCCATTTGTAGCTAAATGTGGTCCCTCCTTTAAATGCGGGTCAACCACTTACAATTATTAATATGGGCTTTATTGACTCTTTACTTAACTATAACTATGACTTGACCCTATTACATAAAAAAGGGGGTTAGGTTTGGACCCTAACAAAGGGAGAAAGGACATATGATGATTTGTCAATAACAAATAAAGGTATGGAAAATTGTGTGAAATTTCCAAATTCTACGCCAATTGAAATTATTGAGTTAGTGGAAAATTAGACTTTCAGAGAAGAGAGTTGGAAAAGTGGAGGATATATACTCATGATAGATTACTGAAAAAGGAAGACAAAGAAATAGTCATGAATGACAAGCATAAGGAAAATGATATGGTAATGAAAGTTTAGAAAAGTGACATTACAGGAGGAGGAGTTCATTATTGTGAACCAAAGTAGAGAGATATCATTGAAACAGATGATACAGAGGAGAGTTTAAATCAACATACTAATGTGTTGACAAAGGAATTGAAGGAAAACTCAGAGCAGCATACTGAGATGTTGCTAGAGAAGGAAAAGGTAATGAGGCCTTATATTTTTAATTCTAATAATTGTTTTATGATTACAGGATTTGTTGAAAATGAGACAGACATGTTTCAAATTGAGGAGTTAGTTTTAGAACTAAAGAAGACTGGAAGTTGCCAGGACATACATGCTGATGAGGAAAAACAAAAGCATGAAGATATTATGCTTGAAAAAGTTAAATTGATTGTTATAATTAGTCAAGAAAGTGAAGGAAAATTACTGAGGGTTGTCAAGTAAGAGGAAGGAAAATATGTTAGAATTGATGAACAACATAGTGATGTATTTGAGGGGAATCAAGTACAAATAAAATTGGACAATTTAATTTTTGAAAGTAAATTTATAGATATTAAACATAGGTTGTTTAGATAGCAACAAGAGGGTAAGGATGAAAGGGCGGTAGTAAGGATCCAACAACTTCAAAGAGAAGACAGTAAAAAACAATTTGAAAATGAGTGGAGAGAGTACAAGAACAATTGGCAAAGTAATTATCAGACAAAGGATAAATTGGACATAGAGATTAAAAGAATAATAACATTGATGATGAAGGTGCCTCAGAAGAAAACAATAGTACAAAGACCAAGGAGCAGCAGAAAGAGAAAGACAACACCAAACTTTGAAATCATAGCTAGTAGAGAAAAGCAACAGAAATTGTGGAAACCTGGAGAACAACAACAAAAAACATCAACAACCAAAGGCAAATTACAGAACAAAGCATGGGATACAAGGAGACAAAGGACAAAAGCACATGATCAGGAGATCATGATTATTTTAACCTTGGGAGTCTAAAGCAGGAGCATACAGCTTAGCAATTTCATTATATTTTAGTTGACTAGGGGGTCTTGTGTTTTCAAGGAAGTTGGATTCATATGTATGTAATTATTAATGTTTTAAGTGATTAGAATAGGAATTAATTAGATATTGTGAGGATATTTGTAAATGATCTCGAATGTAGGAGAACATGGGTGATTAATGATAATGAGAGAGTTAGAAATCAATTGTAAGTCTTGGACAAGAAAGTGGTTTCATGATTCGAGGAGCTAGAGAGGATTCTTAGGGATAAGTAGGAGTGAAAAGTGGACTTAGATGATATTTAAGATTTAGTTCAACAGATTAAGGATCTGAACCAGAATTAGTTCAACAGAACCTTTTGTGTAAATATAAGCCTAAAAGGCATAGAGATTCAGTGGTTAGAGCAGTAGTTAGAGAGTAGCTAGTGAGTCAAAGAGTCATATTGTAAGCCTACAAGCAGGAGAAGAAGGGCCACTGATATAGAAGATCAGGTTGAGAAGGAATACACTGTGTAAATATTTGATTATTAATACAAACAACTCAATTTTGAGTTATATGTGTCTATGGAGTAAGTTAATTGTAATCTGTGCGTGAATTAGAGATTCTACATCGTATATATATGTAGGTGGAGTTCTGGTAGAATCAGAGGCAAAATACAGAGGAGAGTAACAGAGAGGTGTTATGACTTTGTATACATCGATAGTACAGGAAGAACCCTATAGTGTTACAGTGAACGTGCAGGAGAATAAAAGCACAGGTGGAGTTAAGTTAAGGAGAGAGTTGTGGCAGAATAGTGAAGGACCAGAACCCTGAAGAAAGTCAAAACCACAGTAAGACATTGAAGAACAAAGAGTTTCGGGGGTAGGAGAGAACAAATTCCCTTTATCGTGGTTGAAGTCCCGTAGTAAATCCTAACCGTCGATCCCACGGTCAACGCTTACATCATAATGAACTACGAGGTTAAGTCGGTTGATGACCCACGCTCTAGTTGAAGGGATGCAGATCGTAGGATTTCATGGCCTTTGTCATCCAACAGACATCCGGCCGTAAAGAGATCGAACTTTAACCTCAAGGGTGGACCCGAACTCCTATAGATCGAGGGATAATAATTATCATTGGCTCCATGAGGGTGGTTAAATGTCATGTAAGTGATCCACCCAATATGGTTGTGGACCATCAGATCAAGTGCATCTTGAGCAATGGTTATAAGCGTCGGGTTAGTTTGTTGATCAAGGGAAGACATCAACAATCGGATTGAAGGTAATATCGACGGTGGAGATTGAAGTGAAAAGATTTGTGGAGAGTGGACCTAACGAGGTTATAGGTGCGGCTTTAAATTAATTGGAGCCCGATTGTGTTATCGTATATCACATGTGAGAAGTGTTGAAGTCACATGATGGTGTGATTCGATATTGTGAAAGCCACTAATTTGATGGACGAAATCAATGGTGGAAAGGGCAATCACATATCGCAAATAAGGAGTTCTGAAGGCATGTTCTATTGAGTTATAAGGTTTCGTGAAAAGAATTAACTAAGGGTTAGATTGGGGTTAGTTGTTGAATCATTACACATGAGATTTAGTTAAAGGGCCTTAACCTTAATGTTATGAAGTTTTGACCAGGCAGGTCAATGAAATTCCTAGGATTGATAATATTATGCATTTTATATGCATACTGTGGGTATCACGGGTTTTTCCTACGTCAACTAGTCCCATGAATGATCTGATCTCATCGACCTTCCTAGGAGTTGACCACTCCATGATGTCTCTAATATCTTCCAATTCCACTATTATACCTTCCTTGGAAACAACTTGCCCAAAGTAATGAACTTGATATTGAAAGAAACTACACTTACTAAGCTTGGCATACAATTGATGCTCTCTTAACAATCACAACACTATTGCCAGGTGTTGTGCATTCTCCTCCTCATTCATGGACTATATTAATATATCATCAATTAACACTATCACACACTTGTCCAAACAAGGGTGCAACACACCATTAATTAAAGACATGATGGTTGTTTGATAATTACTAAGACCAAAAGGAACCATGAAAAACTCATAATGCCCATACCTCATATGAAATGTGGTCTTGTAAATATCTTCTTCTTTGATGTGCATCTAATGATATCATGATCTCAGATAAATCTTTGAGAATACCATTACTCACTTCAGCTGATCAAAAAAGTCATCAACCCTCAGTAATGGATACCTTTTAATGATTGTCTCCTTGGTCAAATTCCTGTAATCAATGCACAATTTGAAAGTATCATCCTTATTCTTTACAAACAACAATGGTGCACCCCAAGGTGGAAAAATTAGCCTTATGTGTCATTTATCAAACATTTTCTTAAGTTGAAACTTCAATTCCATCAACTTTGGAGTGCTCATCCTATAAGGTACCTTTGATGTCAATGATGCTAATAGTGCTAACTCAATAGAGAAATCCACTTCCCTTTGAGGAAATAACTTTGAAATATTTCCGGGAAACACATCTTGACAATGTTGCGAAAAAGTATACCTATTCAAGACTTCCTCTTCATCCACATCCTGCCCTTTGTAACTAGAAATATTCACTACAAAAAATACACACCCCTTCTTGCTATTCTGCTTAGCCTACATAGTTGTAACCATTCTCACTGATGTAGGCTTCTTCTTTCCCTACAATATTCTCCTTTCTCCATCATCATCCAAGAAATTAATGGCCTTCTCATAAAAATCTACCTTAGTCTTGTGAGTGAATAGTGAATCCATACCCAAAACCATGCTATATGAACCTAAAGTAATCATATTTAGATGTTACGATGTAGGCATACCATTCTTCTAAAATGCACGAGATCTCACCCTGTCATGAAATCTTCTATTGGTCGTTGTCTCCAACTACACCAACGAAGATTATGCATGCACTTATTTACTCAAGCCACACTTATCCACCAGATTGAGACTAAAAAAACTATAATTAGATCCAACATCAATCAAAATGGAGATAAATAAATCACAAATCTTACCTTTCATATTAATAATGGATGCTTGGTGATGTGATTTCTTATTATCAAGTGTTGCGTGGATCCAAGGAATTCTTTCGCCAACATCCCCAACTATTTGCACGTCTTGAGAACTCTAGATATGAGGCCTTCCACCCTCATACAATGGAAAATCCTTCTTGTGATGATCCTTGCCACAAGTACAACACTACAATAGTTCCCTACCACTACATTTATTATGCTAGTCTCCAGGCTCAGATTCATGTCCTTTCTCAGCTGCGTCTAAATTCTTGTAAGGAGATACATTTTATTTCTTACATTTTCATTTGTTATTCGCATTCCATTTCTAGTCATGCTTAGGCTCAAACTTTCACTTTGACTGCTCATAGAAATGATTCAATTTCGTAATGGCTTCCTCTAATGACCCAAGCTCATCAAACTCAATCTAGTCTCTAAATGCTACTAGAAACCTACTGATGGACTCAAAATCTTTGATTTCTCATCTTTCAGGTAAGGAAAATAGCTCAACATCTCTCGGAATATGTTAGTGTACTCATCATCTACCACAGAACCCAACTTCAAGCCATAAAACTGCTTGGCCATGTCATAATAACATCTCTTAGAAAATTATTTGTCCTTGAAAAGTGTCTCAAAATCATCACAAATCAACTCCTCTTTTCTAATGCTTCTAACATTCTTCACTTCTTCCCACCAGATGTCTCTTTCCCTTTGAGACTAAAAGTAGATATATTTCTCGTTACGTCGGCCCGGATAAGTCATTCTTGCAGACAAGACTGACCTCCCTCGTATCTAATGATATCTAGTTACAAGCAAACCAAACAAATTCTATCTTTCTCTAAATATGCAATTTATAAATAAAGGTAAACAAGTGTTTTAGGCCTACCTTGGGTCCAATGCAAGTTTGTGGAAACCATGCTCTGTTGATCCAAATGAGCTCCCTTGTAGAGAATCTGCAAACACGAACAAGCACACACATTAAATAGCACTTGAAAAGCCAATATAATAAAGCATACTTATCATGATGATCAAGGAATTCATGAAACAAATCACATAAGACAATTTATTGAGAAAAATGAATCTAATTGTATTAACTTAAATCAAAGAAGAACTTTACAACCTTGGTGCCTTGATGTTGTACAAGCTCCTCCAGGGTCTACCAAGAAGTCTCCTCTACTTTGACAAGTTTCACTCTCTTCCCAATGAAGCCAAAAGGAATGTGATATCTCCTCTCAAGCTTAACTAGGAAGTCTCAATTCCAACAGCATTTACCCTAAAAAATGTTCAGCTTCTAATCTCCCTAGCAACTAGCCCAATGCCTTAATTTATAGTGCAATGGAGGGAAGTTACTAGGTCCACCTTCAAAGGGATAAATCCCTCCTTCAAAGGGATAAGCTCCTCTCATCAAGGGATTAGCTCCTTTAGTTTTGGGATGCATGAACCACCTAGGAGCGAACCATCCACATCAAGATTCCTTCTAGAATCATCTAGAATTAACCCAAAGTGAGTTTTTAAGAATAAACTTGCACCTTTTTGGCTTTCACAGGGGTCCGCACCCACTCCTTTAGAGACAGAGCGGGCAGGTTCGCAGGTAATATGAACAAGGGGTGCGGGACCGCAGGTAACAGTGAGAGAAAGTGCAGAACCAAAGATTTATTGATTTTTAAGGTCTTTCTCTCATTTTCAAAGATTGACATGAAGAGCTGAGTTTTGAGACTTGCTTAGGAGGACAGTATGAATGATGATAGACCCATACTGACTGCAAATAGTCATGGCGACAATATTTTGTGTAATAGATTTCCCCCTAAAGTGCGAAGTCTATAGTAGATGAGGATTTCATTTATCATCTAAGAAGAGTGAAGTACTTTGTCATTTCGAGGATCATCTTGTGGAGAGCCCGGTTGGAACCTGTAAAAACATTCAATACAAAATATATATATGAGATCATATCATCACTGAGGTAGGCATTCCCATACTCAGATCAAAACTAACTAGAAAACTAACTACTGCTCTGATATAGGAATGAGCTTGTAATACATCACAAGTATAAACACATGTAGATACGGTATGGATGCAGCCATCTGCTTATGAATAGTCTACTATATAATGAATACAAAATTCCTCGTAGCTTGGATGGTGGAAACTAGATCTAGGGTCTTGATTTCTACTTCCCGAAATAGTACGATTCTATCCATGTGAATGAATGTGTCGAAGTCGAACATGGTAGAAACCACTTGATTACCTATCAATGATGTAAACTGTTAACAAGTGTGAGAGAAACCACCAGTTATGTCAATGGCTCTCAAAGTACTCAGTGCAAGATCCATGAGATGTGAATAGATGCGTTGATGTCAAACATGTCACGGAATCCTTTGATCGAAGGTCAATGATGCAACCTATCATCAAAGGCGAGAAACCTCCCATTGAGGCATGAAGATCCCAAGGTACTGACAATTTCTAGATCATCTTTCTAGATAATGAGCTGAGGTCGATAGAGAGTGATCCGTTGTAGGCAAGCCCACAACACGAAATCATAGATCAAGTTTGAAGAAATTTAGTTGCAAGGACTGACTCAGGGATGGTCAAGATGGATGACAGATATTTTATAGATGAATGGCTTATTTGCACTGACCTCTTGAACACATAACGACACATCAGATGGTTTGGTGACAATTGACCCAAAGTTAATACCCAGAAACTGGCTGAAGACTTTCAATATGGTTTGATCAACTATTAGGAAAAGGATTTCCCAAACAAGGTGAATAAAAGTGTCATGTTCAAGAGTGGTTACAAAGTATGACAAATAGGCTCATTTTTCTCTCTTTTCCGCCACCATTTCTCGCAAGTACATCTCTATTTTTTGACAAGCTTGAGGAGGATAACATTTGCTTGATTATAAGCTCATCCTTTGGATGATTCCAACTTAGTTTAAATTTGAACCCTAAGAAGGAGTGGCCCGTTCCTATTTGTAATTGAACAGATCCTTTACTGTTAAATTTTAACGAGTCTAGTATAGGAGAAACTTGGCGTTTCTCAATTTTAGAGAGTGTGAAAAAACTTAAGAAGACTCCATGGTTGTCCTTTTTCATAAATTTGTATCTCCCATGCCCGAAAAAGTATAAAATAATACTTGATAGAACCACTTGATCATTACGACCAAGGAGTATTTTTCATAATTAGTGCCTCTAATCCGAAAAAGTAAAAAAGTGATCAATGACACGTCGTTTTATAACCAATATCGAATTTGAAACGACAAAAATCCGGCAATCTTTTCATGTTTTTACGGTTAGAAAAGGGCTGTAAGTGGACCGTCTTTTAGTTCCATTTTAATGAGCTTAAAAAGAAAAACTTAGTAATCTTTTCATGTTTTAGGACTCAGAAAAGAGCTTAAAGGCGACTCTAATGTTTTTTTTTTGAAAATGATCGATTTTGCCTGAAAAATCCGTTATCCTGCACAAAAACTCAAACATAGCTCATAAAAAGGGCTTTTGTAAATTCATTTTTACCGTTTGACTTCAGAGTGAGAAAAGAGAGCTTTTTGTCAAAAACTTCCTGTGAAGATTGCAAAAAATCCGTCCGTTGGAATCGAACGCCATCTCCTCCAGGTAATCTACATCATCATACTCTTTCATTTCATCCATTTCAAATTTGTTTTTAGGCTTTGATTTCATTTTTCTAAGGAATTTTTAGGTTAAAAACCCGCGCGCGGGAGTCCGCAGGCATAGCATAGGTAACCTGCGGACCCCGAATTTTTCGTAAAAGGAAAAAATTCAGGGGTCCGCACCTGCCGTGAAGGCAAAGTGCGGAACCACGCACTGTCTCTAATAGAGAGGGTGTGGTCCTCGCAGCAAAGGTTTTTTAACCTAAATTTCTCAAATTTCAGCCAAAAATTTTGATTTTAAATATTCTAATTCACCTTTTCATTGAATGTAGGGTATACATCATGATTGATTGGCGATAACGGTAGCACGAGGATGTAGATCTTGCCACGATAAATCATCAACCTTTGATTGATGCATTGAAGGCATGCAGCTTATACAAATTCTAGGCCATACCTGGCATGACGGCCCAGGTGGACTTTTTGCAGTGGCTGGTAGACAGGTGGAACATACAGGACCAGTGCCTCTTCATTGATGGCCACCAGCTCGAAATGGAGCCAGAAGACATTTACTTTTTGACTAGTTTGCCTAAGGGAGGTGAACACTTGACTCTATTCGGGACTAGGCCAGGTGGCCAGTTTGTCGATAGCCTCCGGCTAGAGTTTTGCAACGACCAAACTAGAGACAAAGGGATAGATATCAAAACCATATCCCTTCCTGAATTGAAAGCGATTGCGTTTACTGTTACCAGGCTCTGCGGAAGTGCAGCACTACATATAGCCACTGGATCCCAAATGTGGATGGCAGTAGACTGCTTTCGAGGCACCATCTTCAACTGGTGCGATGTTGTGTTGGCTAATATAAAAGACCAACTGACTAGAGAAAAGAACGGACAACTGAAGACTTTTGGATATGGTGCTTTAGTTGTGTGTTTTGGTCTGGAGAGGGTTCCAATGTTGGTCCCACAGCATCTCACTATTGGAGCTGGACTTCCCCGAGAGCCCAAACTGATGCGTTGGGTTGCAATTATGGCCCGTCATCCTGAGGAGGGGACAGAAGTCATTCGATTCACTCCTGATTATTTCCATTGGTTGGAGAAGCAAGTTTTTGCTATTCAGGACTTTCCTTATGCTGGGGTAGATTATCGTGGTGACCGAGACATGGCTCTTCCACCAGGAGATCAATAGGATGTCTCAGGTAAAATCATTGTCAACATTTTCTAATTTAATTTTTTTTTTGTTTTTATTTCATCCCAAAATTGATAGTAAAAGTTTCAAATACAGATGTAGGTCCATGGTGACCAACCACTCTCTAACCCTATGAGAGGAAACAACCAGCTGTAACAGCACCAGCCCCACAAGATGAATCTACAGATACCTTGGCCGAATTGGAGAGTCATCTAGAGAGTTTGACAGCAGACATTCCGGAGACCAGCATAGATGACATTCCTCTTAGGCTACAGTGCTATGTGATTGGGGTCCCAGGACCTTTCAGGCGGTTCCTTTGTAAGGTGGCCCGTATAGTGGTTTCTTATCATGATCATCACCAGTGATAGGATGATCGCCTGTTGTAGACACATATGACAATTTTTTCTTTTTGTACTATCATTTTTGCTGATCATAAGGTGTTTTTCAACCTATGATCAAAGACGATGTATATTTAACACACTTCTATGTTATACTATATCACTATTACCGGCTTATCTTGTAAAACATGTTATGAAATGTTTTTAAATTTACTTATACGATTATTGCAAATGTCTACTTAACATTCGAGAAGCAATTGCATCTGCTAATGTATTTAAATACCTTGGAATATGCTGATATTCAATATAGTCAAATTGACGTTCCAAGAGACGAAATCTAAAAAATAATCTCAATAACACTGGATTTCTAATGGCATACACTCTATTAAGCTGTAATACAACGAGTTCATAATCTAACCTCACTATCAAACTCCGAATCCCAAAGAGATAGATTCAGATAATAACTCAATCACTGCACTATACTCGGAAATGTTGTTTGTTGTTTGACCGAGGCTTACCCCATGCATAGATACCAACTTGTCAGAGGGCGAATAGATAACCCAAGCTGCGGAAGAAATGTTCCATGTATTACGACAAGCACCATTAGCAAAACCAATGTATGTTTGGAGAGGCGTCGACATCTGCAATATCAAGAGTAAAATCAAGATAAGAAGGAATAATGAAAAAAACACTCTCTAAGTCAAGTACACTTTTTAATCTAAAACACACCGGCTAGAAAGAAAACTAAACCTAACTAAAAATCTCCACACTCAGATTTAACCATAATACCTCTTCAGGTAAAGACCATTTATGGGTTTACCTAAAGAGACCTCGTCAAAGTCTACCAATTCATAGGCCCCGTTTGCCAGCTTTTTCTTAACAACATAAGGACCATGCCACATGGGTACGAATTTTCTAGTGCCTAATTTATCATTTTCTTGATCATACAATAAGACTAGGTCTCCTTCCGAAAAATTCCGAGGGGTAACATTTCTATCATACTGAGCTTTAATACGTTTGGCATGATTTTCAATTGCTAATGCAACATCACGTCGATTCTCATCTAGCTGAGCCAAGTATAACAAATGTTTTTCCTCTTCGAAAGTGTTTGGAAGTAATTCAATGGCCATTTGCAATGACGGGATTTCACATTCAATGGGTAACACAGCTTCCAGACCATAAACTAGTTGGAAAGGAGTGAAACCGGTTGACGTTTTTACTGAGGTTCGATACGCCCAAAGCGCTGAAAATAGCATGTTATGCCAATTCGACTTATGAATCCCAATAATTCGTCAGATCATGATGACTAGAACTTTATTCATGGCTTCAACCAGACCCTTAGCCTGTGGATAATATGGAGTTGAACTATCGTGACGCAAGCCAAGTTGGTCTGTAAGTTCAGTCATCATAATGTTTTGAAAATGACGCCCATGATCAGTCATAATCGCTTGTGGAACACCAAACCTAACAATTATATGATTGAACACGAAAATCGCAACAGTTTTTCCATCTACCTCAAATGTAGGCCTTGCCTCGGCCCACTTGGTAAAATAATCTACCGCAAGGATGATATACGCATGCCCCCTAGCCGAGTGAGGGTTACATGTAATAAAATTGATACCCCATTTTGCAAAAGAACTGACGAAAATTATAGGGTGGAGAGGAGCAGGTGGAGCGCGCATCTTTCGATAAAAAATTTGGCAGTTGTGGCATTTTCGGACCGCGTTAATACAATCTTTAAACAAAGACGACCATAAATAGCCAGTGCGCAATATCGTTTGGGCTGTGGCAAACCTAGACATATGACTGCCACACACTCCAGAGTGACAGTCATTTAGAACCCTTTCAGCTTCCTCATGAGTTAAACAATGTCGGAAAACAGAGTCTGCCCCACAATGATAAAGTGTATCTCCAATAATTTTGAATTGTTGGGACTGGAATTGTATTTTCCAACGTTATGATCTTGAAATTTCTGGCCAAAAGGATTGGATCTAAAGATAAACTATGATATCCCCATACCATGGATCTAAAGTGCTGATTAGAAATAAGGATTCGTCTGCAATGGGATCCTTCACCACAGTTTCCGTGTCAGCACGCAGGAAGTCACACATTAACTCCGTAAAAACTAAAGATTTCTTCGACTTAGACTTTTCAAATTCCAAGTCGAACTCCTGCAGGTTCACAATCCATTTGGAGTACTTGCCCCCTAGCAATTGTTTGGTCAAAATATAGATCATAGGGTTGCAATCGGAAATTACTATAGTTTTGCATAGTAAAATGTAATGACGAAAACGTTGGAGAGCTTGAACAGCTGCCAATGCCAATTTCTCCACATGTGAATATTTTAGCTCAGTTGGATTTAAAGTTCGACTAAGGTAATATATCACATGTTCACTACCGAATTCATCTTCCTGAACTAACACCATTCCAATGGTGGAATGCGAGGCGGTGAGATATAAGAAGTAGTCTTGGTTGTAGTTGGGAGGATTCAGTAATGGTGCATGGGTCAACACATGTTTTAGTGTATCAAAGGATTTGTCAGCTATCTCATCCCAAAAGAATGGACTATTCTGTTTCAACAACTAGGTAAAACTCTTTGTGATCTCGGCTTAGTTAGGAATGAATCAACGTAAAAAGTTTTCTTTCCCTTGCAAACTTTGGAGATGGCGAAGACTCGAAGGAGGAGGCAATTTGACAATAGCTTCAACCTTCGAGGGACCAATGCGAATCGACCCGTTTCTATACAGAAAACACACTTGTGTGGATTCAACCTAATTCGATAATTCCTAGACCTCATAAAGATTGCTCGTAAATGGATGATATGATCAGCTCGATGTAACAAATGAGCAGGTAAATCATCGAGATAGGGTTGCACAATGTGCTTGATATCATGAAATGCATAAGACATGGCTCTTTGAAAAGTTGCTCAGGCGTTCTTGAGCCCAAAAGGTAATTTGAAATAAGCAAATGTCCCCCATGGACCAATGAAAGCTGTTTTTGGTTGATCAACAGGTAGAATATTTATTTGATTGTATCCCGAAAAACCATCCATGAAGGAGAATATTTCACTGTCGGTACAATCATCAATGATTTGATTGATATAGGGAGTTGGGTAATTGTCTTTTGGACAGGCTCGATTAATATCCCTATAATCGATGCATATTCTTATTGTTCCTTGCTTTTTATTAATAGGAACAATATTCGATACCCAATCCGTTAACGGAATTGGATAAATGAAACCTTCTTTGAGTAATTTTTCAACTTTTGTTTTAATAGCAGCAGCTTTTCGCGAGTGGATCTGACGCAAACGTTGCCGGACGGGTTTAGCATTCGGGTAAGTTTTGATTTCATGAACAACAATTGCTGGTTCAATTCCTCGCATTTCCTCATATCACCAGGCAAACACGTCGCGGAATTATTGAAATAGGGCCTTATATGTTTGAATTTCATTTTCCGTACAAGAGGCACCTATATGAATGTTTTCAACAATTCCAAGCTTAACCGAAATGTCAATAGGAATAGTTCGAGAAATGCTTCCCAAATTTAACTCAAAATCAGGATTTTTCGTTGGATTCTGAGGTTCCTTGACATATTCAGTCGTAAAAATAGATGAAAAATCATTTTCAAAGTGATCAATCTCAGGTAAAAACAAAGATCTATGATGAAGATCTTCCCATGGTAAATCATCAACACACAGGATTTCACGAATTTGCTCATCAGTGTGAACAAGCTCGGAAAACGTTGTTGAATCTGAGTTTGATGTTGAAAGTGATTCTTCATGGACCACATTCATTAAGTCAATTTTGGTTGAAGAAGGGTTAGAAAACGACTGCACGGCCTGATACGCAATTTCATATGGACTCAAAGGCATAACATTCCCAAATGAATCTATCTCAGATTCGGAAGGTACGATCCAAGGATCATCATAAACATAATGTCTGATGAAATCATATGAATGGTTGCAGTAGAAGGCGATACGTTGATAGGAGGAAAAGGAAAAGTTCCTAGTAAACCAGAATCTTTAACTAGTGCTACTCTAACATCCTTATACGGGATAGTTGTTTTGCCGACATGATGAATGCTTTCAGAAGAGAACGGGTCGGATGAAAAGTAAGTCAGCTGGTCTATAGTTACACTCTTTTCATTATGAGGGAACTTTATAAGTCGAAAGACCAATGAAACAACAACTTTCATAGCGTAAGACCAACTACGACCCAAGAGAAGGTTGTAAACTAGAGGGGCATCAACCACCTCCACATCTAGATTAACAGTTTTGCCTTCAACCCCTGTAGGTAAATCCCGTAGAATGCCAAAATGATGGAACCCATGGCCATAAAAGGCCTTTAGAATTGTCGGGGATTGATTAAGCGTAGGAGAACCAAGCGATCTCCAACACTCGATCGACATAATACACGTTGAGGCTCCCTCATCAATCACAGTCCTATAACAAGGTCTGTTTTTTACTAACACTGGAATCTGGAAAGCCATTTGATGAGGCAACCGCGGTGTACTATTTCTAGATTGAAAATTATTAGGTTTGAGTCCTAAACATCAACAGCTCCTATAGTCGACAATAGCAATTTAAGTTGTGCTGGACATGATTGCAGCACTTCCAAAGCTGACATTGCCGAAGGTAAAATAGCCAAATCTTCAACAATGTTATAGTTCTGAGCCACTCTCGCATGTGGATTGAAAGCTAAATTTTGAAGTATACCCTTGGCAGGCATTTGATTACTAAGTCTGGGTTAGGTTTCTCGATCTGTAGTGGATCCGAACTGGGAGTTGAAGTTGATGGGTTCGAATGAGAAGATTCTGCTTCCTTACCATCAACAAGACTTTTACTTCCATAATCTTGCAAATCGAGTCGCAATCCTAACATGGGACATCATCATTATGGGTTCTTCGGAGGCATTTGAGGAAGAACCTATCATCCTACTATTTTGACTAGGAAAAGGATCCTTCAAAATAGTAGGTGTTCAGGAACCTTTGATGATTTTCGCAACCTCTGCACGATGAGGGAAGTCTCTTGTAAAATGCTCTTCGTCACAAATGAGACAAGGATAATGAGGTTTGTGTTTCTCATCAGTTGATTCCGTTTTTTCTAGTTTCGCTTTCGAATTTTTATCTGTTTTATTTTTCTTCTTCCTTTTCGTTTTACCGTCGGATTTTGATTTGGCTATAGATGACTCTACAACATGAATATTGGTGGAAATTTCCGCGGAAGAATCTCCTGTCGGGGAATCTGGCAAAGTTATGATAGGAGAAGAATTCTTGGAAGATTTCTTCTGACTTTTGGTATTAACCATACCAATCATACCATCAGGAGCATGAGACCCTGAAGGAGCTGCAGTTATTTGACTTTGTTTAGGAAGGTCGGGGATTTTCTCGTGTAACGTACGTGACTGCATATAAACTAAGTCAAGACACTGAGCTTGAGAAATTACTTGCTCTTCAGTAATGACTCCTGCCTTAGCTACATCCTCAGTGATCTTCGATAATAAAGATTTGACAAACCATTCAGCTAAGATCTGATCCAGATTAAAAACTTTCACTAAACATCGTCGACGTCTCCATTCATGAATGTGATCTGAAATCTAAGTGGACGTGGACTGATTTAATGAGGTTAATAATTTTGTGCCATTGTCATATCTGACTCGCAACTGAAAATGAGTTAAAAACGAAGTAGCTAACTTACTAAAGTTATAAAAAGTGGCTCGCGGCAACTCAATGTGCCACTTGGCTGCAAGACCAATTAGAGTGCATTGAAAAAGCCTTAAACAGATTGAATCATCTGAAATGGAATTAGACACACACCAAAGGTGATAAGTCATCAAATGGTTCGACGGGTCCTCTCCTGATTTGCCTTCAAACTTAGGAATATCACTAGGAAACTTATTCAGCATTGGCAACCAAAATAGAAGATAGTTAATTGGATCATTCGTAAGGCGTGACAATTCAGGCAAGTCCAAAGTTGCAATGAATGGTAACTGACGATTAGTGTCCCTAAAACCCTGGGTCATGAGACCAACCCCAGGAGGAGGATATCCAGGATAACTAGGAATTGGAATCGCATTTGGGATATTATATCCTCCTGGAAAACCAGGATTAACCAGACCGTATTGGGGTTGCTAAGGTTTTTGATATGTATATCCAGGGTACGGTTGATACTGATAGACTAGCTGCTGCACAGTAGGACTGAATTGGTACTGTCCCTGGTACAGTTGATAAGTAAATTGAGGTTGACTTGTGACAATCGTACTTGGACCAAGTTGTCCTACAGGCATTTGAACCAAAGTCTGAATTGTGGATCCAGACTGAGGTAAAGATGTCTGAGGAGTTGATACAGGAACAGTAGAAATCGAAGTTGTCAATACTCCAGAAGTAGGTGGGGTAGGTTGAACAAATGTTGCAGCAGTTGCAGCAGTCGTTTGAGGCGGAGTACAAGGCGTATTGGGCCTAGGCTGAGAAACTACAGAAGGTGCAGAAGTTTGAATAGTGGACTGGACAGGTTGCTGGGGTGAACCAGAAACCAAGGGTTGTCCAGATTGAGATGAGAACTGCACATTAGGTTGCAAGATCTGTTGAGATTGAGATGGATCCCACACTAAGTTCATTCCAGGGTACAGACCCATAGCAGGTTGAGAATATTGAGGACCATAACCAGGTTGAGGGTAGGGTTGATAATTCAAAGGTACATTTCTAGTTCCTTGGACAAATGATTGGCTGGAAGGTGGTTGGAAACCTTGGGTTGGGTACTGACCTTGAGGTTGATAACCTTGGGGCACGTATTGATGCTAGGGTTGACCTTGAGGTACATATTGATATTGGGGTTGACCTTGAGGTACATACTAAGTTTGGGGTTGACCTTGAGGAATGTACTGTCCCGTAGGTATGTATTGTCCTTGAGGTTGCCCCCCAGGTGGGAATTGGGTACCTTGAGGTTGGCCCCTAGGCGATAATTGAGGACTTTGAGGTTGCCCCCCAGGTGGTAACTGGCCACCTTGAGGTTGCGGATTAGGAATAGTACCTGACATCATAAGAATATCTTCTACACTCAACGACTTAGTTCTGTTATTACCAGTTAATAACCCTTGTTCAATAGGTTGAGGAGATGCTCCCGAAAAAGTACCAGTAAGTGACTGATACCTAGAGGGAACAAAAGGACCACCATATAAAAATGTTTCTGGAGATTGAGAAAACATGGACGACTGTCTTGACATATTTAACGGAGGATAATAACCCCTAGGTATTGGGTGAAAAGGAATGCGAGGTGGTGAAAAACTTAGTCCCGGGTTTTCCAAAAAATTGGTCAATGAAAGATACCAAGCGTTGCTCCTAGGTGGACTGTAAAAGATCGATTCACGCTCCCTAAGTTCTATAGCTGGTTGATTTTCAGGGATAGGGATACCTTCTTCTGGAGTAGCAAGTTCTTCAATAGCTATAAGTCCAGAAGGAAGGTTTTGGGCAATTACTCTTTCTACCCTGGGTGAACCAGGACCACTGGAAGTTGGAGAGGCAAATCGTGATTTTGGAGTAGCAGCACATTCAGTTTCAGGTTTACATATTTCAGGTTCCTCAGCTAAATCACTAGTAGATGAAAAACTACCAGTAATTTCAGAAAATGAAATAGATTGCGGATTATAATCTGTTACTAGAGCTTGATAATCAGGATGTACAACCAATGAAGAATCTCCTTCTTCAGGTGACCCAACTCTACCGTCTCTAGGAGTTACAAGGGCTCGTAACCCTTCAGGTTGGCTCAGTGAAAACTCAAGAGGTTGGCCCCGAAGTCTACGGGACTTCCTCGGTAATTCAGCCACGATTAAATATTTTAACTACTTCACACACAAACAAATAAAAATCTCAATGAAAACCACCTAAAGCCTCTAAAGAGCCAAACAATTTTGAATCACATGCCTAAAGAACCTAGGAGGTCAAACCACACACAAACAGTAACTTTCCGTACTGAAAATACTAGTTGGTGATGAAATCCAACGTCGCAGAGTTCAATACAGAAATGGCAGTTGGAACAGTTACCCCGACAACCTACTTAATGAATAGACTGGCACAAGTTTCTCCACTAAACCATCTCGAATGAAGATAACCCCCCACAAAATCCAAGTGAGTCTAGTCGATGTCTGCTCCAGGTACAGTGGGATCTTCCCTCCACCATCACCTTAGGAAAGAATCCTATAGAATATGGTCACTAAGGTTACCAATGGAAACAAATATACCTGGGGGAACAGTCTATGATCCGATATGCACACGAGGGCAAAGTAACAAGCTCAATCCCCTTGAAGGCTCCTTGACATAATCCAAGGTTTACCAACAAGTGACCCCAAGCTCCTCGACAATGGTTAATCTGAGGTTTACTGTTTTTAATACATGAAGATCTTCTATCATTCCCAATGAGGAAGGATTGATTCCCACACTGGTTCAGATATGATCTCGTGCTTCTCCTTTAAGAGGAGCTTTCCCAGAGCATAGATGTAACAATTGGAATTTATCTCCTACCGCAAGATACATCTACTTGTTTGTTTTACTATCTTGGAGAGTTGATTACTCCCTACTCCAAGATACTAGCCTAAGCTATGTTGGTGATATAGAGCCCTAGAAATAAAAATATTACTAGATAGATTTTACTTTAAGCGTTATTTTTATTGCTTTTTCCTTAAGTCAAAAGGTGCGGAGATGAAACCTATGGTGTGAAGACTCGACTCCAAATCACTAAAAAAAAATCCACTTAAGAAGATAAGCAATCTTTTCCCTTCAACTAATTTCTAGCTAGGAAAGAGTTGAGAATGCAAATGCTTGTAAAAACAAATCTTTTCTTAACAAACAAATCAAAAGAAGAGCTTTTTGTCTTTTCCAATACACTCAAAAATGAGACAACTATTTATGCTCACGAAAATTTCCCTCTTCTTTCAAACACTCAAATACTACAAAAACAAACTTTTTCAAAAGAGATTTTTTATTTTTATAAAACACTCAAAACTATGGAAAAATTTAATCTTGAGATCTATAAATTCTAAAAAACTATTTGAAGTAAAATCTTACAAGATTTCTTTTCAAGGATGTTTTACTTAGCTATAAGAAAACTAAGGACTAATTTGTCCAGAATCACAAATCAGTCAAAAAACAACCAATTTTTGTTTTCTTTTCTAAAAATGAAATCCAAAACTTTTAACACAAGTCCTTTCGAAGTTTCGCAAAGAGAAAAGCAAGATGGATTCCTCAACAAAGGCAGATTTTGCAAATGGTCAGACTCATAAGAAGCCAGTAAAAACCAAGGTGATCTGAGGCTTCTAAGGCTTCTAAGCTCTGAGCTACTACAAGACCAAAATGAAAATCAAGCCCGGCAACCAAAACTTCTAGGAATTTCACCTAAAACCCTAATGCCAATCCAATCATCCTAAGAAAAGTTCCTGACAAGTCACGTGCAGATCTGGGCAGAGGCTAAAAACACCTAAACAAATCCTAAGCTGACTGAAAGATAAAATCTTAAGTTTTTCAAAATTTTGATAGGGTCCGCAGGTCCGTAGTTCACAAAGGTGCGCGATCGCTCCGTGTGTAAAACAAAAGTGCAGATAGGTCTGCACTGTGTTACAAGCATAGGGTGCGATCCTCTCCCAAAAGTATGAAAAACAAAAAATAATTCAAGATTAACTAAACCTACCCATTCCCACACACATCAAGCCAAAAATAGAAACAACAACACAGTTTCTGAAGTCAAAGTAAAAGCAAATAAAAAATTCAAGTCCCCAGTGGAGTCGCCATTTTGTCGGCCCAGATAAGTCGTTCTTGCGGACAAGACCGACCTCCCTAGTATCTAATGATATCTAGAAACAAGCAAACCAAACAAATTCTATCGTTCTCTAAATATGCAATTTATAAATAAAGGCGAACAAGTGTTTTAGGCCTACCTTGGGTCCAATGCAAGTTTGTGGAAGCCACGCTCCTTTGATCCAAATGAGCTCCCTTGTAGAGAATCTGCAAACACAAACAAGCACACACATTAAATAGCACCTGAAAAGCCAATATAATAAAGCATACTTACCATGATGATCAAGGAATTCATGAAACAAATCACATAAGACAATTTGTTGAGAAAAATGAATCTGACTGTATTAACTTAAATCAAAGAAGAACTTTACAACCTTGGTACCTTGATGTTGTACAAGCCCCTCCCAAGGTCCAGCAAGAAGTCTCCTCTACTTTGACAAGTTTCACTCTCTTCCCAATGAAGCCAAAAGGTATGTGATCTCTCCTCTCAAGCTTAACTAGGAAGTCTCAATTCCAACAACATTTACCCTAAAAAATGTTTAGCTTCTAAGCTCCCTAGCAACTAGCCCAATTCCTTAATTTATAGTGCAATGGAGGGAAGTTACTAGGTCCACCTTCAAAGGGATAAAGCCCTCCTTCAAAGGGATAAGCTCCTCTCATCAACGGATTAGCTCCTTTAGTTTTGGGATGCATGAACCACCTAGGAGCGAACCATCCACGTCAAGATTCCTTCTAGAATCATCTAGAATTAACCCAAAGTGAGTTTTTAAGAATAAACTTGCGCCTTTTTTACTTTCATAGGGGTCCGCACCCACTCCTTTAGAGACAGAGTGCGCAGGTCCGCAGGTAACATGAACAAGGGGTGCGGGACCGCAGGTAACAGTGAGAGAAAGTGAGGAACTAGAGCTTTATTGATTTTTAAGGTCTTTCTCTCATTTTCAAAGCTTGACATGAAGAGTTGAGGTTTGAAACTTGCTTAGGAGGACAGTATGAATGATGATAGACCCATACTGACTACAAATAGTCATGGCGACAATATTTTGTGTAACACTTTATGTTCTCTGAATAGTCATACAATCTGAAGAAACTCTTCATCCCAAGCAGCCATGCTTTCGCATCCTCCAATTTCTTCATCTCTCCATCAAAAGTAGGAGGATTGAATTTATTAAAATCCTCTATAAAGTACTCAATCATCCCATAATGTTGGCGGTGATGAATATGATGTCTCATGGAAGAAGAACTATAATTAAACCCGTACATATCAATCCTCCTGTCAAGTGTGTGAGAAAATAAAGCACTCTTCATTATATCCTCCCTATCCAACATGTGTCTCCTCTACGACCTGCTACCATTTTCCCCATTAGTCTTCTCCTCCTTCCTATCTCCATCATTGTTTCCAATATGTCTTTGATTTTGAAAATCTTAAAGACTCTATAGAATCAATGCATTAACCTGTTATTACTATTCCCAATCTCTTGTAAGTCTTACCTATGCCTCAATAAACCTTTTATTTTCTTCCTTGCAACTTCTAATCTTTTACCTCAGAGTCCTCAATGTATTTGTATTATCAAAAGAGTACTCTTATCCTTTTTCCTTGACTAACCTTTCCCATTCCATAGAATTCACATCATGCATGTTAGGGGGGCCATGTTTACTCTAGTCCACTATTCTTCTCTTCATATTTGACCTTCTCTTTCTTGCAAATATTTCATTTTAGATAGACCAAATAGAAACATAATTAAAATCATACCTCAATGCATTTCACGGGAGGTTATCTCGTTTGCACAAATCATTTCATATTAGTGCAATATATATACCTATATATATATATATATATATATATATATATATATATATAGATAGATATATTAACATCAAAATATCAACATATCAAGATATCAACATCATGCATGATAAACATAACCATCACAATGCATGTTGTTATGCATTCATTTAGCCCATCCAGTCCAAGTGTTTCAACCTTGAAGCTCTGATACCAATATATAATGCCTCCTCCCACATTTTTCACTTTGAAAAGATCTCTAGGGTAAAAATGATCCTACTTTCACTATGATATGACCTAAACTCCAAGATCCATTTTATGGAAGCAAGGCCTAGAAACCGACAACAAACTGACATCCCTTAGGGACTACAGATCAGTCAGGAACCTGAAAAACCCCTTGGTGATTAATCCTTGAGTTAAATCACTTTTTCATTAACTTAACACCTAAAATTCACCCTTGACAAATTGTTCATGTGGTTATGAGGCTATAACCACACCCATAGGTTTTTCCGCATGAAGTTATGACCAAAAATCCCTTGTTTTGTGCACGTCGTGGTGAGATCTATGCCACTTATTCAGTAAAGACTCCATACGACTACCCAAAACTGTCTGTAAGTTTCCAGAAATATAAGTAAGGTGATAACAAGGCTAACCATTCAAAACTTGAACGATATATTGACTATAAAATGCCTAGTACATATTAGACATTTTGTCAAACATATGGTAAACATGAAAGCTAAAGGTCATGAATGCATATCTAATCATAAACTTCTAAAATTCATCTCAAAATCTCTAAGAAGCCTCAATTCCATCTAAAGCTAGCTAAAACAACACATCCCATTCATTCATCAACCATTCAGTAAACTATGAAATCATGACCAAGATCCATAGCTATAGCACATCGTAGAATCATGGATATAACCAATATGTAATCAGAATGAAATCCATGACAAATCAACAATAAAATCCACATAATAGCAACTACATGTGACCATAAATCACAATATGGAAAATAAAATATATTAGCTTATGCAAATGCCAACCAGGTCAGGGACTTCCACATGCCACCTAAATGTAGATTGGGTTGAACAAAATATTTATTTTAGCCAATCATCCCAAATCCATATAAAAATCATGAATGTGGGATCTCATGGGATAAGCCAATACATAATCAACTGGGTTCTCCAAAAGTTAAACCACCCCCACCCTCAAGATATCGTGATATCACCTAAATCAGTCCCAAGATCAATAAACCAAACCAAGCTTGGAGGCCTCAGAATTCCTTCACCATAGCTAGACGAACTTTCCTATGTACACCCACCTATTGAGGGCTTTGTAGAAAAAACCATCTCCACCCCCAACCCTTGCGATTTTCCTGAGACCACATCACGAAGTTCTAAAACCTTCTAGCAATCCAAATCTCAAATAAGAATGAATGTCATCACACCATGGTTATCTACTAAATGACAAGTCAAGGGTAAAACCACTACCAAACTAGGAAAAGCCCATAATAATGACAACAAAATAACCAAAGAAACAAATTCATGTACTATGCATTCACATCCCAATGAGGAAATCATACATGAAACTTGTTGCCTACGAAATCATCCTATTGAAGTTGTTGATCCAACCTTACCCGTGTGCTCCTCTGCTTTCCTTTGCATTCCCTTTTCCTTCCTTCTCCAATCCAAGTGAATGATAGAGTGCTCCAAGAATACTATAACTATGTGATAATGTATGAGAGTGTAAGGAGAGAACTAAAACTAAACTGAAAATAGTTATGAGTTATTTCTTTGATGCATTTTATCAATGATCTCCCTTTTTCTTCATTTTCCTTCATTTTTCTTCTAATTTCCCTTGCATGCAAACTTGTGCCTATTCACCTTCCTCTTCTCCTATTTTCCTTTATTTTCATAATTAAATATCAATTATTTCATGTTTTCCTTTGCTAATTTCCATAGACAATATTGAACCTCAAGTGTTTCACACTATAATTTTTTCCCAATATTCATCTTGGAATATTTGTCCAATGACCTCGGTTTTATTTTTCCTTTATTTCCCTTTATTACATGAAACTTTAACCCAAGACTATTGCAACCTCCCTGAAAACTTGGAATGACATGGATTGAGTGATATTTATAGAATTCAATGTAGGTCAAATTGATGTTGAAAGTAGGACCCATGAGAGCTGAAAGAAATTAATCATAAAGTGTTGCAGGGTTTCTTTCCCCCAAACTAATTAGTTTCCTAGTCATCATAATTTCGATAACACATCTCATGAGCAACCTCAATTATTAATGCATCATTTCAATAACCTTATCATATATAAAAGTGACATAATAATGTTGTAATTTCGATGGGATTAAAAAATTGATGAAAAGGGGACATAAAATATGGTAAAAATGATGACAAAAATATGCATTTCCTAAATCCATCATCTTTTGTTGTTAAGGCCATATAAATGGTGCCACATGAAACGATGTGTTTTTCTTTTATGCTATTCTAATAATGTTGCTTCCTTACATGACGTGACACTCACAATTATCAAATAAGTGATTAACTAGACTGATTAATGAATTATGAAAATGGTTAAGATTACAACAGGGAGCCTGATGATAATATACTATAATAGTGGATGTTATGTTATGTAACTTACTATTCCATTATATTACTTTCTGTAATGACAATTATTTTATCCAATGGTCAGTGAAGCAATATAGAATAAGTAACAATACAAGTGACTAATTTGACCACTATTTTCATTATTATTATCCTATTAGTACATTCACTTCATCTCTATCTATCACTCCTTTATCACTCCATTTACCATAATTTCCCGTATCATGCTTAATCATGCTTTTGTGGTTAAGTAATGTTCATATTCCATTATTTCTTAATATATTAAAGCTTAGTATGCATGATTTTTACAATGATGGTTTATGAAGAGATTTATTATAACATCATTCACTATTTCAAACTCCAAGAACCCTCCTCCACTACAAATCTAAGCTCCAATTCATGGTTAAACACTTCAACTTAGAAATTCGTTGGATAAGAAGTGATGATTTTGTTTCTTAATCTATGGGAAAATGAGGAGGAATATGGAAATTCCGCGACATGGGTTTTGTGACAAATGGGCCAATGTAGATAAAGCATAACCAATTTTCCAAAATTGACTGTGGTTTAGTGAGATATGGGTGGTTCTCTCAAGGAAATTTTCCCAAATTTGTTGTTATGACTTGTTGCCAATTTCCCCTTATTGCAAAACCAAATTTGACTTGTTCCGGTTGCTTGATGACGGACTATCTTTCAAATATTAATTTGCTAATTGATATATTGTAAACAATTTAAAATTGTAATAAAAACCATTTTGTAATCTCATCATAGATCACGATGTTTAATTTAGTTGTAATTGTCCTCTTTTCTCTTTGTATTTAAATGGAGACAGAGATTAAAGAGAGTGGAGGGACAATTGTTGAATTTGAGGAAAATCTAGGAACTTCATTCTAGTTGTAATTACTCTTTTTAGATATTTTAATGAAGGAAGTTATCCATTGATTTCTCCATCTGTTTTTCACAGTCTCATCTAAATTATTCTTTAAGGAAGAATTAGCTCCCGAGCACTTGGGCCCACCACCTTGGACAAGGTCTTGTCTTGAACATGTAAAGTATATCATTTTTATTATATGTTTTTATTTTCTATTCAATTACTGCCATTTTTCAATTATTGTTCCTTAAAGTAATTTTTTTTCCTCAACTATAATCTATTTGATTTGTGAATAAGTTATGAATGAATGCGCAACATGTTATCAAACTCCCTTTGCTGTCTCTAATCAGATTTATGAGTTAAAAAATTTTGTAGATGTGAATTTGATATAACTAGAGGTAGAGTATAGCATAGAGTGATTTTTATAGCATTTATTGTGTTGCTGCATTATTTCAGATCTGTTGTTATTTACATTTTTAAAATTTTTATTTCCTGTAATTACCAGATTTCTATTAATCTACTACGTTGGATTAGCATTTGAATTTTGTTGTGTATAATAAGTTAAACTTCCAATTCCACAATGTGTGGTATAATTCGGTATCGATTCAAGTCATGTGATTTCCATAATTCTTTCTCTTATTATTTACTCTCTTCTTTTTAAATTTAGCATTGTAATTCAAGTCGTACATTTTATTTCTTATTAAACGAACTTGATAATTTAGAACATAGTCATGTAGAACCAGTATTAGTTGTTAGTATTTTCTTGAATACATTTTGTCAATTTCCTTGAAATAAAAAGATGCTCTCTTGGTTGATAATTAATATCTAGGCGATTAGTTATTTGTTTGATTAAGAAATTAATTTCCCCAAAATTTTGATGCCACCATCGAGGAGGTAACCAAATAGTTCTAGCACACCAATATTTGGTTGTAGATGCATACCTAATTCTATGAGGGTTATATATTAAAGAAAGAAGGTAAGAACCTTCACATGCACCCTAGATAACTTGGTGGTGATGTCTACCCTTTGTAGGTAGATTTGGGTCATAGAGCATGCATGAATAGAAGTAGGAATATTTCATTTCACTTAAGTGGTGTTGTAAGAACCATCTATTCCACTAACTACTTTGTAGAAATATTCAAAGGAGGAGCCTCAAAATAGCACATAAAGAAACTCTTCTATTTTTGGAAGAAATGTCACACATTGATACTTTTGAATTCCCTATCAGAGGTTCAGGAGTAGTGTCAGAAATGCACATCATTCCCCCATCTGCTCTACCAATTTTTCATGGTTTGACAAACAAAGACCCTTATACATTCTTATTTGAGTTTGAAATACTTTGTAGATGATATTATTATTATACTAATGCTCAAAGGTTGAAAGTGTTTCCTCTTAATCTAAAAGGAGAAGCTCTCCGATAGTTCGTGAGCCTTGCTGGGAATAAAATTCAAACTTGGGAGGACATGAAGACTGTATTTTTGAGAAAGTACCAAGACTGCTGCAAGTCCAGTGAAGATATTTTCATAATGACACAAGGGAAATATGAAATTTTGGAGGTCTATGTGGAGCGATTTCAGTATATCCTTCCAAAATCAAGGCATACATAGTTGGAAAGGGAGACCTTGAAAAACCTCCTACTCAAAGGAATCAAAGGAGATTTTTTAGAACTCCTAAATTTGATGGGAATAGGTGATTTTTTTGAGCTAGCATATGATGATGTTTGTGAATTATGAACAAGGTATTTGAGAGGAATATCCAAGTCTAGTAAGAGTTCTAGAGGAATTTCTTCTGTCCTTTTGAAATATGCTACACGAAGACAAGTTATAACAGTTGAAATCAATGATTTATTTGAACTTTTTAAAAATGATATTATTAGCTCTCCAACTAGATTCTTTGTAGGTTAAGAAAAATCAAGAAGAGTTTGAGGAAATGTTTTTCCCTCACTGCCAAAAGAAACAGCCCATGGGTAGTTTCTCTTCCTTACCTTGGATGAAGCAACATATCAAACAGATCGAGAATTTGCAAGCTCACAGCCATGGTAATTGTGGCCTACATGTATGGTTCAAAATACATTAGCTCCAGTCTCTTACATGCATAATCCATCGTGGAATACTTCAGCACCATGGCATCCATGCCAACCTCAGTATAACCCCCAACAACTTTTCCCACAAGTTTGGCTTGGACAATATCATGATTACATGGCCACTCTCCCTCATCTTGCACAAATAAATCATTCATAATTTCCATGATCTCTTCAATAACATTTTTCTTACCTATAGAAATTAGTTATACAACCCAATCAACTACATCATCAAAAATTATCCATGCCCTACACAATTTCCTTCTCAATCCATTCCACAACATCACAATAATAAATGATTACAACATTCTTGCAGTGTTGAACTAAAAAATTTACCCACCCTTCCCACCAATTCTATTTTACCTACACCATTACATGAATCTTATATTAGGTCATGGAAAGTATTAAATCCAAAAATTGGATAATTTATTGAAGAACAAGAGGTTTCCTTTAGTCCCTATCAATAGGCCTACAAGATAAACAAGACATTGAAAACTCATTTTTTAAGAAGTTCATGTTATGGCCACTATGGGAAATCAATAAAGTAAAGGCTATATTGAACCTTGGTTTCACTCTATCATTTTCTCAAAGCATCAATCCATACTTCGGTAATTCTTAGCTCCATCCTTTTAAGGGAAGTTGGTCTCTCATACCCTAGTATTTATTAAAATATATTTTTCAAATTTGGGTATTTACATACATGTGGCCTTGCCTAAAAAATGGCCTCGTTGGACGTATTCTTATACTTAAATATATTTTCATTTATACTTAATATGATAATAATAATGATAAATTAGTGGCCAAATTAGTCGATTTTATTATTACTTATTCCATATTCCTTCACTAACCATTAGATAAAATCATTGTCATTACATAAAATAACTTTGGAAATGGAACAGTAAGTTACATAACATAATGTATACTATTATAGCATATTATCATAAAGCTCCCTATTATAATCTTACAATGTTTCCATCATTCATTATTTAGTCTATTTAATCACTTATTTGATAATTATAAGTGTCACATCATGCAAGGAAGCAACATCATTAGAATGGAATAAAAGCAAAACACATAATAGAAATGGATATACCCTCGAAACCCCGCAGGGAAAAAGAAAAAAAAAATGTAATTTTACTAAACGTTATGTGAGGGTGTTCACCTCTTATTCAATGAGTGTAAGGGAGTCCATCCCTTGACCATTGTTTAAAAATATTACAAAGGAATATTATCTTTTATTCAACATAACTAGCTAGAAGATATTACATTATGCATGATATCATTTACCTCACAAGAACACTTTATCTTTGTGGCCTCACTATCCTTGTAGAGGATTATCCTGACATTTCCTCAATATGCGTGCACCATTGGCTCATCCTATACCATACTATTAAATAGTATCCATCATTTGCATAACTCATAATCATTTCAATTTATATTGTCATCCAACTCAAACAACCATGATTATATAAAATACTTATGAAATCCAAATGAGGAATTAAACATCTTTTAATGTGCATAAGTAAAATGTATAAAAAGTATCAAGACATGACTCTTTTACTAGCACTGCACATGCCTTAATTAAAAGCATATAACTACCAAAACATGTCTTATTTATATTTACACATATATAGTTACGACACATGTCAGCCCGTCCATAACTCGCATACATAAGGTAAAATACATAAGAATTACCAAGGCATGTTCATCTATCCCTACTTCACATATATCATCAGAAAATGAAATAGTTATACTCTCATTATGCCCACAAGAACAAATTAATAATTAAAGGAACACCCATGGATATCACAATCTCTTCACATAAGAAGAGGGAAAAATTTTCAATGGTAAGCACCTCACTAACTACTATTTCCTTTCGAAACATTCTTTTCCAAAAGAAACATCACCACACCTATTAATTGTATTTGTAAAAGAACTAGCACATTAGCTATGATCTTTGTCATGTACATTCAGATTCTTTTTCCAAAAGAACTTAGCAGAATAGCTATCCTTCTTGCGCATAAATGCATAATCTTTTCCAAAAAAATATAACACATTAATTATTATTTTGCTACACGCAAATATATATTTGTTTTCCAAAAAAACTAACACAAATATTATTGTTTTCCTACATGCAATATATATTTATTTTCAAATAAATCTACCACATTAATTGTTTCCTTAATGCATAGAACATATATTTATTTTTAATAAATATAACACATTAATTATTAGTTTCATACCTGCAATATATGTTTCTCTTTTGGAGAAATCTAACACATTGATCTTTCTTTTCCTACATAAAATATATATATATTTTTTCAAATAAATCTAACACATTAATTATTTATTTCTTGGATGCAATATATATTTATTTTGCAAAAAAATTGCCAAAATAGCTATTAATATTTATGTGCACATAAACCCATTATTTTAAAAAAAATATATTAAAATAATCACATACCCACTACTTGTATTTTTTTATGCACATGATTCTCATACAATGTTTTCTTGAACATAACATGGTTTCTCTATCTTACTGTATGCAAGGTTCTCATGTTTTCTTTTCAATAAAATATCATAATTAACTCATCTATTATGCATAAAAAAGACCACAAAAATCTTTTAAGACAATAACCAGGTTGAGTTAACTTCGGGGCAAATATACCACGCAATTTACACGATTAATTAGTTTTGCAATCTTTTCAAGAATTCAACCTACATGTCACTTATCTCGCCCTCGAAAAATCTACCCCTTGTGCCGTTAGCTTCCACCTCGTTTGAGAAATATGTGCATTTTATAGATTCTCACATGTAAAGTATGAATTCTTGTTATCGTGCCAACTATTAAGGTGTCGACCTACATTATTTTGTGACCAAAAAAAAAGAAAACTTGTGCATAATGCTTCGTAGACAACGATGTTACCTTCGGCAAATACAAGTGCCCATCTCAATATCCGATTTATATTATATGGGGCAGAACGCGATAGATGGATCAGTGACTATCCGTTTAACAAAATTACCACCGTGCACCACCATAGTGCGGTACCAGTTATATGTCTTTGTCAAACTTACCATTCAACCCCAACCCTAACTGAATCTTGGCCCAACCGCTTGAAATAAAGTGACAAATTAATTATTAATAAATTTTATATTATCAAGTCCATGACGAATCATATATATTAAATTAATAATATTTTGGCTCATGTAAATACATGAGCTATTATAGTAAAGTCTCACAGGGAAACATCATAACATATATATTTTTTTAAATAACATAAAAATACTATGTATTACTCCTAGTTTCCAGAAATGCATATAAATATTACATAAATGTGACCAGATGATTTGTATTACTTTTTCACTTCAATATTTCAAGTGAATTTTTTTTTTTCAAAAATAAATTATTGTTTCAGAAATAAAAATTGAAAAGTTGATTTAAAAGTAAATATTTTTGGGTTCAATTTTTTTTTGGTATACAAAATTTGAAAAAAGATTGTATGTTGAGATATTTGGTCTTTATTGGCGGTTGAGAGATTCAAGGTTAAGATGTTTCTAGGGTGGTTTAATTATTAATTGTTTTCATTTAATTTTTATTTTTATATATTTTCACTATGTCAAAATATTTTGATTAATAATTTTTTTTTCATTTTTATCTAATTTGATTGGGACAAAATGTTTATATAACATAATATAATAGGACATCGCAACATTTCCTCCATACTTTGATGGAAAGTGTCTCTAGCCCAAACATGTAATAAATTAAATTAAAAAAATATACATATTGTTTTTGGCATATGGTATTGTTGAGGCATGGTATTGGCCCATAGTATTTTATGGTTAATAATATCCATAGTAAAGTGGGGTGAGTATCATGTTTAAAAATCTTGCTATATTATAAGTATTATTTTGATTGTGAAATAAGAGATGGTTTTTGGGCATGTGGTATTGATGAACCATCATATTGGCCCATGGTATGGTGTGGTATGGTGTGGTATCATTAATAATATCCATGGTAAAGTGGGGGTGAATATCCATGGTTAAAAATCTTGTTATATTTTAATTATTAACTTTTTGGGTTTATTAATGAAATTTAAATATTGTTACAAAATTATTGTTTTAATTTATATGATATATTTTAATGTGATAGAGGTATAGATATATCTCAAAAGTAATTATATATTTTTTTAGATTTAATAAAAGAAATGTCATAAAATTAAATTCAAATAAAATATTTATAAAGTGTTTTGATTGCAAAATGAAAGATGATTAATTGACAATTGTAGTGATGAGCCATGGTATTGTAAGAAAGCCTATTTAGAAATTAATAATATCTATGGAAAACATATTGTTGTATTGTAGGTTTAGTGTAAGTATTAAAGTTTTGATGTACTTATTAATTACATTTAAATATGGTTCCTAAATCATTATTCTATTTTATAGGGTAAAATTGATCTTAACTTATTGTTGCTACTTATAAGTTATATATTTTAATGTAATATATATATATATATATATATATATATATATATAATGATTTTCTTTAATCTAAAAAACTATTCATAATTTTATTAATAAAAATAAAATTACAATGCCACAAATTGAATTTTATTATTTTAACTTTTTAAGAACACTACAACATCTCCCCCATATTACCCTCTCTATTACTTCAAAACAACGTGCAAAGATTTACGGGTCTTTTATGTATTATAAATTGGACATATTAATATAAATTCAACGTATTAAACCCACAAGTGAAATAATTACACTCTTTCATAAAACCTCTCAGCAATTAAAAAATATATTAAAAAATGTAAATTAATTAATTACAATATATTGTTTAAAAAATTCTCATATAATTTTTATTAATTAATATAATCATTAATAATAATCATAATAATCATTAAATTTAACCGTGTATTACACAAAGAAAAACTAAATCTAATTATCACTTCCTTTAACACTTCTATCTGAAAAAGACTAAAAATCAAATTTCACATTTTAAATATTTTGTTTGAAATAAACCTAAATAATTCACATCCCAAAAACAGTTAGTGTAGCAGAGATAGCCACATTACCAGCTTAATTTGTAAGCTAAGGAGATGATAAAGAAGCATATGCATTATTTTAAAGGTATTAAACTAGTAAAAATTTAGCTAATTTAAAATTTATTTTGTTATTTTAAAGAGAGTTATTTGGTGGTAATTTTATTGTTTTTTATTTTTTTTCACATTTTCACTGTAAAGTTTTTGTTTATAGTTTCTGTTTATATTAGTAATTAGGTATAGATAAAAAGTGAGAAATACTAAAGTAGTTATAGCTTTTTCCTTATATAATAAAAAAACTCAAGGATTTTTAGCATACCTGCATCAGAGCAATAAAATTGTACACCAGTCGGGAATTGTAGCACTGAATAAACCTTGAACAAATTCATAGATATTCTAATACACTATGTGCAATCCTTTAAAAGGAATATATTTATCCCTATCTGAATTCTCTATAAAATAGATTATATGACATAGTGCAAGCAGTATGCTTCTGGAATAGTATTGGAATTGTACAATCTCTTAATCATATTTTAAAATCTCATTCCATCATCATGGATTTTGGTATAATCCTGGTCAAAGTCTTTTAATAAAATAAATATTTTAAAATCTCGTTCCATCATCATCGATTTTGGTATAATCCTGGTCAAAGTTTTCTAATAAAATCAATATTCTACGGAAAAAAAATCCCTGAGATAACCCAAGTAATCTTTACATTATTCTAAACTCCCCAAAAGCTGGTACTCCATCGATAGAGTCGAATTCCATTGATTCATAGTCTAAATTCATTTTATGGTTGTGTAAGTACCTAGCAGTTTAAACTAAATTTAACATAGCTTCACTTCTTCAACTAAGTTTAACATAACTTCACTTCTAAATTATTGGAGAAATTATCGAGAATGTAACTCTTGATCTAGCTATGAACCACACAACTCGACTTAAACCAAAATAAAATATTGTTGTAGTTCAATAAAATCACTCCGATTATTATTTTGGTTATCCTACGAACCCTCAAAATCCTAGGTGTTTAACGCACCTCACTATTAACATCCTCAGTCACTTTTTATAAGTGTCAATTACCATAGGGGGGGGTGGATGGGTTTAAATCGGTATTTCTTGCAACGCATCATGATTTCAAAGTAACAGGTACAATACATATCTGCTAAATTTAAAGAGCATAAGGATTGAAGTTCAATTGATTAATAGTGGTTGGAGTGAGGTTGCATGATCGGAATGGATTGGCTCCATTGACAACTTAAACTATAGTTCCATCATCTTCCAAAACGATAATTTTGTGAAAAGGGATGATTACAAAACGGAAAATGGAAATTTGGAAATTTTCATGGAATAAATTACATCACTGTAACTATGTTGCAGATATCAATGAAATTGTTGACATGCATAATGATTTAAATTATTACTGTGATTGATCATTCTGTAGATATTGTTAGGATGTGAGTCCCAACATAATTTATTTTAAAAAAAATACATGCTATTAAAGAAATAGCATGAGAGAAATACACAGAGACCTCCACCTACGCCATCTTCTCCTTGGCCCCTTTGGATGAGACCAAATCTATACAGCTATGTTCTCTCATAATTTTAATAATCAACCAAAAGAATTCCTACCCAAGGCCGCAAATGAAATCCGTAATATTGACCTCTGCTGCTGGACATAACAGAATGAAATCTGCTCATTGGTGGTGTTATTTCAAACCTGGAAAGTATTAATGCGTATTATCAGAATAATTAACCACTATGGCTATATAAAAATATGAGTTGTTTAAAAATATGAGTTGTTTATAGATATTGATTTGTATTATTTAAACTAGTTTTTTTTTGTATATATAGATTCCATGTCATGAAAAAATCTTAAAGCATTTCTATTATGCATGGTTTACCTATCAATCTTGTGATTTCAATAAATTCATACCAAAAAACTTAAAAACAACTCCATAGAAATATACTCACCTTTACAGCTAGCTAGGTTGAATCTATATTATTATTAAATTGACTCCAAACAATTTTCAGGAATGAAATTCACTTAAAACAATGAATTTATCCCAGAGTTAAGCTAAATTTAACATTGTCTCCGTAACATTATACTTGTAATCGGCTGCACTATTGCTAGTCACAAAGTTTTTCACAGCATTTTCGAGCTTTAGACATTCATTTGCCTCACCTGATTTTTTCGTTATTGACCCATGGAAACTTGCCATAAAAGGATTCGCGAATGTGCGGTGGTTTTCAGATATTTTTTAATAAAATATTAGTTAACATACGTGGGGTTCATTCGAGTTTTAGGGAAGGAAGACAATTGTGATTCCAAAGCCTCGGTCTTCATAAAGAAGACCCCTAAACATTCCATCATCGCTGAGATCCACTGATCGAGGTTACCAAACTTGTCAGCGCTAGATCAACGTGTTACAATTTTAAGATTCGATTAATTATTATTTATTCTTGCTTCATTACAATTTTCTTCACACAGAGATGGATGACGCTTTACCTTTTCGGTTCAATTGTAATTTTAGATTCAATTAATTGTTTTTTATTCTTGCTTCCTTCCAATTCTCTTCACAGAGACGCATGATGCTTCCCCTTCTTGCTTCAATTGCAGTAATCAGTCCAATACTTTTGCATGCCTTTTTCTTCCCATTCGTATTTCCGTCGCTCTGTGTTTTTTTTTTTTTATTCCATCCATATTTTCCTGGCTACAATGGCTGTGTTTGTGGAGAAGTAGTTTGATTAGTCTACTTTTGGGCATTTTTTAGGCATATTTTTGTTCGATTTTGGTTGTGATCCTCCTCTGCTGGTAGAGCAACAATAAAACAACTTTTTCTGGTTACATCGAGGAATATTTTGCAATTTTTCCTACTTAAAACTCTTCTCTATCTTTCAAAAGTCGTTTCCTTGATTCTTTTGGAATGTCGCCTGATATATGTTTATATATATAATTCCATTTCCATGGCCATTGCAGGAAGATAGGGCCAAGGAACGAATCTGTGAGAGGGACTCTCCATGTCTTCTTCAAATTGAAAGTACGATAATAAGGTCGGAGGTGAATGTTCTTTAAAGATTGCTACTATTTCTTTTGCACCCAACTGTAAAGGAACAATGGGTAGGACGGTGAAGATGGAGCCGCCAAAGGAAAAGTCGATGAGCCATTTTAAAGTTTTGTCGATGCACAGGGTTCAAAATGCTTAGCGATTCACACAAAGGATCTCTTTATGCTAGAAGCCTTTATAGTCTTTTGCTGTGATTCCTGTGTTGGTGTGTGGGATATGGCATATATTGTTTTGATTGAGGCGATTTCCTTTGATGCTTTGTCTACTTGAAGCTCGCTAGGATAGGAAGATGGTCCTAACATAGTGTCACTTGAAGCTGTGGCATGGAGTGGTAGCCATACGATATAGGCAAGGTAGCAATCAAAGTTGCGATCCATGCCTTTTCTACGTGTCTCGGTTGGTGCTTCAGATGAAAGGTTTACCTTGATATTGATATTTTGATGTCAACCAATTATATGGAGGCATCCCCAAAAGCAAGCAAGTAATGGGTATTATATACAACTTAATGACTACATATAAATTTTTGAAAGTACAAAATTGAATTACATTGACTGTAATGCAATGTCCTATTTGATTAAAATGTTGATATAAAATCTAGGATCTAAAATTTTCTTGATCTGAAATAATCTTGACTGCAATTGGCTCATCTAGGTTTGCCCAGCAAGGGCCGAATGGCCATCGATACGCAGGGAGTGTCAAAATTTAGGGCTAATGTTTTTTTTTTTTCAGGATTGTATTTAGCGTCTTGCTTTGTTCTCAGCATATTGAGATGAGAAAAGCAGGATTTTATCTAGCTACTTGCTTTCTACTCAGCATATTGAGCTGAAGAAATTCAGACAAATACGAAAGTGACATGTTCAAGATAAATCTTTAACGAAAAAAGAATTAAAGGTAAAAAAGTTGCTAGAGTGTGTCGTTCTACCAGATTTTATCTGTCGGCTTGTTTTGTACACAACATATTAAGAAGAAGAACGACAAGCGATTACAAGAAAAACGACAAGCGATTACAAGAAAAGCACGTCCACCATAGAACATTAATGAAACAAGAATTCGAGATAAAACTTCAATGTTACAAGAATCCAGGGTTTAAGAAACGAGAAGAGGGGGAGCATGCATCTATTTTCTTCAGTGCCGAGATTTATGACTGGAAGGCGCTTTCCCTTGAGAGGGGCTCTCCATTCGCCATCTATGAAAAGTTGTCGAACAGGTACTTTGCTCGCAAGGACCGTCCAAGCCTCAGAACCCGATAGAGTACATCACATATAAAAATATGATTAATGATTCCTCTGCTGCGTCGTGTAGATAATGGACGGAAGAAGCAATTAAGAACAATTCTTCAGAGGTTTTATGATGACAGATTTCTTAGCTTCACTGGTTGGAAGGATCTCTCCCACAGGTGATATTCTTTTCTTTGGAATATTCTTTTTAATGTTTCTACGGTTCTTTCTACATTTAATTCTATGGTGAATTGAAACTCATGAAGGACGGCCAGAGCTATCGGGCATACCATTTGGGCATTAAATGCCCCGCTACATGTATCCTCAATAGTTGTTTAACACATGCAAGTGGTGATAAATAAATAAAAAATAAGTGCCCTCAATAGTTGTTTAACACATGCAAGTGGTGATAAATAAATAAAAAATAAGTGCGTGTATGTTAAACAGCTATGGGGTGCAAGCGGTGATAGATAAATAAAAAATAAGTGCGTGTGTGTTAAATAGCTATGGGGTGCAACCTGTGATAGATAAATAAAAAATAAGTGCGCCTGTGTTAAACAGCTATGGTGGTGCATGTAGCCTGTCATTTAATGCCTAATGGTATGCCTGTTAACTCTCGCCATGAAGGACAGATAGAAACTCATGAAAAACAGATAAAGGACGAAAGACGCACCACATGAAAGCTGGTACCATATTTCTTAATGGAATCGTCTAACCAGGCTGAGGAATTTGCTAGACGGTCAAAAATATCGGAATCTAGGTAAAAAATTTCAAAAAAACTTGTAGAGACTGTTTGAATTGTGTTTTTGATAGTTGAAATGGATTTATCACCATCAAAAACATCTAGGACACCTAAAATTTTAAAGTTTAACAACTATAAAATAGATTTACAAAAATATTTACATGATTTTCTTTAAATATCACCAAAATTTCCATAACTTTCCCCTCAATTCCTCCAGCTAGTTAAACTACGGCCATCGAAATTGAATAAATAAGGTTGTTCATTCAATATAAAACCTTGCTGCCATCATCCTTCGATTACCGGAGCGGCGATGCGGCCCCGCAGTGATGCCAGCCCAAAAATATGAAATAAAACCCGAGGTTAACATTATAAAATGCAAAACATTTATGCAGTAGGGTAGAAACAATAGCTCCAACCCGTCACTATATTACACCTAGAGTGACATAATAATATTTCTATAAATAAATGAAATCCTTTTTATGGTATTGATAAAGGTAATTGTACAATTCAAAGAAGATATATGAGATGTATATTTTTATGGTCAAGGAATAATATGGTCTATGATTCATGTTTGTGAGGGCCAGAACACTCTGGTGTTACTTTTTGGACTAGACATTAGTTTACTACTCAGTCCACGAACTTCGTGTTAACCCCGCGCTTCCCCATTCCCCACGTCTAATATTTCCATGCATCAACTTCCGGCCGTGGCTCTCGAACTCCCTCTTAACCCCTGTTGCACCATTGTCATTCCCCCAACCTCTAATATTTCTAGATGCATCAACTTTCGGTGACTATATCAGTGTTCGATGCATCTTCTTGGGGGTTTTGTGGCTCTAAGTGCATTTTCCAACAAGTGAAGAGGGTAATCTCATATTATGTATGTACGAAGGGAGTGAGATAATGTTTACATGGCTACAAATCATGGGAATATTTTTTTAACACTACTAGGTCAAGGGTAGGGGAGTTGGTTTATGAAACTATTAATATCAATTTAGAATGGGTTTTAAAAATACAAATGTTTTTGTTGTTTTATTGTATTTAAGCAAGAGATTATTATTGTTATAGATAGAGTGGTTGAATTCAGTTGAAAAGTATTTATCAATTTTTATCTCTACTTATAAAATTGAATATGAAATTTAATAGTTTATTAAAGTATATAATTTTAGTTAAATTGATTTTTTTAGAAAATAATTTAATGTTAAGGTTACTTTTCAGTTAAACATCAAATTGGTGTGTTAAACATCAAATCGGTGTATGAGTTTGATCTTCTTTTTTTAAGACAAAGAACCTGCACTTTATATAGTAGTTTGGCAATTAAAGTCTACAAAATTGTGCATACTCTACCCTACTCTAGATTTGAACCTATGACCTCATAAAAGTGAACACATGTGCTATATCATTAGGTCCACTTAGAATTGGTACTAGATAAAGCTATTTAATAACATAAAAATAATGTGTTTATCACTATAACAATTGTAATTGTAATAGTAGTAAGCAATGTTGTATGTATTGGCTATCACATTTTAATATGTTAAGTGGTTGGTAACATTTGATAGTCAATTAGATAAAATGTTATATAAGAGTCTACTTAAGCTTATTGTTTTAACAATCAAAATCAATTATAAATTAGAATAGCAAAGTACATTTTCTGTTTATATATCTACGTGGATCAAAGATTACATGATAAGTAATAATTGTGTAAGAATTTTCTTACCTATAAAGTTATTTAATGACATTAATAATAAAATGATTTGAGATATTATTTGATGTTATAGTAATTATTGTGTCAAGGTTTGAGGGTGGGTGCAAGTTAATGATGGTATCTCATGATGTGGATGCGAATTTGAGAGAAAAATATATGTTAACTTTTTGGAATAATTAGAGGTATTTATGATGAATTTCATGGTCTAAAAAGAATAATGTAAGAAAATGAGTTTGCTTTCAAGAAATATAAATTTTATTTATAGAAAATGTATCTCACTATGTTATTTTTGAGTTTTCCTAGCATTGGTATGTTATTTTTCATGTAAAATATAATGCATATTTTTCATTAGTCCAACCTTTGAGTATTTAAATGATGGAATCTTGCTACAAAAACTTGAGGAGACATAGAGAATAGATTCTTCTTGTGCAAAGCTATTTTTTTGAAATTCTAAATATCGATTTAATATTTTTTCTAATTTATGAAGGTCATTATATTCTTGAAATTATAAATAATTTCAATAGTGCAACCTAAACTAGCCTTACCATCATCAAACATTCCTTCTTCATTTTTTAGATTGTAAGTATTAACGTCCTTTACTGCACCATATACTTTTTTTCCAAATAGTTAAGGACCCCAAAAATAAAAGTGGATATAGAGGAGGGATATGTGTGTGTATGTATTTTCTAAAATAACAGCATCATCATGTATTTGCAGTCCAAACCACCAAGTTTATGATCCGAAACCCGTATCTAAAGGAACCAAGTCACAGTGCACTAAGGATTCCTTCCAAGAAATAAATAAATTAAAAAAATACATGTGCATTCCTTGCGCGTGCAAAATTTTAATACTAATAACATGTGCACATTTGTAGTTCCAAAATGCATGTGCATTTCTTGTTCTAGTAATGTGCACACATTCCTATAACTAATTACTTTAACACATGGAAAGTGGTTGAGGTTAGTTTAGGAGGGGCAGGGAGGGTGAGGGATGGAGGGATAGAGGGGCGAAGGTGGATAAAGAGAAAAAGAAGGAGAGAGGGATAGAGGGGCCAAGGGGGATAAAGAGAAAAAGAAGGAGAGAGACAAAAACAAAGGATGGGGTGGGAAAGAATGAGTTGCTGGGAAATGGTTGAGGTGAGTTTAGGAGCGGTGGGGAGGTTAAGAGAGGGAGTGATATAGAGAAAAATGAATATAAAGAGGGAAATAAAGAGAGAGAGGGGGGACAGGCGGGGGGAGCAGCAAGAGTGCAATGTGTGGAGGAATGGGTTGGTGAGTGAGGGGAGAGAGAGAGAGAGAAGAAAAGGTAAGAGAGAGGGGGTTGTATGAGTGAGTGAAAGTGGGAGGGGTGAGAAAGAGAGAGATAGAGGGAGAGAATTGATGTGGGAGAGACACGAAGAGTGAGAGATACCAATATGATGTAGGAGGGAAAAAAGGAGACATGGGTAGGGGGAGAGGGAGAGAGGGTGAAGGAGGGAGAGATAGACAAGGATAAAAGGTGAAATATAGATATAGATATAGATCATAGAGAGATGGGTAGTTGCAAGGGGTTGTTGTGAATAATAGATTGAGTGAGGGAGGTAGTGTTGTTGGGAAAAGTATCCATTCGGAATGCCCCTATCCCACTCTAAGGTGTGATAGTGCCTTAGCAACAAACAAGGAAAACTATCTGAGTATTCTTCTTTATGAAATGTAAATGGAGAAGAAGGATGTAACTAATCTGTGTCTTTCGCTAGCTTGTTGGTCCAATCACTCTCCTCTTTTGCTTGTTTCCCGCTGCCTGCTCTTTCACTGGTCCAGCTTCACCAAGTTCCTGCAAGATCACAAGAGAGGAAAACTACACAAAAGGCATAGATTTATATTCATAACTAGTTTAGGATCAGATATAAACTAAATATGCAAATATAACAAAACATCATTGATATACAAGCACATAGGAGAAACTCAAATAGCTTTATTGATATGATAAGAAAGTCCAAGAGGAGATACAACCAAGTGAGTCCCGATCCATCATCTACCTCCCAGCAAAGGAATCCCTTCCTCTCCTCCAACAAAGCATAAATCACCCAATGTACTAATCTCAATCTCAAACCAACAACAATTCTCTGCAAAGTAAAAAATTCCAGCCTCCTGGACCTCTGGGTGAGAGATCCATATATACATGTAAGCAGAGAGGATGAGTCAGCTTATGTTTTGACTTGTGGCTTCTCTCTGTGAGTTCTTGCTTCCACTTGGAGGTTGAGAGCCTCTTACTCATCACTAGTCGAATTCATTGAGGCAAGTGTCATTGGAGAAGATTCTGGAAGCTTCCATGGTCTTTCCACCTCATTGAATGAGCTTGCCATTTGTCATTTCCCGCTCAACGCACCCTGGTAGTGCTTCCACCTGCGTTGCAATGCACCTAGCCAGTGTAGCCTCTGCATTTCAATGCTGGCAGCTAGTGGAGCCTCTGAATTGATCCTGAATTGACTGTTTTTGAGTGGTTTTTGGTGGAGAACTTCTGGGAGAAGCTGTCATTGGTTGACCTTGTTCCTTTAGGGGTAGGAACAACTCTTTTAGGGACTTTGGATCCCTTGGATTATGGACATTTCATGCTCAATGTTGTAAGGCACAAAAATGTCTATAACAGTTGCCCCCTAAAGTATGAGGCCGTTTATCGGGTGAAATGCTTTATTAGGAGGATCCGAAGTTCTTCCAATGCTGGGAGGAGACCTGTAATAAGATACAATACAATACATTATTTTTCATACTGCTTTCATGATCTAGCTGAGGTGGGCATTCCCATGCTCAGCTTTATAAATTCATTTTTCTGTACATAGAACAGACAATCGTCTGATGGTAGACTGATGATTTTGATGAAATCATCATCCTTTTGGTAGGATGATTATCTGTGCTGTAATGCTGTACATGTCAATGTCTTTATTTTTCCTGAATATATATCGTAGCCTCGATGGATGAAACTAGATCCGGGGTCTTCAATCTCGTCCGATCCTTACTCTAAGTACAAGTTGATCCATGTGAGAAATGTTCTGAAGTCGAACATGGGAAGACATCGCTTGATTACTAGTCAATGATGTAAACTGTTAACAAGCGTGAGAGGAATCACCGATAATGATAATGACCCTCAAGGTACTGCAGTACAATTCACGTGGTGTGAATAAAGGACTTGGCGTCGAACACCACGCAAAATCTTTCGGTCGAAGGTCATTGATGTATACCTGTCGCCGGAAGTGAGAAACTTGCCATTGAGGCATGCAAGCTTCAAAGTACTGAAGGGGTTGTTCCTAGATCAACTTCTTGGATAATGAGTTGATGTAGACAAGAAGTGATCCATCAAAGGAGGGCCTTAATGTATCCCACATCAGTGACACGGAACGGAGCAAATGATTTTGATGGAGGTGAAAACGATCTGATGATATATGGTTCAGGGTGGTGGTCATGAAAGGATGAAGGATAATGTATGGTAGTGGATGGGACACGGTTGACTTCTCTGGATGACTTCTCTTGAACATATCGGCGACACTTATGTGATGGAATGGTAGCATTTACCCCAAAGATGGATGGTATGGCGAGACCATGGTGATGTGACCGGTGAATGAAACAACCCAACCCGACTCAGGCATGGAGCGGAAGTGTGATGTTCAAGAGCGACTTGCTACCAATAAAAGTTCTTTGAGTTTCTTCCCAATTTTTCCCCAGTCATTGCTGACCAGTACCTCTTTATTTTTTTCAAGCTTGAGGAGGATAACATATGCTTGTTCTATAATTTGCCCTTCGGGCAAACCCATCACTATGTTTTAACGAGCCTAGCGATAGTGAAACTCGTTCTCGTCTAAAGACAAGTTTGTCGCTATTAATGCTTTTAACGAGTCTAACGACAAATATAACTCGGTCCTTTTCATTTTTAGAGAGTCTGAAAAGGTACGTAAAGATAACTCCGAAAGTCCTTTTTCGTCATCTAATCCCTTAAGTCCGAAAAAGTATAAAACAATACAGAAGGGATGAGTTTTCGATAGTTTTAACGAGCCGAACAAAACAAGCGCTCGATCTTTTTGTGCAATAATCCCTCAGGTCCAAAAAGATTAAAATCTAGAGGAGGGATAGCACTTTCGGTCGCTTTAACGAGCTGGAAGGCCAAAACTCGGCAATCTTTTCATATTTTACGAGTCAAATGAAAAGAGCTTAAAGAAGACTCGTCTTTTGAGGAACGAGTGATAAACGAGTAGCAACTAATTCCAGGTAAGGGTTGGAATTTTCCAATCACGGCAGTGTCACAAGGATGGCTAGTGAAATCACTCTTCGCAGCTGTTCCTCAAAATTGGTAAACAATCAATATGGAGGTGAATGATCGGCCAATGGAAAAGTGGGGGTGACGGTGCAAACACGACCAAGGCTTTAATGGCTGATAATGTTACATTCACGGTGGTTATTTACCGGAGGATAGTTCATCTTTTAACGAGCTTAAACGCGGGTTGAAACACTTGCTCGGTCTTATATTTATTTTTTAATGAGCATGAACTATGTGCTAAAACTGCTCGATTTTATGTTTATTTTTTAACGAGCATGAAATATACGCTAAAACTGCTCGATTTTATGTTTATGTTTTAACGAGCATGAACTATGCGCTAAAACTGCTCGATTTTATGTTTATTTTTTAACGAGCATGAACTATACGCTAAAACGGCTCGATGATAAGTTTGTATGCCCCCAGCATAATAACACAAAACGAGGTGCATGCCCCCCAAGCTTCATTGCATTCAACTCGGTGGTTGGAATGAAGGTTTACCTTTGAGATTTGAAAAGGGGATTTGTTTCATTTTTTAATGAGGTTGACACAGTAAAAGAACTATCCTCATGACTCCTTGTTTCATTTTTTAACGAGGTTGACACGAGATAAGAACCGTCCTCGGAGTCCAAATCCATTAGATATAGAAGGTTTCATATTCCACTGTGGCCACTTCCGCCAGATTACTCGGAGGCGGTAGGGCAAAAGTACCCATTAAGGCAAGGTCTTTTAGGAGACCTACTCCGATATTTTGGAGAGAATGATTGCTTCTATGGATCATTGAAATGCTTCCAGTAACTTGAGAACCATTGGGGAGGAAGTTTTGCTGATCGACGATTGTAATCCCTCCTTGAAAGGGAAATGCAATCTTTCTGAAATAGGTCGACACAAGAGCTGCCATGGCATATATCCATGGTCTTCCTAGTAGGATGTTGTAATCAAGATTCCCATCTATGACTTCAACATCTATTTCTACTGTTTTCCCTCCTAGTTCAACTTTCAAGTTATTTAGGATACCATATGGGGTGTACGTCCTTTCGTCGAATGCTTTTAACGTCGTCGTAGATCGCGACAAGGTTGGAGATCCTAAAGTTTTCCAGCAATTCATCGACATAATACATGTAGATGCCCCCTCATCAATAATTGTTCGATGAACAGTTTTGTTGAGGGCTTTCACTTGAATAAGGAAAGCTAGTTGAGATGGTAACTGAGGGTCATATCCTTTATGATTAAAGGCCACAAGATTGGAATCCATTGGGTCAATCCCACCTATTGCTGATAATAAAGCTTGCTCTTGGGAGAGGCAATTTTGCGGTACCTCAAGTGTCGACATAGCGGATGGCGATTGGGCCAGGTCCTCTATTATATTATAATTCTGTGCTATTTTTGCACGAGGATTAAATGTCGATTTGTGCACTACTCCATTTGGCGACTTTATCATTTGTTCAGGAATGATGGGTGGCACAACTTTGGTCAAAGTTGTTGTCGAACTACTAGGTTGTTCATTAGCCTTGTTATTCGACACCTGTGGATTCCCGTAATCTTTATTCCTTGCCAAAGCATCATTTTGCTACTTTGAGATAGACAACATAAGCACTTGGGATCGGGAAGCGTTTTGATTAGCAACCAGTTTGGTTCCCGGGCTTGGAAACGGATCAGTCAATACTGTTGAGGTTTTTGAACTCTTAAAGAGTTTCTTAACTTTAGCTATATGTGAACAATCTCTCGTCCAATGATCCTCATCGCATATATGACACCCCGCAGGGGGTTTCCTTTTTCTCCCTTTCTTTTTCTTCTTGTCCCCTGGTTTCTTCAGTTGTTTGCCCTTGTCGGTCGACACGGCATTTACTTCCGAGGCAAGAAGTTCCTTATTTGCATTTTGACTGGAAATCTTACGGGCATTTTTAGATGTAGCCTTTGTCGATTTCGCGTTTGTCGTGCCAATCACGCCATCGCCGGAGTGAGAGTCATTGTTTGATTTAGGAGGAGGAAGAATTGAGAATTCCGGTCTAGGGGCATCAAGTATTTTGTCGTAGAGCGTGCCAGACTGAGTATAGACTAAGTCCAGATATTGCGCACGAGAGATGACTTGCTCTTCCGTTATGACTCCCCCTTCTGCCACATCTTCCGTGATTGTAGGAAGTAAGGACTTGATAAACCATTCAGCTAATAGCTGATCGGGAACGTATGTTTTTACCATCCTACGACGACGTCGCCACTCATGTATATGATCAGATATGTGAGTGGTCGTTGTCTGTTTGAAGTTGCTTAGGAGTTCCGTTCCCATTTCATACCTTATCGGTAATTGAAAATGGGTTAAAAAGGTTGTGGCTAGGGTGCTGAAGTTGTCGAATGAAGCTCTAGGCAATTCGATATACCATTTTGCTGCCAGACCAGTTAACGTCCTCTGAAAAAGGTGAACCCTAATCGAATCATCGTTTAGGGTGTTTGATGAACACCACAGATGAAAGGTCATCACATGATTCGACGGATCTTCACCCAGATTTCCATTAAATTTAGGAATATCTGATGGAAGTTTATGTCGAATCGCTGGCCACCAAGCGGCATAAGCAATTGGATCATTCGTCATCCGGTTTAGATCTGGTAATTCTAGAGTTGCTACAAAGGGAAACTGTTGATTCAGGTTAGGCGAAGCATACCCAGGATAAGATGGAATCGCCTGAGCAATGGGTCTTTGCATACCAGCATAATGTATTTGATGTTGGCAACTTTGACAAGGTTGATGGGCATAACCATTATAATATGGTTGTTGATAACCGCTTTGGAAATGCGATTTCCCATTACTTACGAAGACTTGTTGCTCAGGTCCTTGATATGATTGCTGGAATGGGGGTTGTTGAGTTTGAACCAGCTCTGGTTGTTGGACCATTTGCTGTTGACCAATACTGGATGATTGACCAAGATGAGGAGTCACAGTACTTGTTTGAGCCTGAGTCGCTCCAGATAAGAAGGCACTAACCTGAGGTTGTGATTGAGTCATTGAGATAAGAGGTTGTTGTATTGCAACATGAGAAACTTGGGGTTGACATACAACAGGTAGAGCTTGTACTTGCGACGCAGTCACTATAGCAGGTATAGTGGGAATATCCGACATAGGGTGGACTGGTTGCATTGAATATACAACCCTTGGTTGTTGAGGCAGTATTGGTACCCAACTTCTGGATGTAATTCCAGTTTGACCCGAACTTTGTTGTAAACTCCCATATGGTTGTTCTCTAGGAGGGAACAATGAAAAGGCATACTGCCCTCCATATGGTGGAAATCTAGTAATTAAAGGGTAGATTGGCCTTTGAAGACACATTGGATCAATTTGTTGAGTTTCAACATAAGAAATACCAGATGATAATCCGGATGAAGAAATAGGAACTAACCATGTCATCGAAACAGTCCCTGATTGGACTCCGGCTTGTTGTTGACAACTTGCCGGGACAGATGGTATGCCGGCAAACATCGTTGGAGTAGCAGTAGGAGGCTCTGTCACTGCTGCATCGGATGACACATTCCTGGATGTCAACGGTTGTTCAGACATATCTAGTCTATCCAAAAGATTTCTTAGCGATTCTACAAGAATTTGTGATGAAGGGAGACTAACTTCGAAGATCAACGAGGGAAAGGTGATGATTATTCCGTTTAAAATAAATTTTAACGACGCTTGGACACAACTTGCTTTTTTAATTTTAAAGAGTCGAGAAAAAGCAAAAGATGACTCTAGTCTCCTTCTATTTTTAATGAGCCTGAAGTGACAAGTGCTCAGATGGACCTTTTCTGTTAAGGAGTCTGAAAAGGAACGAAAGGGACTGCTCTGGAGTTCTAGGTAGAGGGTGTGCCAAACCAATCGCAAAACCGCAGAATACTTTTTAAGGTACGGGTGGTCAATCTTCCCGAATGCTGTGTTCAGTGCATTGCGATCAGTAGGGCGGCCGACACGGCTTCCTATGGATAAAGGTTTTATGCTTATAGGGATCTCCCAATATATACTCGACAGTACGTGGGAGCACAATCCGTACTGGCGCTTATCGTCTCTCAGGAGGAATCACCCAACCATCAGCGAGATCGACAGTCACCAGGTTTTACGACGCCGGAACACGTCTCTAGCCTAGACCTCTATGTTGTGCGTTAAGTTACGAAGCGTTGTTAAGTTCATTCAATTTATTTTAGGTTGATCTTTCTTAGAAGTTTTCCTTTTTGGATCACCACGAGATGTATGATACAATTCCTAAATGCAGTCTAAAGATGATAAGCAAGCTTTTATATCTTTTCAACAATGAAAATCCTAGCTACAAGGGGAAAAGAAAGACACAATCTTTTCTCAAAGAGCATAGAGCACACTGTAAATGCACTTTTCCTAAATCAAAACATACAAACTGTCAAAATGCAAATGCACATATGCATGTATTTTTTTTCACTTTCTTAATATTGATGCCTAAAAAGAAAGCTGTTGTACAAATTTGAATTCGATTTCAAGTGAAAAACACAATCAAAAAGACGATTACGACACTTTATGATTTACTTGTTTCGACACTGGAAATGCATAAATTCAAACCAAAAGACAAAAGTAAAAGCGTAATCAACTATGAACAGCAAACAAACTCACTCCTAAGATCAAAACGACACTTACGACAGGTCTAGATCTAAGGGCGACAGTATGACTAGTTTACTTTTGTGATGGGAAACTGCAAATGATGTAACAAATACACAAAGAACAAATACAGTTTCTTTATACAACTGAGGTGGAATTGAGGCAAAGAAAAGGGGTTTCAGATAGGTACACAGACTGATAACAGGCTGCAAAAAACAAAGATAAAACTGAGCAAAAGGAAGCAGGGAACCACAGCTGCACAAGGCAAAGGCTGATCAGCGCACCCCCAGCACAGAGAAACTGAACTTCAGTGCAGGTAGCCTTCATGTGACCTGCGTTGAAATGCAGAACCTCTTCACAGAGTCTACGCTGAAGCAGAAGCGAGAGTTGTTTCTGGGTTCTGGGTCACGGTTTGCAGTTTAATCTACAGTTTTTAGCCGGATAAAAGCTATCAATTAGGTACTATTAGGAGGATGATTTAAAGGAGGACTAACATCTATCACAAAGGGCTGTTAGAGCATTTGTGGATCAGCTGTTCAGATCATAAACAGGCCCAGCGAATGGACTAGAGTAGCAGATCTCTACTTTGCATTTGTAAATGGCAAATGCAGTTCGATTCGGCACTCCTGAGTTTATGAAAAGAACAACAATAGAAACACAAATAAACTAACAAGATACGTTCCCCAGCGGAGTCGCCAATTTGTTGTTGGGAAAATTATCCATTCAGAATGCCCCTATCCCACTCTAAGGTGTGATAGTGCCTTAGCAACAAACAAGGAAAACTATCTGAGTATTCTTCTTTATGAAATGTAAATGGAGAAGAAGGATGTAACTAACCTGTGTCTTTTGCTAGCTTGTTGATCCAATCACTCTCCTCTTTTGCTTGTTTCCCGCTGCTTGCTCTTTCACTGGTCCAGCTTCACCAAGTTCCTGCAAGATCACAAGAGAGGAAAACTACACAAAAGACATAGATTTACATTCATAACTAGTTTAGGATCAGATATAAACTAAATATGCAAATATAACAAAACATCATTGATATACAAGCACATAGGAGAAACTCAAATAGCTTTATTGATATGATAAGAAAGTCCAAGAGGAGATACAACCAAGTGAGTCCCGATCCAGCATCTACCTCCCAGCAAAGGAATCCCTTCCTCTCCTCCAACAAAGCATAAATCACCCAATGTACTAATCTCAATCTCAAACCAACAACAATTCTCTGCAAAGTACAAAATTCCAGCCTCCTGGACCTCTGGGTGAGAGATCCATATATAGATGTAAGTAGAGAGGATGAGTCAGCTTATGTTTTGACTTGTGGCTTCTCTCTGTCAGTTCTTGATTCCACTTGGAGGTTGAGAGCCTCTTACTCGTCACTAGTCGAATTCATTGAGGCAAGTGTCATTGGAGAAGATTCTGGAAGCTTCCATGGTCTTTCCACCTCGTTGAATGAGCTTGCCATTTGTCATTTCCCGCTCAGTGCACCCTGGTAGTGCTTCCACCTGTGTTGCAATGCACCTAGCCAGTGTAGCCTCTGCATTTCAACGCAGGTAGCTAGTGGAGCCTCTGAATTGATCCTGAATTGACTGTTTTTTAGTGGTTTTTGGTGGAGAACTTTTGGGAGAAGTTGTCATTGGTTGACCTTGTTCCTTTAGGGGCAGGAACAACTCTTTTAGGGACTTTGGATCCCTTGGATTATGGACATTTCATGCTCAATGTTGTAAGGCACAAAAATGTCCATAACAGGTAGGGAGGGATATAAATAGAGGAAGTTGGAGGGAGGAGGTAGAGATGGGGGGGTTAGAGAGGGAGAGAGGGGCAAGACAAGAACAAAGCTAGATGGGAGGGAGAGATAGAAAAGGATAAAGAGAGGGATATAGACGCAGGGATGGAGGCTAGACAGAGAGTGGATTGCAAGGGGGTTGTTGTGAGAAACAGACTGAGTGAAGGAGAAAGGGATAGGGAAATAAAGGAAGCTAGAGTGAGGAGGACGAGAGCGCAAGAGTTAGGGGGAAGAGAGAATCGATAAAATAGAGGAGATATGAATAAAGTTGGAGGGGGGAGAGAGAGAGAGGGAGAGAGAGTGAGTGTGTGTGTGTGTGTGTGAGAGAGAGAGAGAGAGAGTGAGAGTGAGTAAAGTTGGAGGGGGGAGAGACTGAGTGAGAGAGAGAGAGAGGGAGGGAGAGGGAGAGAGAGGGAGGGAGAGAGAGAGAGACAGAGGAAGGGAGGGAGAGGGAGAGAGGGAGAGAGGGAGAGAGAGAGAGAGGGATCGAGAGAGAGGGAGAGAGGGAGGGAGAGAGGGAGAGAGAGAGAGAGAGAGAGAGAGAGAGAGAGAGAGAGAGTAAAGTTGGAGGGGTGACAGAGAGTGAGTGAGAGAGAGAGAGAGAGAGAAAGAGAGTGAGTAAAGTTGGAGGGGAGAGAGAGAGATAGAGAGAGAGAGAGTGAGTAAAGTTGGAGGGGGGGAGAGAGAGAGAGAGAGTGAGTAAAGTTGGAGAGGGGGAGAGAGAGAGAGTGAGTAGAGTTGGAGGGGGGAGAGAGAGAGAGGGAGAGGGAGAGATAGAGAGAGAGAAGGAGGGAGTAAAGTTGGAGGGGGGAGAGAGAGGGGGGGAGAGAGATAGAGGGAGAGGGAGAGATAGAGAGGGAGAAGGAGGGAGGGAGATAGAGGGAGAGAGAGGGAGGGAGAGAGTGGCGGAGAGGTGGAGAGAGAGGGGGGGGAGAGAGAGAGAGAGAGAGAGAGAGAGAGAGAGAGAGAGTGAGTGAGTGAGTAAACTTGGAGGGGGAGAGAGAGTGAGTGAGTGAGAGAGATAGAGAGGGAGAGAGAGAGAGAGGGAGAGAGGGAAGGAGAGAGAGGGAGAGAGAGAGAGAGAGAGAGAGAGAGAGAGAGAGGGAGAGGGAGAGAGAGGGGGGGGAGAGAGAGAGAGAGGGATGGAAAGAGACAGAGGGAGGGAGAGAGAGAGAGGGAGAGTGAGAGGGAACGAGAGAGAGAGGGAGGGAGAGAGAGAGAGGGGGAGAGGGAGAGAGTGAGGGAGAGGGAGATAGAGGGAAGGAGGGAGGGAGATAGAGGGAGGGAGGAAGGGAGGGAGAGGGAGAGAGAGAAATATAGAGAGAGGGAGGGAGGCAGGGGGAGAGCGGGAGGGAGGCAGGGGGAGAGAGGGAGGGAGGGAGGGGGAGAGAGGGAGGGAGGGAGGGGGGAGAGGGAGGGAGGGAGGGGGAGAGAGAGAGGGAGGGAGAGGGAGAGAGGAGAGGGAGGGAGAGGGAGAGGGAGAGGGAGAGGGAGGGAGAGAGAGGGAGGGAGGGAGATGGAGAGAGGGAGAGGGAGAGAGAGAGGGAGAGAGAGAGGATGAGGGAGAGGGAGAGAGATAGAGGGGGAGAGAGAGAGAGAGGGGAGGGAGGGAGAGGGAGAGAGAGAGGGAGAAAGAGGGAGGGAGAGAGAGGGAGCGAGAGGGAGAGAGGGAGAGAGAGGAAGGGAGAGGGAGGGAGAGAGGGAGGGAGAAGGAGGGAGAGAGAGGTAGAGGGAGAGACAGGTAGGGAGAGGGAGAGGGAGAGAGAGGGAGAGAGAGGCAGTGAGAGGGATGGAGAGGGAGAGAGAGGGAGGGAGAGATATGGAGAGAGGGAGAGGGAGAGAGAGAGGGAGAGAGAGAGGAGGAGGGAGAGGGAGAGAGATAGAGGGGGGGGAGAGAGAGAGAGAGAGAGAGAGAGAGGGAGGGAGGGGGAGGGAGAGGGAGAGAGAGAGGGAGAGAGAGGGAGGGAGAGAGAGGGAGTGAGAGGGAGAGAGGGAGAGAGAGGGAGGGAGAGGGAGGGAGAGGGAGGGAGAGAGGGAGGGAGAGGGAGGGAGAGAGAGAGGGGGTGAGGGAGGGAGAGAGAGTGGGCGAGGGAGGGAGAGAGAGATAGAAAGAGGAGAGAGAGAGAGAGAGAGAGAGATAGAGGGAGGGAGAGAGGGAGGGAGGGAATAGGGAGAGAGAGGAGAGAGAGTGAGAGAGGGGGAGGGAGGGAGGGAGAGGGAGACGGGTAGAGAGAGAGGGAGAGGTAGAGGGGAGAGAGAACGACAGTGACAATGAGGGAGTGAGAGATAGGGAGTGAGAGAGAGAGGGGGGGAGTGGGAGGGGGAGCGAGAGGGAGGGGGAGAGAGGGAGAGAGAGAGGGAGGGAGAGAGAAGAGAGAGAGAGAGAGAGAGAGCAGAGAGAAATGGAGGGAGTGAGAGGGATGTAGAGGAAGGGAGCAAGAGGGTGGGAGAGGAAGGGAGTGAGAGGGAGGGAGAGGGACAGGGAGAGAGAGAGAGGGGGGGAGAGAGAGATAGAGATAGAGAGAGAGAGAGGGAGGGATAGAGACAGGGGGATGGAGTGAGAGAGAGAGAGAGAGAGAGAGAGGAGAGAGAGGAGAGAGAGAGAGAGATAGGAAGGAGAGAGGGAGGGAGCGAGAGGGAGTGGGGAGAGAGAGAGGGAGAGAGAGGAAGGGAGGGAGGGAAGGAGGGAGGGAGGGAGGGGGAGAGTGGGGAGAGAAAGGAAGAGAGGAAGCAGGAGAGGGAGGGAGGGAGAGAGAGGGATGGAGGGGGAGAGGGGAAGAGAGAGGGATCGGAAGAGGGAGAGAGAGAGAGAGAGAGAGAGAGAGAGAGAGAGAGAGAGAGAGTGAGAGGATAGGGAGGGAGAGGGTGAGGGAGAATGAGGGAGTGAGAGAGAGAGTGAGAGAGAGAGCAGGCGAGGGAGCAGGAGAGAGAGGGAGGGAGAGATAGAGAGGGAGGCGGAGAGAGAGGGGAGAGAGAGAGAGAGAGCGGGAGAGAGGGAGGGAGATAGAGAGAGAGGGAGAGGGAGCGAGAGAGAGGAGAGAGAGAGAGAGGGAGGGAGGGAGGGAGGGAGGAGGGAGGGAGGGAGAGGGAGAGTGAGAGAGAGAGAGATAGAGAAAGAGAGAGAGAGAGAGGGAGAGAGAGAGGGAGAGAGAGACTGGGAGGGGGAAGGGAGGGGAAGAGAGAGTGGGAGGGGGAGGGACAGGGAGAGAATGAGTGGGGGTGGGAGGAAGAGATGGAGATGGAGTGGGAGAGGGAGGGAGAGAGAGAGGGAGGGTGGGGGAGAGAGAGGGGGAGAGAGAGAGGGATGTGGAGAGAGGGAGAGGGAGGGTGAGGTAGAGGGAGAGGGAGGGCGAGGGAGGCAGAGAGCAGGTGGGAGGGAGAGAGGGAGTAGGTGAGGGGGAGAGAGAGAGAGAGAGGGAGGGAGGGGGAGAGAGAGGGGGAGAGAGAGATGGAGGGGGAGAGAGGGAGAGAGAGGGAGAGGGAGCGAGAGTGAGAGAGAGAGAGAGAGAGATAGATAGACAGATAGAGGGAGAGAGAGAGTGGGTGGTGAGGGAAAGAGACATATAAGAATATAAGGAGGGACAAGGGACAAGGATAAAAAAGACACATAAGAATATAGGGAGGGACAATGGACAAAGATAAAAATATATAGGGGAGATATTCGAATGATGTGTGTGAGAGAGAGAGATAGAGAGATAAATTATTAGAGACAGGGGGTGGCGAGAGAAAGAGACATATAAGAATATAAAGGGGGAATATAGAATGATAGATAAAGTTACAAAGAGAAAGAGAGAGAGAGAGAGAGAGAGAGAGAGAGAGAGAGAGAGTTGTCAAGGGGGTTTGTGAAGCATAGGGATATGGAAATAGAGGAAGCACGAGGAACGAGGGAGAGAGAAAGAGGGAGTGATAGAGAGATAGAAAGATATGGAAAAAGAGAGAGAAAGAGAGGAGCATTATGATGAAGCATAAACTGATTGAGGGAGGGAGAGATAAAGAAATAGAGGAAGGGGATGGGAGAAGGGAGAGAGAGAGTGAGGATGGGAGAGCATGAGAGAAAAATAGATATGGAGAGAGAGTCTATGAGGGTAGAGATAAGGAGAGCGGGTGTAGAGAGAAATAGGTTTGTACTAAAGAGATAAAAGGAGAGACAAGTAATAAGAGAGATATAGAGAGGGAAGAAGAGAAAGACGGCACTATGGAGAAATTATAGTGGGAGTGAGGAGAGGAGAAGAATAGAATGGGTGTGGGGCGAGGGAGATAAGCGGAGATAAAGGAAAGAGGGAGGGAGGGAATGGGAGAGGGAATAGTGGGAGGAGGAAATGGGGGCGGAGATAGTCGGTGAGAAAAAGAGACAAATAAGAATATAGTGAGAGAAATAGATAAATCTATAGGTGGTAGAGAGAGGCTGGAGGAGGTAGATATTTGGAGAGGGGAAGAGAGATAAAGAGAGATGGGGAAGAGAGGGATATTTGTGTGTGTGTGTGTGTGTACATAGAGGAAAAGTGGTGTGATGGGGAAACAGGAGGGGAGAGAAGTAAAGAAGAGATATACAAGGGGAGAGAGAGAGAGAGGGAGAGATTGATGGGGGAGAGTCACAGAAGGATAGAAGAAGAGAGAGACACACACAAACAAATATGTAAATTAAAAATAGAGAGAGAACGGGGGAAAAGGTAAGAGAGAGAGTGAGAGGATTACAAAGGTAGAGAGTGTGTTATGGGGGAAATAGTGGGAGATATGGTGAGCAAGTGAGGGAAAAAGAAATAAGGAGATATGGAGGGAGATAGAGACAAGGAGAGAAGAAGAGATATAGACACAATAAAAATTGTATGAATAAATAGAGAGAGAGAGTGGCGGGGGGTGTGATCTAGATTTGAATAGGAATGCAACAAAATGTAGAGATAACAATATACACAAAGAAGCAGTAGAAATAATACTTCATTTCATTAATGTAAAATACTAAAATATACTTACAAATAGAAATGGAAATAAACCAACTAGGGCGATGGTAGCTTACCTCTGAGAAGAGATGTGGTGGCTCCGTGCCTCTGAACTATGTTACAATGAGGCTCAAAGGCCTATTTATTGTTGAGAAACAATGAAAACCCTTAACATCACAAAACCTCACCCTAGAAGATGAAACGCTAAATTGTGGACCCCATTTGGGTAAATTGGTACGTCAATTTCCCAGGGTCGTAACTTTGGCACCCGATCTCCATTTGATGCATACAATAGCTCGTTATAAAGATCTATTCGAGAACTATCACTTTGGGAAGAGGAAGATTGGCCCACAGACCCATGTTGCTCCCAAATTTCCCAAAAAATGTCGTTTAGGGCCTCAAAATGGCTCCAGAAGTTCAGGACCTGAAAACTACTAAAAATAGTAAATTGTGCTACAATTATAGAAACTAAAAAACTGAAAGAGACAGTTGTGGGGGTCCAAGTGGGATAGGCGGGTGGCCACCAACATCCACCTGTATCATTCCTCCCCCCTTAGCAGGCAATGGTCCCCATTACATTGAGTTCCTCCCTGAGATGAGGAAGATTTTGCTGAGCTGGGTCTCTGGTGAGTTCTGTAATCTCTGATGTGTCCAGTAATGGTGGGAAGCATGGTCGACGACAGTCCACATTGAACACTTGGTGCGAGCGAAGGAATGGAGGAATGTTGTGCTCCAAAGCATTGTTTCCCATAGCCTTGGTAATGCTGTAGGGAACATGTTAGAGTGGTTGGAGCTTTTGATGGGCTCTCGTAAGGCATTCTTTCTGCAGATGCAACCAGAATTTGTTGCCCACTTGAAGCTTGTGTGGTGCCCCTCTGGGTGAGGAGAAGTTGTTCTTGTGCTCTGTCATGATTGTATCCCTTTGCTATTGCTGCTGCATGGAGGAACCCTTCACGGGGGTCATGGATATGGAAACAATCTTCGCCTTACTTTGTGTGCGAACCAGACAGATGAGTTTCCTAGTCTGGGAGATGAGCTTACTTCTTTTCTTCGCAGTGATCAAAGAGTTGGCGGTAGGTGGGGCTACCTATGGTATCCTATATAATGAATTATTCAAAGAAATAATGACAGCGCGAGGCCTTGACTCATGCACAACATGTCACCTCCACAAGTATGGCTGATCTAATAGTACATCACAAGCATCCAGAGGTGTAACATCACACAATACCTCATCTATGAAGGGCTTGATGCTATAGGGAAGGCAACACTATTGGCGAACTTTGAGATCTCGTCCTTCATGAAGCCACCTGATACTGTACAGCTGCAGGTGTGGTGTAGTCTGTAGGCCCAACTGCTTCATGACCTCTGCTGAAATGAGGTTCTTTTGGCTGGCACTGTCAACAATGAATTGCAGCGGTGAGCCCTTCACCCACATATGTGAGTGGAAAAGATGTTCCCCCTCCTCTGGATCTTCGGGCTCATTCTTTTGGATCTTGGCGGTGCCAACAGTGACGTTGGGCTCTGCATCAATGATCTACTTCCCTTTGCCATTTCCCTTGTTTGGTTCTGACTCAGGGTCAGAACATGCACCTGATTCTGAAGCATTCAACTCGGCCACCAGTAATTGCTTGGTCCGACAATCACTTGTGTTATGAGTGGGACTCTTTTGGAACTCACACCACTTTCTTGTGTCCTTCTTCGACTTCATGGTGTTGTTCTTTTCTTACGGCTTCGATGGGTTGTCTCGGGTCATCCCGCCTTGGATTTGTCCTTTGGTCTTCGAATTTGCAGATCCAAAGTCTCGCTTCTGCTGTTTGAACTTTTTCTCGATTTTGACAACGTATCAGTATGCCGTGCCGAGCAAGGATATGTTTAGGAACTCCATCTCTTCCTAGATGTATCTGTGTAGGCAGCTGCAATATTTGAGTACCAAATGCAGCTCAGAGTCCTTGATACCCAACTGTGTGCGAAGGGTATGAAAAGTGTTTGTGAACTTCGGCACATCTTGGTCTCGTGCCTGCCACAGTGTGGTCCATTTGATGTATTTGTCCTCATAGCTTTTGACAGGGTAGTACTACTCCTTGACAGCATCACGGAATGAATCCCAAGTGGGTGCGACTGAAAATAGTGAGCCCGTACTTTCATTCTTTTGCTTGCAATAGGTTTCCCACCAGTCCTTGACGTGGGGGGCTACTTTGAGAAGAGCAAAAACAATCTTTTCCCCACTCGAAAATTCATGAACAGAAAAATACCCATCTAGTGGATTTAACCATTTATCTATGGCATCTGCGTCTATTTGACCCTCAAGAATGGGGATTTGAAAATTAACTTGTACCTTGAAGGGTGTGGCATTTCCAGAGCAGATGTTGGAAGCTGATGCATCGCCTCTGGGTAGTCATTGAAGGATCTGGGCAAAGCTGTCCATGATCGCGTTACTTTGTCGCTCAAGGGCTTCTTTGAGCAAGATTTTGATAGGATCTCCTGCCCCCTCGTCTTTCTTTTCATCCACCATGGGAGGCCATCAGGATTTGCGAGGCTGGTATTGCAAAGGTTCGACTAGTTCAAGCCCTAAGTCCTTATATCCTGACGTCGTTGTGGACATGCAAAGAGAATAAGAGAAAAAACAGACTGCTGTGATACCACTGATCCAGATTTAAATAGAAATGCAACAAAATACAAAGATAACCATATACACAAAGATGCAGTGGAAATAATACTTCATTTCATTAATGTAAAATACTGAAATATTCTTACAAATAGAAATGGAAATAAACCAGCTAGGGCGATGGTAGCTTATCTCTGAGAAGAAATGTGGTCGCTACATGCCTCTAAACTATGTTAAAATGAGGCTCAAAGGCCTATTTATTGTTTAGAAGCAATGGAAATCCCTTAACATCCCAAAACCTAACCCTAGAAGATGAAACGCCAAATTGTGGGCCACGTTTGGGTAAATTGGTACATCAATTTCCCCGAGGTCGTAACTTTGGCACCCGATCTCTGTTTGACACAGATAATAGCTCGTTAGAAAGATCTATTTGAGAACTATAACTTTGGGAAGAGCAACATCGGTCCATGGACCCATGTTGCTCCAAGAGTTCCCAAGAAATGTTGTTTAGGGTCTGAAAACAGCTCGGGAAGTTCAAGACCCCAGAAACTGCTAAAAATAGTAAATTGTGCTACAGTTATGGAAACTGAAAAACTAAAAGAGACAGTTGTGGGGGTCCAAGTGGGATAGGTGGGTGGCCACCAACATCCACCTGGATCAGGGAAACAGTGAGAGAGGGAAGGAGACAAGGATGGAGAAGAGGGAGAAGGAGGTGAGGGAGATCAATAGTGGGAGATAGCATTGAAGAAGAGAGATAGAGAGGATAATAGAGAACGAGAGAGAAGGAGAATGAAATAGAAGGAAAGAGAGAGACAGACGGATGGAGAGAGAGGAAAGGGAAGATATAGGTGGATGGAGAGAGTAGAATTGGAAGAGAGAGGAGGGGGACGAGAGGGAGAAAGAGAGGAGTGAAGGAGAGAGGAGATAAGAGAGAAGTAGAGAGATATAGGTAAGAAGAGAGGTAGATAAATAGAGAGAGAGTGAGAAGAAAAGAGGTAGGTAGATACAGATAAAGATGGAGGCAGGATACAAAGGGAAGAAGAAATAGAGAGAGTGAGAGAGGAACAGAGAGAGAGAGAGAGATAAGGAATAAGATATATAGAGATACACACATATATGTAAATTGAGATAGAGAGAAATAGTGTGCAGGGGAGAGAAAAAGAAGAGAGGAAAGGAGATAGGGTGGGAGGATGCTAAAAAGGAGAGGAATATTGAGAGAGGACAAAGAGACGGAGAGAGAGTATAAGAAGGGAGAGATATAGAGGGAAGAATAAAGAGAGAGGTGGAGATATAGGGTGGGAGAGAAGGAAAGAGGGAGGGATGGAGAGAGTGGAGGGGGGAGAATAGGGAGATAATAAAATCCATGGAGAGAGATATTAAGGGAGTGAAAGTGAGAATGAAGGAAATAGTGAGGGAGATAGAGAAAAATTGGTAATAAAAGATAGAGAGACATATACAAATATGTTAATGGTAACAAATATATAGAGATTGGATGAGAGAGAAATATAGAGAGATGCAAGGAGACAAGGATGGAGTAGAGACTGAAGGATGAAAAGGATATTGCAAGAGGAAAGAGAGGAGAGGATGAAATGGAAGAAGAGAGGGGGAGCGGGGGCCAGGGGGGGATGGAGATATTGGAATGTGAAGGGGAGAGAGATAGAGGCAAAGAGAGGGAGATATATAGTAAGTGATTGATAGAGAGAGAGAGATAAGGAGAATGGGAGGGAGATGTTGAGTCATGGAAAAGGTATGCATATGCTATTTATTTCACCATCATTTTCTTTTAGTTATATCCCTTTTAAATCATAAAACGTTAATATATCAAAGGGCTATGGTAAGAATGAGGAAATTATATGTACTTATAGTTTAGTTGATCATTATCCTTCTTTATGCAGGAAAAATACGAAAAGGAGCAATTGTTGTTCCTTAACCAAGGAATGACGAAAAAGAAGCAAGCCAAGGAAGGAGCAAGACAGTTACAGATAGGGGCAAAAGAAATTACATGGATGAACAAAAGAAGAGAAAGATGACTAAAGTTGGAAAATTTCTATTTATCTTTTTACCTCTTTTCCATTATAAAAGGAAATTATTGTAAATAGAAGGGAAAAATAATTACTATTGAGAAATTGTAACTTTTATCACTGACTCTCACTTTTGAGCAGAGCATGAACTTACTGTAATGCTTATGCAATGATTAATATATAAAGCAATTGTTGTTCCTTCGCATCTCCTAAAGTAATCTGGTGGTGTTCACTGGCAGCTAAGGGCCTGACGCTGGTGGATTCACTTGTTGTTCTTGTATCATGAACTTATGATTCTTGCAGTGTGATGGTTTGATTGAATTTCTACTTTCTGCAATTGTATCGCTTCGCTATTTCCTATTTTCCGACCTTAACAAAATTGTTTTGTTTATACATTCTGTAGTAATATCGTTGATGTAGTTTAGTCTTATTTAAGATCTAGTTATTTAGTTAAGCATTCTGTTTTGAGATCATCTACTGTAAAGAGTATTGACTATTGTTGTCAATGCTCTGAGATTGAGATCATCTGCTACTTATATTAAGAATTTTGTTTGATTGAGAATAAATCAGTTAAAAGGGGAATGAGTTATTACTATTGTATTCTCGATTGATGACTACTATTACTTTGATGAATGTCTGATTTGGTTTCATTAGAATATTGAGCTTTCTTTTAGTTGCATTTAGAATTTACTTTTTGCATCCATTTACTTGTGTATTTAAAAGAACTATACTGCAATTTAGAAACATTACTCTCTGAGTTAAATAGCTGCCACATACTGTGTACACTCTTGAAATAGAAAGACTTGCCTAGATTGATAATTAATGTGAAGATAATTAGGAGTTAAAAAGGCACCTTTTATCACTCAACATTTTGGCACCGTTGCCAGGGAGAGTGTGGCCATTCCTAAGGAGTAGTGTACATATGATGATTGTTGTTGAAGAAGAGTTGGGTTTTGAAAATGGAAGGTAAGAACCTACATGTGGAGCACATAAAATGCTTGCGCCCCCACCCGCTTTCCAACAGAATTGTTAAGAACTTAGGGTGGAGATAAATATTTCAATTGTGTGTATGACTAAGAAGAAAAAAACTGAAAATAATCCAATTCCACTACCCAAACCCGACAAAGCTAAGGGACTGGTGACCCTTGGATGATCAACCTTCATAGATGACATCATAAAGAAATCCGAATCTCAGCCATCAGTAGGTCCTAGGAAATTTTCTTCCAGACAACCTACTAGCTCCCTTCGGGCCATAGGCTCACCATCTGTAGCCTTCCTGATGTCCACAACAAAACAGAAGAGACTAAACAAAATTTTCAAGAAATTGAAAATTATCGCCCATTTTCTTTACAAGAAGGGAATTCTAGTAATCTTCGTGAAGGAGGAGGAGAAACAGGGGAAACAGAGTAGCCAAGATCCCCTCAGTTAATAATTCAACCAAAAACACTCATCATCCCAGATAGAGGGAGTGTTTTTAAGTTCATTCAAGAAGAAGCAAGGGAAACAGAGGAGCCAAGATCCCCCCAAGTAGTAGTTCAGTAAGGAACACTCATCATCCCAGACCAGGGGAGTGTTGTTAAGCTCATTCCCACCCCTTGTAGCCACCCTAAGAATAACTCTCTGGAGATCCCATAAGGGTATTAGCAAATATTTTTATCAAATGGCCAACAACCCACAAACACCTCAAACCTCCACTTTGTAGTATCCCGTCATTGACACAACGATCAACACACCTATGAAAGCCATTCCTCTCCAAAATATTCCTACCTTTCATGGGTTGACATAACAGGATCCAAACGCATTCCTATTTCAGTTTGATGTATTGTGTCGGGGGTATGATTATACCACCAACCCCCAAAAACTAAAGTTGTTTCTCTGTACATTGAAAGGAGTAGCCTTGCGATGGTTTATGGGATTAGGTGGACGCACAATAAACGATTGGGAACAAATGAAAACCACTTTCCTAAAAAAGTATCAAGACTATAGGAGGTCTAGGGAATTAAAAGACGAAATATTCCAGATGGTAGCAAGACCAAGTGAAACATTAGAAGAATATGTGGAACGATTTCAATATAATCTCCAATGGTCTCCCTATGCAACTCTGCCTTTACCTGATAATGTGCAGAAAACTACACTAATTAAAGGGATGAAAGAACAATGGACAGAAACATTAAATATTGTGGGAAAAGGTGATATATACCAGGAGAATTATGCTGATATCATTAATTTGTGTATCAGGTCATCAAGAGGCAGCACGAGATTGAAGCCAGCAGAATGCGACATGACCACAAGGAACAACAAAATCTCTAGTGGAGTTATAACTTGCGCAGAAATTGGCAACCCGCTAGAGGATTTCAAAACAGATATTTTGGGAACTCTAACAACGCAATTGGACATTATGCAAGCCAAACAAAAGTAGGCAGAAGTAGAACAGAACTTAGTGATATTCTGTCCTAGATGTAGAAAGAAGCATAGTCACAAAGAGTGTCCACTATATATGGTACAAACCTGTGCCATATGTATGAAAGATCACGCTACAGAAAGCTGCCCATCACTCCCAGGGATAAAATCTCTCTATAAGGAGGTAGAAGAAGATACAGAACTAGTCTACCTGCTAAATTAGCGTCACCAATGGAAACCACAACAAATAGGTACGCCGACTGATCCATCCTCTTTCTTTAAAATGCCGCAATATAATTCACAACAATACCCGGGAACCATGTGGCAGAACCAACCATCTTATTCCAATTGGTCACAACAACCATTCCCTATGCCACCTTGGCCCAACCAATCAAATCAAAATAACAATTTGCCAAATTCTTCTTACTTCCCACCATTTTGGAAAAATAATGCATATCAATCCCAATGGCCACCCTCAACTTCACAGAACCAGAACCAGCAGTCAAGCTGGCAGAGACCTACAAATCAGCCAACAGGAAAAATCCCCCTACCTCAACCCACACTGCCAACACCCTACACATTGCAACAGAACCCTCAGACCAACTTACGACCATAACTCCCAGCTCAACCCAACCCGAACCCCAATAGCAGACCAGTTCAATCTTTGCAAATTATTGAAGGACCAGAGTCAGAAACCGAGTTAAGGGAGTGCAATGGCCTTCAATTAAGATCTGGGCAGATAAAAGAAACAGGCGGGGATAAAAATGTACAAATTGAACATCCGTTACTTGTAGAACAAGCACCATAAGAAGAGAACATGGTTAGACCGAAAGCTCATGATCAAGCAACCACCTCTTCTCCACCATTCCCAGAAAGATTAATCATACCTCACCCAATTGAACATCCTCATTTTGATCTTCTAGGAGAATTGAAAATTTTTTGTATAAAAATACCACTCCTCCAAGCTATTCAAGACATCCCAATTTATGCAAAAACTATTAAGGAATTATGTATGAAAAGGCCAAAGAGGAAAATAAAAACAACTCCAACTATCCATGTAGTCGGTACCTTATGTGATTTACTATCATGAAGAGAAACACCTGTAAAATATGAGGACCTAGGAAATCCTATAGTCACGGTGCAAATAAATGTATGCTCCTTCCCCAATGCATTAGTCGATTTAGGAGTAGCAATCAATATTCTTGCAACCACAACTTGTCAAAATCTTGGCATTACATCCTTGGACCCAACCACAACCTTTTTGGAATTGGCTGACTAATCGGTAGTCAAACCAGAAGGCACATTACAGGATGTAATGGTGTCTGTAGAATCTTGGGAATACCCTACAGACTTTCCGATCACCAATACTAGAAACTGACGCAATGGACATCCCTTAATTCTAGGCAGACCTTGGCTAGTAACTGTGGATGCTTACATAAGCTTTCGAATAGGCAGCATGACTATAGCAAGAGGAAGCAATGTAAAGAACTTAGCCTTATATCCTCAAGCTCAGCCAAGTTTAACAATATTCAAAACTAGAAAACAACCTGTATCATATCTAAGTCAAAACATTAGATCACTGGTAACTGTAGAAGATGCTCTCAAATTTAAAGATCAAAGAAAATATAACACATTAACATAACCAACCAGATGCCGGATCCCATCTAAAATTTCACATGATCAAAGCAACATTCGATAGTGAAATAGAAGAAGACACCCTAAATGATATTAAGAATCAATCAATACCAACCACCTCTGTTTATAACAACAAAACCATAGAAATTGAGCTAGAAAAAACTTGGAATATTAATAAAAACCTGACTACATACCAATAACGAAAGCTTGTTCAACTCTTGAGAAAATATAAAGTTGCATGGGATTAATTGGAAATGAAAGGGATTGATCCCCAATTATGCATGCACCACATTTATACATAGAAGGATACTAGGCCCATTCGACAACCTCAACGGATGTAAAATCCTTATCTTAAATATATTTTTAAAGTTGAACTACAAAAATTGGGAGATGTAAACTTTATCTACCCAATAGTTGACAGCAAATGGGTCTCTCCATTAGTAGTGGCGGTGAAAAAGAATGGAAAGTGGCATATATGTGTTGACTATTGAGAGCTTAATAAAGCAACCCAAAAAGACCATTTCCCCCTTCCATTCATTGACCAGGGCTTGGACACACTGACAGGAAAAAATTATTTTCTTTCCTAGATGGCTTCAGCGGATACAATCAAATTCAGATTGCCCCTGAAGATCAGGATAAGACTACCTTTACCTGCCCTTAGGGAACATTCGCTTACAGAGTCCTACCTTTTGGGTTGTGCAATGCACCTGCCACATTTCAGAGGGCTATACTTAGCATTTTTTTATATCTGATAGGTGAAGGGCTCGAGGCGTACATGGATGAATTTACACCCTATGAAGATGACTTCGAGCTAGCATTACAAGCATTAGAGAAAGTTCTGCAAAGATGCATTGCCACTAGACTCTATTTAAGCAATGAAAAATGCCACACGATGATGAACGAGGGCCTCATATTGGGTCACTATATCTCAGCTGCTGGAATCCAAGTAGATCCAGCAAAAATTCAGATAATTCTTTTAGTACCTACCCCTTCCACACAAACAGAGGTAAGAATATTTCTGGGATTTTCTGATTATTATAGAAGGTTTATAAAGCATTTTTCTTAGATTGCTACACTGTTATATGATATAACATGGAATATTTATTTCATTTGGATAGATAAGTCTGATAATGCTTTTGAAGATTTAAAATGGCTTGTATCCACAACCCCAGTATTAAGGGGCCCAAACTGCGATCTGCCATTCCAGATTTCATCCGATGCATCAAACACAGCCGTAGGAGCAGTTCTCGGCTAGGAAGAAGATAAAAAGCCATATGCAATATACTATATTAGCAAAATTCTATCTCCTGTTGAATTAATTTATACTATTACTGAAAAAGAATTTTTGGCTCTAATATATGCTATTAATAAATTTAGACATTATATAACAGGTTACCCTATGGTTTTATACACTAATCACTCTGCTATTAAATATCTAGCCAATAAACGAGTTGCAAATGGAGGAGTGACAAGATGGTTGATTCTTTTGCAGGAATTTGATATAACAATTAAATATTGACCAGGAAAAGAAAATCCAGTAGCAGACTTCCTTTCACGAATGTGAAAGACAAATGACTCGGCATTAGTAGAAGACCAGTTTCTAGATGAACATTTATTTTCTGTAACAGTGAAAACACAGTGGTACACGGATGTCACAAATTATTTGGCAGTGGGAAAATTACCCATGCACCTGATGCCTAATGAAAGAAAACAAATAGTACATCACATCACTAGATTCTCTTATATCGGGGGCTATTTATTTCATACAGGAGCTGATATTCACATTAGAAGAGGTGTCAGGGAAGATGAAGTTTTTGACATTCTAAAAGTGTGCCATGATGGGCTGTGTGGCAGACATTTTGCAGATTGTAGGACTGGTCACAAAGTTTTACAGATGGGCTATTTTTGGCCCATAATTTTTAAATATGCCAAGAAGTTTCTCCAGGCATGTGATAGTTGGCAGAGAATGGGATGCCTCGGCAGTCTGATGAGATGCCCATAGTCGTTGAACCTTTTGAGCGATGCGTGTTAGACTTCATTAGTCTAATAAACCCATCCTCTAATCAAATGACATATATATTAGTTGCAACAGAGTATGGGACTAAATGGGTGGAGGTAGAGACACTACCTAGGGAAACAAAGGATTCGGTAATCCACTTTCTTTTCCAACTGTTCGTGCAATGTGGCTTGCCTAGAGAGGTAATTACGGATGGAGGGCCACAATTCATAGGCCATAAGCTCACTGCAACATTAAAGAATTATCATATCATGCACATAATCATGACTCCATACCACCCACAGGTAAATGGCCAGGTAGAAAGCACCAATAAAGTGATCAAGGCAATACTCACAAAGACAGTTGCATCACATAAACGTGACTAGGCTACCCGATTTCCAGAAGCCCTGTGGGCATATCGTATGACATGGATAAATACCACAGGATATTCTGCATATCAATTAGTGTTTGGAAAAGAACCTATCTTCCAAATTGAATATGAAATCTAGACATTGAGGATAGCTCAGGAGGTAGGCTTGGACTTAAGCAAGGCATAGATTAATAGGCTACATCAAATCAATGAATTGGATGAAATCCGGCTATTAGCGCTTCTGCACACTACCCTGATCCAACAGCAAAGAGAAAAATGGCATGATGCCCTTATTAAAAGGAAGATCTTCCAAGAAGGAGATTGGGCACTCTTGTATGATTCTAGGTTCCAGGATTTCCCTGGAAAACTCCAGACCAGATGGTTAGGACCTTATGAGATACAAAAGGTGCATGATAATGGCACCATCACATTAGCAACCATTGATGGGTCTAGCTATTCTTTTAAAGTGAATGGACAACGAGTATGACTTTATCACAAACCACTTACCAGGGAGTCCTTTTGCCAACAGTTATGGGAAGATTCCACCATACAACTTCTCACTGAGGAGGGAAACCCATCCTCAGCATTGACCCAGTGAATAATTCATTTTTTTTTAAATTTCTACATAATTTTTTTTCTTTCTATTTTGATTGAATTTGCTTAGATAAAATGTAAATAAACTTTTTTCTTTTCTTTTCTTTGTTGTTCCCTCTGAGGAACAACTATTGTTCCCTACAAAGAACAACTGTCGTTCCCTCTAAGGAACAACAATTTTGTGTACAGATTTTCGTGTTGTTCCCTTTAAGAAATAGTTGTTGTTCCCTCTATGGAACAATTGCCACTCCATTTAAGTAACAACAATCTCTTGTCTATTTGATTTTTGTGCTATTCCCTTTAAGTTACAGCTGTTGTTCCCTCTAAGGAACATCTGCGGTTCCCTTTAAGGAACAACAGTTCCATGTGTAGTTGTTTTTACTGTTCCATTTAAGGAAGAACTGTTGTTCCCTCTAAGGAATAGCTGTCGTTCCACCTAAGGAACAACAATTCCCTATATATTAGATTTTCGTGTTGTTCCATTTAAGGAACAGTTGTTGTTCCCTCTATGGAACAACAGCTATTCCCTCTAAGGAACAACAATTTTGTGTGCATTTGCTTTTTACCATTCACTTTAAGGAACAATTGTCATTCCCTCTAAGGAATAGCAATCGTTCCCTCTAAGGAACAACAATGTCATATGCATTTTATTTTTGTTGTTCCCTTTAAGGAATAATTGTTGTTCCCTCTAAGGAACAACTGCCATTCCCTTTAAGGAACAACATTTTCCTGTGCCTTTTCTTTTTTCTTTTCCCTTTAAGAAAAAGTTGTTGTTCCCTCTAAGGAATAACAACCATTCCCTCTAAGGAACAACAGTGTCATATGCATTTGCTTTTTGTTGTTCCCTTTAAGGAATAGTTGTTGTTCCCTTTAAGGAACAGTTGTTGTTCCCTCTAGCGAACAATAGTTGTTCCTTCTAAGGAACAACAGTTTCGTGTGTATTTGCTTTTTGTTGTTCCCTTTAAGGAACAACAACCGTTCCCTCTAGGGAATGGTAGTTTCGTATGTATCTTCTTTTTTTTGTTGTTCCCTCTAAGGAACAATAGTTTCGTTTGGGTTTGTTTTAATGTTGTTCCCTATAAGGAACAACAGTTTCATTTGCATTTGTTTTTTCGCTGTTCCATCTAAGGAATAGTTGTTGTTCCCTTTAGGAAACAACATTTTGCGTCCAATTATTTTTCTTTATTTCAGTTGTTCCTTATAAGGGACAACTACTATTCCTTCTAAGGAACAGCTATTGTTCCCTCTAAGGAACAACAATTTCAGTGTGCGGTTTTGTTTCCTTTTGTTTTTCCTCCTAAGGAACAACTGCGGTTCCCTTTAAGGCACAACACCTTTTTGTGTGTTATTTTGTTGTTCCCTACAAGGAACAACACTCTTTGTGAGAGGTTTTCTTTAGAAAATAAGCACCTTGTGAATATTATTTCACTCTCTATGATCCTCTATAGGGCAAGAATACAAACATATATGTAAGGATACAAAATTTTAAGGTTATTGGAACAAGTAAATCGAATATTATCATCTTTAATGAGATTTCTTTGTATTGATTAAAAAAATGGAAGGACACAACCATCTATATCACTTTGTTGTCCTTATCTTCACTATAAATCAAATTGATTGATTATTTGTACCATGCCGGTTCGTCTCTAAACCCTATAATTCTCTTTTCTCATTATCATTGAATAAGAGTAAGGGCATATTTTTTTCTATTGGTATGCTCCAACTTCTTCCACCATCCCTACTCTTAAGGAGTGTTGAGCCACCCTCTATATATAAATAGGAAGTGCTATCTAAATATATATATATATATATATATATATATATACACATTTGTTTACTAACAATTCTATGATTTCTCAGATGGAGGATAAGGGGTCTCATCATGGGCTAGGCTACCATGATCATAAGGAAGCAACGAAGTGGCATTCCCACTATGGCCACCACACTAGGGATATGATCCAATGGATGCACCAGAAAAATAAATTCCTTAGAATAGGAGGTCTCATCACGAGCTATCCTGCCCACCTTTTTCTCCTTCCCAGTGAATGGCATTGTGATCCATCTGGTCACCAAGCCACCAAAATGGCCTCCATTCTGACATCACAAGGCACTTTCCCAATTATAAATAAATGATCATGGTTCCAAAGGGTGAAAAAACAACTCTGTCAATGTTATAAACACTTGTGGGCAACAGAAGCTCTGTTAATGGTATTGGAGTCATGTTTTCAACATCAATAGTGATTATAACTCGCTTTTCTTATTCTTTATCTTTAATACAAAGATATTATGTTCCTAATTTATTTTTTGAACCTTTATGCAGGATATATATTTTTAAAATGTCAATCATAACGGTTTAAGTGGAATAATGATTGCAAAGCAGCTTGCCCATGTCATATGTCCTTTTTGCCTTTTTGAATCACTCCATGACATCTCCACATTTATTCATAATGCTCGTTCTATGCATCGATTTCAGCACCCCCATATTTTTTGTGATTCTATCATAAATATGTATGCCTTACCATTTTTACCACTTCTGTACATCGCCGCCAGTATGTCATTTCTTCATTTAGCTAGTCAAAGGAAACCTATCATTTTTAAGGGGGGTGAGGGTGACTCCCAAAGCACTTATGCATGCATGTCAGCCCTTTATTTAGTTATATAGTACTATATGAAATTCCATAATAGCAAGTCTTTAACGATATCTATGCTGAAAAAGTATCATCCGATATTAACAACTTGTTGTTCCATCGCTAGCTCTGTGTATTGTTGTGTTACCTGTGTTAAGCTAACAGTGTGTAGAATCTAGGAAAAATGCGAGGAAGAATAGTGCGCAGCGAACCGCTGATACTAGCTATTTCCGATGCCACCAGAGAAATTCTAGTTCAAGCCGGATGGGTTGCATACTTCACACGATTGTAGCAACCCAATGAAGCCATTTCTATCAAATTCTTATAGAATTTACTGAATGCACATTCTACGATAAAAGGAAGGCAAATTACAATGATAGATGTAATATTAGCTAATGTATCTGGATTACCAGCAGTTAGACCCATATGGACTCATTAGAAATTGAGGCTGCAGGATGCTATCATAGTCTTTTGGGATGAGGGACAGGACATGATTGTCAAAGGCAAAGGAGTTCAATCGCAATCCGTTGGAGAACCGTGGATAGAATTGGCCAGAGTCATCTAAAGTTGTATCACATGTGACGAAATAAAAGATGTGGTAAGGCCACGTCACCTTAAATTATTAGCAGTTCTGAAACAAAAATGTTCTTCTATAAACTTGCCTGCGTATTTGAATTTCTTATTGCATGACATTGCATGAAGCATAAAAAGATCCTGACATATAGAGACTGTTGTGAATCATCATTGCTTAATTAGGCTGATAGTAAGCTAGAGCCTTGCCCAACAGCAAACAAGTTGGGAGGAATTAGTATTTACAATAGAAGGAGGGTTAGCTTTACCTGCTCGAAAGAGGAAGAGGACTACCATCAGAACAAACATTCCAGAAAAAAGTAGACACTCTGCCAGATTAAGGACAAGCTTGGGAAAAGATGAAAATCCCCAAGGTAGCGGCAGCCAACCCATAGAACTATCTAGTCTAGAAAATGAGAAATATTTACAGCTAGAAGGAAGAGATGACTTAAAGTCAAAACTTGAGGAGGAAACAGGGCACTCTAGTGAAGAGGAGAGGAATGAAATAGAACTCCCCTTAACACCCAACACAATTCCCTTGCTAGACTTATTTGATATTGAATTGGCCCATATTTTGGCCAATATGAATGAATTTATACAGCCCAAAATCCCACTCAACTTTAATGTTGAAGCACCACAATCAGAAGAAAACTCTGCCCATAATAGGAGCATATCAGAAAATGTAATCGGTGAAGAAGAAACAAGGGCAGAAGTCACTCAGGAAGAGGCAGACCAAACTAGTAATACAACTCAAGGAGAACCTAGTTAGGTTGGTTTAAATACAGAGGATGTGGGCCAAACAGAAGAAATAGGAACAAGTCAGGGTAAGGACACAGTTCTTGTAGAGCAAAGCCCAGATGAGCAACCGAGTTTGCTAAGAGTAGAAAAAATTAGTGGAATAGTTGTTCCTTCTGAAAAGAAGAAAAACAAAATTAAAAGGCTTAGAAAGGAACAACAAAGGCTGCAGAAATTAGTAAAAATACTCAGGCAAAAGATAAGGACATTAACAAGGGGGGATGTTTTAGACAGAACCCCGAAAACAATGAACATAGCCATTCAAACTGAATTTCATGATCCAAAGGTTACTGGGACTCAAACTGAGCCCATATTCACTCAAATTGTTAGGGAACAATAGGCAGCTGACGCAGAAGCAGCTACCCAAACAGAGAGTGTACATTTTCATAACCTAGCTGTTCAAACGGAGTTGGTGCCCTCCAACAGCACGGCCACCCAGACAGAAAGACCGTCTATCCATAATAAAAGTACACAAACTATAATCATTCAGTCCCATAGCAAGAACACCTAGACAGATATTCAAGCCAAAGATATTATGACAAGCAGTGACCCTAGTATAGTAAATATTTAAGAAAATATGGAACAACCTCGACTTACCATAAAACAACTTGAGGTAGAAACTGTCCCCCAACAGCGATACCAGGAATTACAGAGGAAGTTGTGGGATATGAATGTGTCAGAAAATGAGACCTTCGATAAATACCGAAGGGCAGAGGAAAGAATTGAGAAATTGAAGATCAGATTGGAGAAGGTCATGAGTCAAATGGATACTATTTGCTCATTATACATTGATGTATTGGCATGTACATCTCCTGCCAATAATTATGCTCTATTCTTGCTGGAAAGATACTTACAGTTGAAGATCAAAGCTGGAAAGCCAATAGAGTTGAAAACAATTGAGGATTTCATAAACTGTTGTAAACATCATGGGATAAAAGTTCGGAGATTTTTGTGTGAGGTTTACTTACATAATTTTGTATTATAGGAAGAAATTGAAAAGAACCCTAGTCCTTTTGTGGGGGATGTGTAGTTCCAGGCTTTCATTTCATTCGCTGTCAACCAATTGAAATGGTTTAAAGCCCATAACACGTTCTAGAGGAAGGAAAATGGATTGGACCTTTGGGTCAGAGGTGAACTGAAACACCCACTACAAATGCTGGCCAATTACAAACTTTTGATGAAAAAAGGAGTAATCCAAATCTTGGGACCCACTCACAAAAAAAATTTCAAGAAGGGGGTAGAGTACTTTCTCTCCTTTAAGGACAACTCCTTGGCTGCAGCTAAATTTAGATGACAGTTTCTAATAGCAATGTACAAAATAGGGAGCCATTCAATTATAAAAACTTTAAGCTTGCTAAAGAACACTTTGTTACTTACCGAAACCTCATCTTAGGGGAAGGTCCTTACTGGCTGGGTTGTCAATTCCGTAGCCCTATTGTTTGGTACCCTACCGAAGGTTATAAAGATATATATGAATTACCTGAAGGGCAGACAGGGCCCATATTTGAGCCCTTGGTCAAAAACCATCGCTTTAGGCCGCTTTACAACATTCCTTCTCCAGCTTATTCCTTGACTGCTCTGCACACGAACTACATGGTTTTCATGAGGACATGAAAAAGGGTAAACAGGGGAGGACATTCAGTCATGGGAAAGGTATGCATATGTATTTATTTCATCATCCTTTTCCTTTAGTTATATCCCTTTTGAATCCTAAAATGTTAATATATCAAAGGATTATGGTAAGAATGAGGAAATTATCGGTAATTACACTTTAGTTAATCATTATCCTTCTTCATGTAGGAAAAATACGAAAAGTAACAATTGTTGTTCCTTAACCAAGGAACAGTGAGAAAGCAACAAGCCAAGGAAGGAGCGCAGTAGTTACAGATAAGGACAAGACAGATCACAGGGATCAGCAAAAGAAGGGAAGGATGACCGAAGTTGGAAAATTGTGTGAATCCCTCAGGATCTCTTGATCCTAAGGGATTGCTTTTACTATTTATATTTTTACCTCTTTTCCATTATAATAGGCAACGATTGTAAACAGAAGGAATAAAGAATTACTATTGACAAATTGTAACTTTTATCGCTGACTCTTTTTATTGAGCAAAGCACAAACTTACTGTAACTCTTATACAATGATTAATATATAAAACAGTGGTTGTTCCTTCACATCTCCTGAAGTAATTTGACGGTGTTCACTGGCAGCTAAGGGCCCAGCCTTGGTGGATTCACTTGTTGTTCAAGTATCATGCATTTATGATTCTTGCAGTGTGATGGTTTGATTGAATATCTACTTTCTGCAATTTTATCGCTGCGCTATTTCCTATTTTCCAATCTTAATGGAATTGTTTTGTTTATACATTTTGTAGTAATATCATTGATTTAGTTTAGTGTTATTTAAGATCTAGTTATTTAGTTAAGCATTTTGTTTTGAGATCATCTACTATAAAGAGTATTAACTACTGCTGTCAAAGCTCTCAGATTGAGATCATCTGCTGCTTATATTAAGAATTGTGTTTGATTGAGAATAGATCAGTTAAAAGAGGAATGAGTTATTACTACTGTATTCTTGACTGATGATTGATGTCACTTTGATGAATGTCTGATTTGGTTTCATTAGAAGATTGAGCTTTCTTTTAGTTGCAATTAGAATTTACTTGTTGCATCCATTTACTCTTGTATTTAAAAGAAGTATACTGCAATTTAGAAACTTTATTCTTTGAGTTAAATAGCCACCACATATTGTGTACACTCTTGAAATAGAAAGACTTGCCCGGATTGATAATTAATGTGAACATAATTAGGAGTTAAAAAGGAACCTTTTATCACTCAACATGAGATAGAGAGAAATAGGTAATAAGAGATAGATATATATAGACAAATATCTAAATGGAGATAGAGAGATAAATATCCGGTGGGAGAGAAAGAGAGAGAGAGGAGACAAGGAGGGATGAGAGAGAGGAGGGGAGGTATATTGAGAGCGGAGAGAGAGATGGATATAGAGTTGAATAAAAGAGATATAGAGAGGCAAGAAAAGAGTTAGAGGTGGAGATAGAGAGTGATAGAGAAGGAGAGAGGGAGGCATGAAAATAGTAGTGGGGGGGAGAAGGGAGAGGAAAACAAAAAGAGGGAAAGTGATAATGAGGGAATGAAGGAGACAAATAATAAGTGAGGGAGGGAGATAGACACAGAGAGGAAATAAGATATAGAGAGACACATATAAATATTTAAATGGAAATAAAGAGATAGATATTGGGGGCTTCCAAATGAGAGAAGAGAGAGGTAAGGAGAAAAGGAGGGAAGAGAGAGAGGAGGGGAGGGAGATTGAGAGAGAGGAGAGAGAGCAGGGGAGGTATATTAAGAGAGGGGCGAGATAGAGGGAAATATAATGGTAAAAGAGAAAGATATAGATGAAAGAAGATATAAGTAGGTTGAGGTAAGTAGTGAGAGAGAAGGAGAGAGGTAGGGATGGAGAGAGTGGAAGTGGAAGAAGAGAGATACAGACAAAGAGAGGGACATAGTTATTGAGAGAGTGAGGGAGAGAGAGAAGGAGAGAGGAATGGAGATAGATAGAGAGGGATAGAGAAATATTTAAATGTAAACTTAGAGAGTGATTTGTAAATTGCAGTGGATATTCCACTCGACAATTCATCACAAAATATCTACTATAATATATTAGAAAATCCAAAATGTATCAGATGAGGGTTTATTTATCCTTAGATTTTGGGATCTATTAATTACTATTTATTATGTATGTTTGAAAATTATAATTATTTATAAAATAGAGCACAATGAAATAAAAACTCATAAATAATAATTGGCAGAAGATATATCCTAGGAAACCCTTTCAAGAGAAATACGTAGTTGGAAGGTCAAACCACTATGGTTTCCCTAAATAGAAAATGGATGCAAGTATAAGAATTAAGGCCCATGTGCATGAGCTAATATATTTCACAAATACTCCTTTTTTCCTCTCTCCCTATCCCACTTAGCTACTCTACCTGTTTATGTAACAAAATGCACTTAAAAAGACTCGAATCCATTTTTCTCCTGTGCGTGATTGTAACATTGCCTAATAGCCTACTAGTGCTTATCTTTGATTACTTAAACCCTCGAATAGTGTTCAAATATAGAATCTTATACAGTCTTATTCATCAGTATCTCATGGCGAGTCCCTTTTCCATAACTAACGAATGATGGCATGGCATGCTCTCAAATTATGGAAGTTAAAAGAGAAATTGAACACCCGAATCGAATAACTTTTGCATACAGTCTCTGATTGAGATGATTCATGTACCATTGGAAAGATATATATGTGTAGAATAGAAAAAATATGTGCATCATCTTAACCTCAAAGTTTAGTCCCAAACTAATATATTTAATGCCTCAAATGGCTTCTGGACGATTACTGGCTCCAATTCACAAAATGAGCTCCTACACATGTCAATGGTCCTATGAGATTATTGCTTCACTTTTTCCACTCCAAAATAATTTATATGGATAAAAAATAATATAATGATCCAATTCATATCACAACTCACCATTTTGGGAGGTTTTGGGTCCCCAAAATATTCTGCTAAATGAGGTGAGGAAATTCTTCCTCCACCTTCTCTTCAACGTACCGTTTATCTTTTTGTGGAGGATATCCCCTCAACCTAATCTGCCAAAGATCATGATGACCCTATCTTTTAGCTCTAGAGCACTTTTGAAAAATTGTTTCACATTTTAGCTCGTCCTCAACCTCTAGTTCCAAATCCTTTATAGAAGTAGGACCTATGTCTCTTTCATACCTAACATAGATGGCTCATAGAGTTTCAGATTCTCTACATTCACCATTAGGTAAATACACATGTATGTGGATAGATTGAGTGTACGGGTGTTATCTCTAACCTTTTCTAGTATTTCAAAGGGACCATATAACAGAGCCTTGGTTTTCTTACCAAGAAATTATAACCTCTCCTCGTTCAACTATAACCATATTCTATCTCCCACCTTGAATGTCTTATCTATTTTGTGTTACTCATGCTTGGCCTTGTATTTTTCCTGTTACTTATATAGACTCTCCTATACCTATATGTGGGTATTCCTAATCTTCTCAAAAAATTATATATAGCATTAAGGAATTGCCCGTAAGAACCTCTATCACTCATCATTGTTGTCAATATTCAATGTCCAAAGGTGAAAGTGGAAGATATCCAAAAAGAGTTTCAAATGGGGACTTACCACTAGAAGTATGGAATACTTTGTTATAAGATATTTTTATATATACCATATTTTCATGCCAAGTATTTGGATGATTTTGATTGGATGATTTCACCAAGTTCTTGTTGACTACTTCTATTTTTCCATTTGTCTGTGTATGGAATGTTGTAGACCTCTTTAGCTTCGTGTCCATATACTCCCACAATGTAGTCCATAATGCACTATGAAATCATGTGTCCCTATTTTAAGTGACACTCCTTAGTATACCAAAGTGAACTTATACTTGTTCAAAGAAAATTTTCATTACCCCTTTCTCGTTGGTGTTAATTTTACAGGGCATTAGAAAAAACATCCTCTTGAACTTGTCAATTTCTATGAATAGGTAGTCATGTCCCTTCCTGGTTGTTGGTAAAACTCCCATGAATTCCATCAATATTCTTTCGAAAGGATGAGTGGGCACAGGTAATGTATGATATATACCCTAACTCCTATTACTAGGCTTCACAGTTGTGAGACTGAGGGTCATGCAAAAAGCTCGAACATTTATTCATTGATGAGTGAAACATATCTATTACAATAAAAAAATGGTTCTCCAACTATGTGGTCTCCCAGTTTTTCCAATGAAATATCCATTACATGTTTACACATAATTGCTATTTACAACAATATCTGAGGATTAAGGTGTATAAAATTCCCCACCTTAATATGAAGGGGTGTTTGTGAGCCCAAACATCATTCTGAACATTTCAAATTTCTCTCTTCCAGGAGCTTTAGTCAAGGTGTTTAAAATTTTCTCATTGATGGAACAATGTCTTAAATGAATAGTTTTGGCCACTACATGGTATCAAATGAAATGGTACATAGTGTTGATATATTGTATTCAATAATGGAATCTAGGATTATTGGAGAACTTAATTACAAAAGTATTATTATCAAGTAGTGTAGTTGAGTTGTAATTTTTTTCCTACAAGTCTTCAAGTATTTTCCCAAGCCACACAATTTCCTCTATTACATCCATGGTTGCCACATATTCTTACCTTGTTTTGGAATCTTCCAGAATTAATTTCTTGTGTGAACTCCAAGATGTAACTGTTGATCCTAGACTCATGAGATATCTTGAAGTTGATAATCCATTTTCTTTGTCCCCATCAATGTCTAAATCAAAATGTGTAGTAGGACTTAATTCATCCACCTTGGTGTATTTTAGTCCATAATCTTTAGTATCCGGAAACACTATAGATCTGATATGAAACCATAAGACAATGCAAATAACCCAGAAATGATATGCAATGATTCTTGATTGATCAAACCCTTAAGGTAGGGCAACACCATACATTCACTCCTTAAGGAAGGAGAACACTCCACAAGCCATATGCCTATTCATACAATAATTCTTCACTATCTCCCAAGTGGATTCTCTAGCCTTTATATAGACCTCATACATACAATACCATGGGTTATTACCATGGTTCCCTCATACCATCAACTAATACCATGGGCCCATTACATTATTATTAACTACTTGTGGTCCCTTACATGACATGGGTTAACCACCTTATTTATTACTATGGCCCATCCCATTATTACATTATTACCTTGGGTACCTCCCTTGGTACCTGTTGTGGTCAACAACAACCCCCCTCTTTGTTTAGTATTAGCAATAATATCAAGCAAAGGGGGACCCTTAACAAAAATCCCAAAAATATTTTTATCCAAATTTTTGTATTTTAACTCCCTAAAAGCTATATCGCATCGCAAAAAGAGAGTGTAGAGTTTTCCTATGCACATAAATAAGCTGCAAATAAGCGATGCGAAATTCATCGCATCGCATATTTTGAAGGCGCCCTTAAAAGAAAATGAGAAGGAATCGCTGACGGCCGATATGCGACGTCGCATATCGCAAACGTCGCAAAAGCAGCACACAACGAGCAAATGAAAATTGTGATATTGCGATTTGTGATCTGCGATCCTACAAACTGCGATTTTGCGATTTGCGATCTGCGACGAATGAAACTATTAATTGCTGCAATACGAATCACAGAAACCACTCATCGCAAAGTTTCTTCGGCATGATCTGTAAACCCAAAATCGAGCACTCACCTTAAGGGAAATTAATGATGGCACGCCTGAGTATCCAAAGATGATCATGTTGCGTTTTTCGAAGAGTCAAGTCCTTATGAGTGTCATGATTATGCATTCATTGGAGTTTAAATCTTTCATGTCAATCTTTTCATATCTCTTTTCCTTTGCGTAAGTTGTAAGGCAGTAACTGATATAAATCTATATGCAGGAAACATCTAAGGAAAAGGGTAAAGCGCCAATACTTGAAGAACAGAGAGGAGACACCTTCGCAAACGAATGCCGCATGCAGAAGAGCCGCGGATTCCAGAGTATTACTCCACAGACACTGATGAAAATAGACTATCCAAGACTCAGAGTCAAAGGCGCACAAAAGCAGCATGTTTGCAAAAGATCCTGAAGCTCAAATTGGGTAAAGCAAAAAGAAAAACGCTGAAAAGGGATGATGCTTCAGAAAAGCCTGGAACAAAGAATGGAAGTAATTTTTGATATGTAAGATTGTTCAGGCAACGAAATCCCTAACTCATTGAGTCATTCACACGGCCGGAAACCGAAATAGCAACAGCACAATCAGTTTGAAAGAAATCTGGGTTATACTAAGTATACACACAGCAAAAAACACCCAGTCAGAGGGAGATTTTCAAAATATCTTCTGAGTTGTCAGAAAGAGGTGCCAGCTTTTTTTATTTCCACTTTCATCGCCCGAGCAAAAGGAAAAGACAACCAGCCGACTCTTTCCAGGCGAACCTCACAATGCTTACAGCACTAAGGAGCAGATACAGAAACGGTTAGAAATTAGATTCAATTTTTAGAAATAAATTTGCTTTAGTAAAAGGGCGGTCATTTGAATCCGTTCCCTAAATTTGTGTAATTAGGATTAGTTAGTTAGTAGTATTTAACCCTTCTCATGGAATTTGGAGAAGGGTCCGGAAATTTGTCAAAAAACTTGTCCTCAGAACATGCACTTTTGCACCCTCGGAGGGGGTTTTTGATGAATGGATGGATCGAGATTTATTTATGTTTGCATTTTAATGTCTGCTACTGATGTTGCACTTCTCTACTCTTAGTAGATGTTAGAAGTAAGTAGAGATAAATCATTATTGCTTGAAGTTTGTGAGTGAAATCAGTCATAAATGGTACTTTTATCTCTTGATTAATTTCTGCTCATATTCTTAGAGTGATATATGGCTGATTTGTTTATATGTTAATGTATGAATGTCTAGATTACCATTTGGCACTTTTGTACGGTGGAATCATTTGTTTGTGCTTGACATATGAATAACTGATTATGCGATATGCTGTTCACAACTGTTTTGCCTAACTTCTTATGCAGAATGGTTCATCTTAATTGATTTATATTCTTATGATAACTGAATGATCTTTATTACCAGTTGTTGTATGAAATCTTTTTAGATCGCATAATGAAAGAATTTTACCCCGGGTTAGTATAGATTAGATGTGTTGTTTCTGTTAGATTACAGTAGCATAGAGTCAGTTTAGAGTCTAGAATTAAATTAGTTAAAAATCACCTTTAGATTAGTGTCTTCAAAATCTACACACACACACACATCTTTTAGATTGGGAAGCTGGTCCCATCATCCCCAGTCGGACTCGCTACACCAAACGGGCAAGGAGCCACCAACCAGGTTCCCGACCGGGTGGGTATCCCCCTTGTTGTTGACCCGATTTCGGGGCCCTCAACATATTTGGCGCTAGAAGGAGGGGTCAAACTATGAATGGCAACTAAGTCGAAATCTAAATGCCATTCTGAGAGTAAATCACCCTCATCAACTCCCCCGACTTCTCCACTACGGTTAAACCCGGAGTTACAAGTCGCTCGAGTATCCACCACTGCTACCTACTCCGATATATCAGACCAACTCATTATTGAACCCCTTGAAATTCAAGCTTTGATTCGTAAACTCCAGGGATTCTCTATTTTTTCTCATAGGTCTGATCAATCTAACAGCAGCGTGACTTCGTAGTACAATCCTGGTCACCCTCTGACCAGATTGAAGAGTGAAAAATTTGGTATTCAACCAAGTGAAATCCCTCTCCCTACTAGGAAAAGAGCAAGGAAAGCACCACCAGAGTCTGACCGTGGGACTCTTTCATCCACTTCGTCCATTTCAACACCCTCACCGCGAAGTCAACCACCCACATCCTCATCCAAAATCACTCATCCATCTTCCACACTTCCTCTTCAATCATCAACTATCATAATACCTTCATCTTCTCAGCATCAGGGAACATCTTCTGTACTCTCATTAACTAGCGGCTCAACGATGGCCCAGTCTCCATGGAACAATCCTGGGGCGGTTTTAATGCCTCCACCCCTGAGCCCAATACCGACCCATCCTGAGAAGTGGCTACCTAAATTCAATCCAGAAACAGGCATGCTAGCTGAAGAGCATATCAATAATTTCATGCTTTCTGTTAATCTCAACGGAGTTACCAACGAAGATGCTGTCATCCGACGTTTTCCTTACACGATGCAAGGAACAGCCGGGTCATGGTACTTTTCGTTACCTTCCGTGTCCATCACAAGTTGGGACATTTTTCAAAGTCAATTCCTCACCAAGTTTGGCAATGACAGATCAACAACGACATTGATCAATGACCTATCTAATCTTAAAGCTGAGGCTAGAGAACCCATTAAAGATTTCAACTTACGGTTCAATAAGATCCTCAACAAGATTCCCGCTGCTTCTCAACCCAGCGAGGAAGTAAGATGTGAATGGTACATCACGGCCTTACCATCTAACTTGGCTATCTTCGTAGATAGGGCAAGCAAGACGACCTTAGTTGAAAACTTAACTGAGGCGTTAGCAGTAGAAAAACGCGTAGTTTCCCTAGAAAAGAGATCTGCAATAGAAGAACGCAAATCTAAGAAGATCTCTTTCAAAGAAGACACCAAGAAGAAGCAAACGAAAGATCCTTTCGATATGGAAGGATTACAAAAGGTGTTAAAGGCCATGTCCAACGAGATGATTGACATAAGAAAGCAAGTAGCAGAAACTTCTTCAAAAAAGCCCTACAGATCTTTTAAAAGAAACCTTCCCATGGAGGTGAAACCACCCAATGCTGTCTCAAACGTCGAATCTGAAGAAGAAGAAGAAGAAGAGAATACCACTGAAGGGCAAACCGATGATGAAGAATTTGTGGAACTACAAGGAATGTGAGATTTCATCCTCCCACAAGAAGAGGATCAAGAAGCATTTCCGGTTAGCACACGAAGCAAAAATCAAGTTCATCCTCCCCAAACTACCCCTAAACAGAAGGGCGCAAGCCCTGCAACAAAGGATAAGGTCGCAACAAAGAAAACAACCGCTAGAGCGACCCAACTTAGCCCAGTCCAATCAGATCAAGCACCTCCATCAAGAACACTGATAGTGTCGGATGAAATGGAGTATAACATTATCGATGACATGAAAAAGACTAGGGCTAATATCACTCTTTACGAATTGAGCAAATTGAAACATCAATAGAAAATAATGATGAAGGAATTACATGCCGTGCCTACTACATCTTTACCTACAGCTGTAGCTTCCCACAACATGGGAAGACCTCCAACCAACATTATCAATAAGATTGATCTGAATGACATTTCCTTGATTGGAGGAAGGTCAAGATCCCATACTCCTCCTTTTCTCCTCACTTATGAAATCTTCAATAAAAACGTGCACAATTGCCTGATTGATTCTGGTGCTTCAATGAATATTCTACCCAGATCAATATGTGCCAAATTGAATGTTCAACCTCAGAAATCTGCTGTGCGCATAGTTCAACTTGATCGATCTCAAGTCGAAGTGATTGGTGAACTTAACCAAGTGACCATAAGATTGTCGTCTAACCCGAAAGTATGTCAGGTTATCAACATTCTAGTAGCTGATATCCCTGAATTCTATGGTTTAATTCTTAGCAGGGATTGGTCCGAGAAACTCCACGGATATTTCTCAACCGACTGGTCGCACATGTGGTTACCCTACAACGGCAAACCCAATCAAATAAAGGTTGAACGAGAATTGCATCAAAAGTACATAGTGACAGAATTGGAAGGAGAGAACGAAGCAATAGCATACAACAGCAGTATCATAGGCAATTACTCGGTAGATTCTTTCCTCGGCAATTTCAATGCTCACACTTCACCTTACTTAGAAGATTCAGTTGTGTCCCAAATTGAAAATTTTTCCCAAACTGATGATTCAAGGTGTTTTAATTTTTTAGATAGTTTTGTAAATACATCTTTATTTTGGAAATTATATTTTGATGGCTCTAAATCTAACGAGGTAGCAGGAGCAAGATGCGTTCTGGTTAACCCAGATGGGAACAAGACCATGCTTACATGCAGACTTGAGTCCGATTGCACAAACAATACAGCGAAATACGAAGCCTTTGTGCAAGGCCTATACAAAGCAATCGGCTTGAATGTTAAGTATCTTCAAGTCTTTGGAGATTCCGAAATTGTTGTCAAACAGGTACGTAACACCATACATTACCTGTCAAGTCATTTAAAGCACTATCAATCTTTAGTACAAGATCTGACTTCACATTTCGTAGCATTCAATATTTCGTCAATCCCAAAACTCCAAAATGCGAGCACAGACCTGTTAGCTAACGTAGCCTCTAGACTGATTCCCTCCGAAGATTTTAGTCCCGATAGGTTTTCAATAGAATTAATCTTTAAACCATCCATCCCTGACAACATCACCAACTGGAGAGTATTCAATGACAATCCAGACATCGTAAATTTCCTCACTTCTGAAGGATCCTACTCAAATCAAATAATTGACGAAGACCATCATGATCACCAAATTCAGCTAAATAGCACTGATAACGCTAGACCTAAATCGGTGGTTAATTTAGAAGATTTATATGATTTGAAAACTCGGTTTAAAAGGTCTGCCAGTTCTAAACTCTACAGTTCAACTCTGAACTATGAATTAGTGAACCTAGGAACCGATCAGAAGCCGCGAAACGTTAATCTAGGCCACGGCCTGGCCCCTGAAGAAAAATCAGCATATATCCGTCTTCTGAGACAATTCAAAAACGTTTTTGCATGGAATTACGATGAGCTGAAAACATACAACACTTCTATCATTCAACACACTATCCCTATGATTGACAATGAAAAACCTGTCCAGCAGAAGCTCAGAAAAATCCACCCCAACTTAGAAAATCAGATAAATACTGAGCTAAATAAGTTGTTGAGAGCCATAATAATTTTCCCCGTCAGACACTCCAAATGGGTATCCAATATGGTGCCTACTAGGAAGAAAAACGGAGACATTAGAATCTGTATTGATTTCCGGAATCTCAACAAAGCCTGTCAGAAAGACAATTTTCCCCTCCCACCTATGGAGCAAATACTACAGGCAGTAGCGGGCTCAGAATTAATGTCTTTCCTAGATGGATTCTCAGGATACAATCAAGTGCTAGTGCATCCCGATGATCAGTTGAAAACCAAATTCCGAACCAAGTGGGACACATACGCATATCGGAAGATGCCATTTGGTCTTATCAATGCTGGCGCTACCTTTCAGAGAGCCATGGACATCGCGTTTAAAGGTTTGGTCAATAAATCGGTAGTGATTTACCTGGATGATATAACAGTGTACTCCAAGAAGCGAAGCGACCATCTCAAAGATTTGAAACAGATCTTTCAAAGATGCTTAAGGTATGGAATTTCACTTAACCCAAAGAAATCCTTTTTCGCATTAAGTGAAGGGAAATTGCTCGGATTCATAGTGTCGAAATCTGGTATTCACATTGAACCTGACAGAATCAAAGAAATTTCCGAAATATCCATACCCCATAACAAAAAGGCCATGCAATCTTTCCTTGGACAAATCAATTTTGTAAAAAGGTTTGTCCCAGATTTTTCACGTATTATTTCTCCTTTACAAAATATGATAAAAAAGAATTCAAATTTTAAATGGGGCATAGATGAGCACGAAGCATTCAACTTGATCAAACAAGCTATCATCAACGCTCCATCTTTAGCTACCCCAAATTTTTCAGAATCCTTCATCTTATACACTTTTGCCTCAGAGAAATCTTATACCGCGATTTTGACTCAAGTAAATCAAGAGAAGGCGGAAGCTCCAATCGCATTCTTTAGCTCGAACTTACAAGGTGCTGAACTCAATTACTCAGACGTGGAGAAACAGGCTTATGCTGTTTTCAAAGCGATCAAATATTTCAGACCTTTCTTACTTAAAGGTCATACCAAAGTCGTAGTACCGTTTCCAGCGGTAAGGAACCTTTTGGTGCAGAAGGATGTGGGCGAAAAGAGAGCAAATTGGATTACCGCTCTACAAGAATACGATCTTGAGATCAAACCAGCAAACATCGTAAGAGGTCAAGGCTTCTACAAGATGTTAGCTGGAGCATCACAAATTCCGGAGAACTCATCTGAAGAGGTACACACGTATGAGGTAAGCCTAAACGACGCAGAATCATTATATGCGGACACCATTTATTATCTTAAGAATGGGTATGCTCCATCACACCTGGATCACACCAAGAAAAGAGCTCTGAGTTTGAAAGCTAAACAATACCAGCTCATAAATGATGTTCTGTTTAAAAGGAATTATGATTCTGTACTTCATAGGTGTCTTGAGAAAACTGAAGCCGAAAAGGTTTTGCAGGAACTCCACGATGGACCAGCAGGTGGACACTATGCTGGAGAGACTACTGCGCATAAGATCTTACGTGCAGGATATTATTGCCCCACACTGTTCAAAGACTCATACAATTACGTAAGGAAATGCCAAATCTGCCAGACTGCTGCGGGGAAACAAAGGAAATCGTCCATGCCACTACAACCGGTCAACATCGAGCAACCATTCAACCAATGGGGCTTGGACATAATAGGTGAGATCATTCCTCACTCTTCTAAGCAGCATAGGTATATCCTCACGGCAATAGATTATTTTACTAAATGGGTAGAAGCAGTTCCTCTCAAGACAGTTAATTCTGAAAACATTATTGAATTCATAGATCAATTTATCATCACTAGGTTTGGATTGCCAACGGCCTTAATGTTTGATAATGCATCATACTTTTCTGGAAATGCAATGACTGAGTTTGCATTGAAAAGAGGGTTCAAATTGAAATATTCTGCTAATTACTATCTGCAAGGTAATGGGTTGGTTGAATCAACAAACAAAAACCTAATCAGGATTATCAAAAGAACAGTCGACCAAAACCAAAAGAATTGGCACAAAGCGCTGGTAAATGCTTTATGGGCAGATAGAATCACGAAGAAAGCTTCAATCGGCACTTCTCCCTTTAATTTAGTTTATGGGAAAGAAGTGGTTCTTCCAACTCACTTATTCATTCCCTCTTTGTCTTTAGTACAACACGTCGATGAAGTATCTACTTCCTCTTTGCAATTAAGACAAATGGAAATAATCAAACTAGAAGAACGCCAAGAACAAGCTAAGAAAACTCATGCTCACCACCAAGCGCTAATAAAATCCTCTTTTGACTCAGCCATCATAACCAAAAAGAACTTTCAGATGGGAGATTTAGTTTTGAAATGGGATAAGGCTCATGAAGAAAAGGGAAAACATACGAAATTTCAGAAGCTGTGGCTTGGTCCTTTTCAGATTGTAGAAGTCATAGGCCCATCGACATTTGTGTTGCAGGATTTGGCAGGTAGAAGAGATTCTTTGCCTGTGAATGGACAGATTCTTAAAATGTATTTTCCATAGAAGGTCACTCTTCTATTTTTTGTAGGATAGTTTTAGTTTCTTTTATTTTGTTTTCTCTTTCTTATAAATAAAACCGGTTGTAAATGATCATTGAATAAGATTCATGAAAGAGCACGCTAACTCTCTATCAGATTTTGATTTCACTTGTACAAATAGCAAAACTTTTCGAAAAATCTGATTTTTATTATTGACAAATAGAGTTAACTTTAGCCTGATTAATGATATTAGTTTCAACCTTTCGAAAGACATTATTGAAATCAACCTTTGGTTAAAAACTGTTTTATCCCAGCACAATGAAAGGTATCATCAATAATAAAATAAATATTCTCTGCAAAGCTGTGATTTTCAAAAGCTCTATTATTGTCGTCCAGAGCTTTCTTAAGAAAAAACAATGACTTCCTCCCTGCCAAAGGAAATCGCAGCATTCAAAGAAACAATCCGAGAAAGCACTATAACTCAAAGAATAAGAGGTCTCATCACGAGCCGGCTTATCATGATCACAGATATTATAACTTGCTGACTTTGCCAATACTGTCTATCAAAACAGGGCAACGACTCAAGATTGTTGCAATCAAAAGACAAGGGGTCTCATCCCAAGCTAGCTTGTTCAGCAAAAGTGTAAATCAATTGAATGATTGTGTCATAATTTGGCCACCAAACCAAGACATTGTTCTTTAGAGAGTAAAAAAGGAAAAAGTGCCAAAAAGGATTTTTCTCTGAAATGTTGTAAATAACCTCAAGCAGGAAAAATGATCATTGCTGGATAACATGGTAACCCTGTCGAGGCTATGGACGCTTGCGGGCAGCAAAGGTTCTACCTACGACAAATGAGCATATTTTAAAACCAGCACGCAAAGAAGACCTTATTTTATCTTTTAAAAAGGACCGAGCAATGTCTGGTATGAATGCAAGAACTAAGCCTAGGGAAGCAGACAATTGGAATAAAAGAAAGGTTGAAACAAAGTATCATTGACAGGATGAGGGGTAATCTACTCTATCTGTCCATAACAAAATTTAGACATATGAAAACTTTTCTGTTTCGGAAGTGGAAATGTCAATAGAAAAGCAGAGATAACTGGTTCTTCACAGTGAATCGCCATTGTTGTGGTCAACAACAACCCCCCTCTTTGTTTAGTATTAGCAATAATATCAAGCAAAGGGGGACCCTTAACAAAAATCCCAAAAATATTTTTATCCAAATTTTTGTATTTTAACTCCCTAAAAGCTATATCGCATCGCAGAAAGAGAGTGTAGAGTTTTCCTATGCACATAAATAAGCTACAAAGAAGCGATGCGAAATTCATCGCATCGCATATTTTGAAGGCGCCCTTAAAAGAAAATGAGAAGGAATCACCGACGGCCGATATGTGACGTCGCATATCGCAAACGTCGCAAAAGTAGCACACAACGAGCAAATGAAAATTGCGATATTGCGATTTGCGATCCTACAAACTGTGATTTTGCGATTTGCGATCTGCGACGAATGAAACTATTAATTGCTGCAATACGAATCGCAGAAACCACTCATCGCAAAGTTTCTTCGGCATGATCTGTAAACCCAAAATCGAGCGCTCACCTTAAGGGAAATTAATGATGGCACGCCTGAGTATCCAAAGATGATCATGTTGCGTTTTTTGAAGAGTCAAGTCCTTATGAGTGTCATGATTATGCATTCATTGGAGTTTAAAGCTTTCATGTCAATCTTTTCATATCTCTTTTCCTTTGCATAAGCTGTAAGGCAGTAACTGATATAAATCTATATGCAGGAAACATCTAAGGAAAAGGGTAAAGCGCCAATACTTGAAGAACAGAGAGGAGACGCCTTCGCAAATGAATGCCGAATGTAGCAGAGCCGCAGATTCTAGAGTATCACTCCATAGACATTGATGAAAATAGACTATCCAAGACTCAGAGTCAAAGGCGCACAAAAGCAGCATGTTTGCAAAAGATCCTGAAGCTCAGATTGGGTAAAGCAAAAAGAAAAACGCTGAAAAGGGATGATGCTTCAGAAAAGCCTGGAACAAAGAATGGAAGCAATTTTCGATACGTAATATTGTTCAGGCAACGAAATCCCTAACTCATTGAGTCATTCACACGGCCGGAAACCGAAATAGCAACAGCACAATCAGTTTGAAAGAAATCTGGGTTATACTAAGTATACACACAGCAAAAAACACCCAGTCAGAGGGAGATTTTCAAAATATCTTCTGAGTTGTCAGAAAGAGGTGCCAGCTTTTGTTATTTCTACTTTCATCTCCCGAGCAAAAGGAAAAGACAACCAGCCGACTCTTTCCATGCGAACCTCACAATGCTTACAGCACTAAGGAGCAGATACAGAAATGGTTAGAAATTAGATTCAATTTTTAGAAATAAATTTGCTTTAGTAAAAGGGCGGTCATTTGAAGCCGTTCCCTAAATTTGTGTAATTAAGATTAGTTAGTTAGTAGTATTTAACCCTTCTCATGGCATTTGGAGAAGGATCCGGAAATTTGTCAAAAAACTTGTCCTCAAAACATGCACTTTTGCACCCTCGGAGGGGGTTTTTGATGAATGGATGGATCGAGATTTATTTATGTTTGCCTTTTAATGTCTGCTACTGATGTTGCACTTCTGTACTCTTAGTAGATGTTAGAAGTAAGTAGAGATAAATCGTTATTGCTTGAAGTTTGTGAGTGAAATCAGTCATAAATGGTACTTTTATTTCTTGATTAATTTCTGCTCATATTCTTAGAGTGATATACAGCTGATTTGCTTATATGTTAATGTATGAATGTATAGATTACCATTTGGCACTTTTGTACGGTGGAATCATTTGTTTGTGCTTGACATATGAATAGTTGATTATGCGATATGTTGTTCACAACTATTTTGCCTAACTTCTTATGCAGAATGGTTCATCTTAATTGATTTATATTCTTATGATAGCTGAATGATCTTTATTACCAGTTGTTGTATGAAATCTTTTTAGATCGCATAATGAAAGAATTTTACCCCGGGTTAGTATAGATTAGATGTGCTGTTTCTGTTAGATTACAGTAGCATAGAGTCAGTTTAGAGTCTAGAATTAAATTAGTTAAAAATCACCTTTAGATTAGTGTCTTCAAAATCTACACACACACACACACACATCTTTTAGATTGGGAAGCTGGTCCCATCATCCCCAGTCGGACCCGCTACACCAAACGGGCAAGGAGCCCCCAACCAGGTTCCCGACCGGGTGGGTATCCCCCTTGTTTTTGACCCGATTTCGGGTCCCTCAACAGTACCCCATATTATCCCCCCTAGGTATATAACATTCCACCCCCCTAAGCATGTTTTGTCCCCGAAACATGGGAAGAACATAAATAGTAAGATCTACTCAAAAGAGTAGTCCATTGGTACCATGCACGTGCATCTAGCCATCTAAGAGAAAGGTGAACCCTCGATCTCGCTGGTGCGTCACTCGCTTGAGATGGAAGTTGACTGTGGTAGCTCTTCTGTGTGGATGTGTAGTAGGTGGATCTTCGCTTCTCTCGATCTGTCGTGCGGGGATTGTTGTCCATGTGGCTAATTGGTTGCCATGTTGATGGTTGTCTTGCGGGGTGATGTGGGTGATGATATGTTGAAGTTTTAACCCACGATGGATTTTTCTTTACTTCACCCTGCTTTGGTGCCTGTTGTGGTGTCTTCTTTCTCAATATGATTTCAACCACTGAGTCCTCCTTAGATGTGTCAGCACCTATTACTTTTTCGTCTTCAGCCTCTGTTTGTGTTTGATTGTTGACCATCAACTCCTCATCATCTGATATGTCATTCCCTAGAACATCTTCTGCCTCAGCCTCCTTGGACTCTACCTGTTTATTAATGGAAATATCCTGTAATGTAATTTTCTTCTTTTTTTACCAGAGCTTCAGGAATTTCTTTTGCACATTAATATTGATAGTACCCACTAATTCCATCCAAGGGTATCCCAAAACAACATCCATGTTATTCATATCTGAAGCATAAAAATCACCATGAAACACATACTTATCCATAGAAAGCTTCAAATTCTTATAAATTTGAACATCCTCATCATCAACTTGTGTATGTTCAATTTGTTTTGCTGGGACTTGCAATTTTTTTGCCAAATTAACACTGATAAAATTATGTTTACAACTAGGATTGATAGAAACAATGATCTTCTCTTTCTGAATCAATCCATGAGTCTGCAATAAGTATATACCAGTAGGAATTAACCCTTTATGTGTCTCATTCTCCTTTTTCCTAGCCCGAGGCCATTTGTCCAAAAAGACATTTTCAAATTCTGCATCTGAAATTTTGTTCAACCGTTCGTAGTCAAGTAATAAATTCCATTTTTGAGCCTCACCTCTCATATTAGACAGCATTTGAAACTTCCAAAATTTCCCATATGTGGACTTGTATCTTTGTATGCATTCTTCAATAGTAGGACCATCATCTTTTCCTGTAAAATATAGAGTCGCCATGAAGAAAAAATTCACTTACTTGGAGAAAATTTGTAATTGTCACAGTTTCGTCAATATTGCTTAGAATCTCTATTATAACCCGTTTTCAGAAATGGAACAATCATTCTGCATCTGCCCATGTGGTAGAAATCTTGATCCAGGCACTTGAAATTTCATATCTGTGCTGTTACTCTCCCGCCGTCACCAAAATTTCTGCAAAAAGAGTTGATTTTAACTCAGCGATATCTCCCTCGTCCGGACTCCGATTCGACTGATTTTTTTTTTGAAATTGGGTATTTTTTCCCAAAGAATCCAGATCTGCAATTAGAGTTTTCAGATCTTGTACCAGGACGTCTAGATATGCGCCGCAAAATCGCTGCCCTGAAAATTGTCTGCAACCCCACTGATTTTTAGATCAGTGATATCTCCTTCATCCGGACTTCGATTCAACTGATTTTTTTTTTTGAATTCGACTATTTTTGCACAAAGAATCCAGATCTGTAATTATATTTTATAGATCTTGCACCAAAATGTACAGATCTGACCTGCAAAGTCGCCGCCCCCGAAACCCTGCAAAAAATAAAAAAAAAATCTCCACTTTTGTGCCCAAGAAAGTGCTCTGATACCAATTGTTGTAGATCTAACCCAGAAATGTATGAATGTATGCCTCATACATACAATACCATGGGTCATTACGATGGTTCCCTCATACCATCAACTAATACCATGGGCCCATTACATTATTATTAACTACTTGTGGTCCCTTACATGACATGGGTTGACCGCCTTATTTATTACTATGGCACATCCCATTATTACATTATTACCTTGGGTACCTCCCTTGGTACCCCATATTATCCCCCCTAGGTATATAACAGTAAGTCAGCTTCGAAGTAGCCGAAAATGTACCTTACATAGTTTTAGCAGTTAGTCTCCCAGCCTCCTAGTGAAAAATGTGCAATCTCCACAGACAATCACTCATGTATGTTGCATGTCAATCTTCCAGTTTGTTTTTCAACTGATAGATTTCTTTCCATGAGTGTTGCTACGTCTCTAGGTATCATCGTTGTTCATCTGCCTTTTACTGGCACATGTACAATGGCTTCCAAGAGAGCATAGTCAAAGACATCGTTGAGAGCGCAACTAGGGATACAGTCAATCAAGTGTCTATGAACTTGCATATCTATGAAGACATCAACTTTTTCATAGACAAGGATATCAAGATGAAATGGCAACGACATCACTGCAAGCAGCACCATCAGTAGCAGCATAAGGTAGCAAACCTACGTGCGAAAAATGCAAGGGGAAGGTTGTTGAGAGCACAGAGGCGGAGCAAAGTTGCAAGTTCAACAGATCAACTTGCGATGAAAGTAGCTTTGGAGACTAAGACTATCAGGCGATGACACACCAATAGGATCATATGAAGGCAGAGAGAGAAATAGAGAAGGAGTTGGAGGTGTTGAAGCGGCAACTTAAGGAAGAATAGGATTTGCATAGATGAGAGAAGGAGTTGCAACAAGAACATGTATAGTATGAGGCGCAAGATGCACAAACTGATGAAACTGTACCCATACAAGTTATAGACCCAACATAGAAGTTGACACGGAGCAGACAGGGTGAGTAGTGTTGTTGATTGCATGCAAGGGTGTTTAGTAGCATGGATGTTATTATGTGTAGGCATACAATCCCACCCATTGGAACACTCAATGAGGTGAAGACAAGAACCAAGCTCGACTGGAGCTGAACATGTATTTCAACAAGTTGATGCACATAGTCACTCGTACACACTCGAAGATTAGCACAGATGCTATGCATCAGTGTGTTTTTGGTCAAGGTACACTCAAGACGATGGAGCACATGTTAATCAAACGAGTTGGACAAAGGAGCCATATTAGTGTACTCAGATGCAATGGAGGAAAGCGTTCCCTTTTAGTGGGATGTCACCATTGAGCACGTAGACACCCTCACGGATGACTAAGCTTGGCTTCAGTTCACCACCGTCAATCATCACGAGGATGTCAAAGAGTTGTTCTTCCCAAAATTGTCTTAGTCTTAGTGATGTTTTGCATGGCTTGATGAAGCTTATTTTGTCTTACATGGGTACTTGTGCATATTGTATGTAACATATTGTAAAGTGAAATTCCAAGTGTCGATAGTTGAATGTAACAATGATGTAGTATTTGAAGAGTCATGAGGGTAGGTGAAAAGTCACAAAGGGGAATGTCAAGGGTCACCCCACCCTTTCCTATTTATAGAACCTCATAACTCATTGTAAGGGCCTTCAGGCAACCATGTTTCCTATAGGAGTATCTTTCAAAAATCTTGGAGTGTATTGTAACAAGCCTTTACTTCTCCATAGTGCACAGCTAGTACTTCTTTTTGGAGGAGCATGCGGCAATGACTGTACTGTTCCATTTTCGAGACTAGTGGTTGGTCATGGTTGTATTGTATAATTGGAACTTTCACTTCCTAATATAACAAAGAAAGCATGTTTCATGTATATGTTGTTATTATATTTTAGTTAGCTTGGTTACTCTAATGATATATGTATTTGTTTTCTTACGAATGTATGCATAGACTATTTCTGTATATGTACGTATGAATATTACTTAGACATGTTGTTGGTTTAACCATCACTTTGTATAGTTGGTTCACCTGCCTTTGAGTTTGTGATACATCTTTGCTCATGTGTTCCCTTCCAAGCCATGTGTTTCCATAGGTTTCCAAGGGGCGTACTCATCCCACTTTCTATGTGTTAGAACTGTTCATGCACCTTCCTTAGCTTATTTGTCATGTCACACCCTTGCTACCAACAAGGACATATTACTTACCTCTACGCACCATTGTGGTTAAGGCGATACCGTACGGCCCAATTCTTGGACCCCTACACCAAATGGTCTAAGGTCTAGTTGGGACTTCTTATTGGGGAGATCCCCTTGACATGTTGGCAGGTTCAAGACCATCAACAATACATTATGACTATTTTTGCAGTAGACCAATATCCCTCGCATGGTTTTTCACATCAATATGGAAATGATGCTTACAAAATATATGAGATATCGAGTCTGATTGAGGTGAGGTAGATGAAAATTTCCACAAGTTATATATTTTTCATTACATCCTTAAATTCATTCCATTGTTTTGATGTAAGCTTCAATTTATATTCCAATTGAGTGTAGAGAGAGCTACATTATGCCATTCCAAATATGTTCAATAGTTCTCCCATGTAATTTTTCTGGGACATTAATATGTATTTTGGATTTTGATTGACTTCAATTCCCAAGTAATAATGAACGTATCGCAAATATGTCATTTCAAAACCATTCTTAAAATATTTCTTCATGGATGCAATACAAGTTTCATTATTTCCAGTTTTTAACAGATCATCTACAGATACTACAAGATACACAATTGTTTCACCAATCTTTTTGACAAACAAAGTTGCATCATCAAGGCTATAGTGTTTAAAATTTAGCTTCAAAAGATGCTCATTTATTTTTCATACCATGCTCGTGGTGATTTTCTTTGACAATACAAGGATTTGACAAGCTTGAATACCTTTTTTCATGTCCCTTACCAACAAAACCTTCAGGATGGGACATAAAAACATTTTTTTTCATATCCCCATTTGAGAAAGTTGTATTCATTTCCATTTGATGGATTTTCCAACATTTTTGTGCTACTAAAGACAATATAGTTTGAATGGTTTCCGATTTGTTTGTGGGAGTGAAGGCTTCCTCATAGTCAACACATTGTTTTTCTGTAAATCCTTTTTCCATGAGCCTTAATTTGTGCTTGTTAAGAAAGTCATATGCTTTATACTTGTTTTTGAAGACCAACTTGAAGCCAATTGGCTTGGTTTTATATGGAGGATCCATTAACTTCTAAGTCCCATTTTTTATTATTTAAACATAGTCATTTTGTATGGATTCTTTCCATTCATAATTAGAAGCAACTTATTTGAAGGAATTAGGTTTAAATTTAGTAGACAAATTCAATTCAAAATTATACGAAATATTTGTGTCATCCACATCACTTGAATTTGAACCTCAATTGTCATATCTTGTAGCAATCCTAGTTCTAGTCTTTTTTATCTCATCAAGATGGACATTTTCAAGTGTCTTGATCTACCACTTTCATTTTTTTGGAGAAGGACTAGATGGCTCGTCTAAGGGTGAAACATTTGGCTATGTTGGAGGTGTAGCATAATCATTGTCCAACTTTCAATTTTTTCATATAACATCATCCAAACTTGATGAGGTTTATGGAAATTCTTCATTAGGGGGAGTTAGTTCTCACTCTGTAGAGGGACATTCTAAATATTTACCCAAAATTGGCTTCCCTCCTTTAACATTTGGAATCTCATTGTCAAATTCATGATATGTCGTCATTGGAGAAATCATTTATAAACAATCAAGTTATATCTACAACATCTCATCACTTTTTCCAGAATCAAGAATATAACATCTCTAGAAAGTATGTATTTATTATTTTCCTCATTGTAAAAATGATAGGTGTTCGGGGTATCTCAGTACCCCAAGAAAATGAATTTACAACTCCTTGCATCAAGTTTCGTTCTATGTTGTTTTGGAATCAAGGCATAGAAAGTGGAACCAAAAACAATTAGATGTATGATAGGGGAGATGTGGCTTGACCACATTTTGTAAGGAGTATTTTTTTGAAGAACTTTTGATGGAAATATACTCTTCACATAAAATACACCAAAAACAACTTCAGCCCAAAACATCAATTTTACATTCTTAAAGAACACCATTGAGCATACCATAGTTAACCATTTTCTATTCATTCTCTTAGCTACGGAAATTTTGTTTGATGTTGGATCCCACATTTTTGAAAATATGATTCAAAATCATTAGTAGTATATTGTTTTTCCATTATCATTACAAAGGACATCGAGCTTAATTTGTGCTTGATTTTCAATCCATACAAGAAACATTTTGAATGTTAAACATGCTTTACGCTTGTCTTTCGGCAAATATGCCCAACACAATTTGGTGTAGTAATGAATAAATTTCATGATATATTTATTTCCATTTGTATAAGGTACATGAATAGGACCTATTGTATTTTTTACAAAAACACCTAAAATATTTCACCTATATACCCAAAATTTGCATCCCCCTTCTACTTTATAAGGTTTAGACATGAATGTTCGTGTCTTAATTTGGTTAAACCCTCTAATGACCTAGTTATCATTAGAAGTTATGGTCGTGTATAATTTCATGAGCCACTTGTCTATGCCTTCCTACTTAGCTTCATCTTCATTCTTATTTTATAGTTACACTAGGGTTTATGGAATTTTCAAACAATAAATTTTGTAAAATATTTACCCACCATGTTCTTGCATTTATGGTTTTTTTATGGTGCTGCACCTGCCAACATGTCAAGCGGATCTGCTCGGTAAGAAGTCCTAATTATACCTCAGACTTTTTGGTGTAGGAGTCCTAGTAGTGGGTCGTAAGGTAATGCCTTGATGGCAATGTCGCACAGAGCTAAGTGAGATAACTGTATTAGTAGCAAGGGTGTGACTGATGTAGAGAGTCAAGGAATGTGTACGAGAGGTCCAACACTTCGAAAGGAGAGGAAGGTGAAGGTGAGTTCCAAGTTGAAAGGGATTAGTCCAAACTTGGCTAGGAACACACCACACAAAGGACATGCACAGTTTTCGGTGGAGCGGTCCATTCGAATGTAGTAGTCACAACAACAAGGTAAGATAACACGAACAACACTGATGCATCAGTTTGAGATGAGTGTGACGGTTGATACAACAAGGTTCATGACAAAAGTCTGTCTGATGTCTGGCAGAGCAGTCAATACGGACATTGAAATCATTAACAACATATGCAACACATTAACATCAAGCTTCATATAATTGCATAGAAATCAGTTCATATACAAGTACATAAGTTAAACAACATATATCATTAAGGCAACTGAAACAATCCAACTATAATATCAACATATGCATGAAAATGTGCTAGCTCTTATTATTAAATAAGTGTAAGTCACAATCATAAAATACACGATGTAAACCTACTAGCCCCAATAGTGGAACGTTATAGCCACATCCACCTACTCCTCCAAATAGATGTACTAGCTCTGTGCAATGGAGAAGCCAAGGCGTGTTACAATATTGTCCAAGTCTTCTTCAAGATAGTCTTAGTAGACGCTTTGCTGACCAAAAGCCTATACAATGAGTTATGAGGGACTATTTATAGCAAAAGGGGGGGTGCCCTTGGAATTCCCCTTTGTGACCATTCAGCTACTCTCATGACTCTTCACCTACTCTATGACTATTACATTCACTCTTGACACTTGACATACACTTGACATAACTCAAAATTACAATGCACATGTACCCATGTGAACAACGGCTTGAACAAGCCAAACTAGACACCACTATGACTTAGACAACTATAGATGTCCAACTACTTGACATCCTAATGCTGATCAACAGTAACATATTGGTGCCAATATTGTAGTCTCTGATAGTGTCCATATGCTCCACTGTGACATCTATCTGGAACCTCAACCGTTCCTCCATGGAATCCGGATACACTACTTGGGCTCCTTTGTCCAACTCCTTGAAAGCATGTGAATCATTGTCCTCAATGTCGCTGGACCAGCAACATACTTGTGCATGATGTCTACACTGATAGGCAAGTCTGGACTAGTGGCGACGAGTGTCAACTCATCGAAGTACGAGTCAAGCTTCTCTTGTACCTACCTCTTGGTGTTTGCTTGGGTGAGAGTGCCAAGTGATGGAATCACATGTGTGTGCATGACAACCTCCGTTCTCTTGAATACTCATTCATGGGAACCCTGTATGCTAGTGATGAATTGTGGTAGGTCCTCATAGTTCTGGATCTGACACCGTATACGTGTTTTCAACTCAATCGCATTGGCCCTCATCATCTTGGGAAAATGAAGCGAGCCTCCCTTGTACTTCATTGTCCATGATTGCATGTTGTCAATGGTGGCATGTATTTCCTTCAAGATGCGAGCTCTTCTCACACATTGATGTTTCCATATGTGAAGATGAACGACGACTTGATGCATGGTATCGATCTTGGAGTACAATGCTCGCATCACTGTGTCCAAGGACAATACTTCATCTAGTATTTCCTTCTTTAGTTCATCTCGAGTGGACATTATCACCAAGTCTCCTCCCTGCTTGGCCACCTGTAGTTCATTCACCATTCTCTCGTTCACAGCTATGAGGAATAGAACACTGGAGCTAGTGGATTTGGCATACACTCTAGTTGCATCGGCCAAAGCAGTAGGGTCCTTGTGCACATTGGTCACAATCACTTGTTCTTCAACTTGCACAAGGGATATTCGATCCTCTGGAGATGGTACTCTGTCAGGATGAGAAACTCTATGTTGAGATTCATCAAAGGAGTTGTTGCACATCTCTATATCTGGATGACCACCAAGGATCTCAGTGCCTTATTTGTCATTCCAGACTTTCACATCATCTAGATGAATTGAAGCAGGCAAGTCAACATCTCTATGGTGAGGCATGAGGTCGGTATCCTGTTCCAACTCCTGCTGCTCCATGTCTGCATCCAACTATTTAAGAGCCTATTCTATCTCATGAGCAATGTCTTGCCCCTGCAAGGGTTCACCCTATTTGCCTTATGCCAGCTGTTTAGAAGAATCAACTACTTGTACAGGCGCTACTTCATCTGTGTGCACATGATGCACCCCCTACTGAATTTGTTGTTGTTTCGCTTCCTTCTCGTGTTGGCACATCTCTTGTTCTTTCCAGAGTTTCTCCCTTAGCTCATCCAACTTCCTCTCTCCTTCTTCTATTCTCTTCTTATCCCTCGTCCTTCACACAATTCACTTGTCACGCTACTGCCTCTTGTGTTGAATAGCCATAGTTTCTTGTTCTACTAGTGGATCTACTCAAAACTTGGAGCCTTGTTCCTCCTCCATTCAATTGACAATATTTCTCTTGCCTTTGTTGCACATAGGCATTCTTGGCCCTGTTGTCTCTGTTATTTCTACTACTGCTGCTATAGTTGTTGTTATCCTTGATGCTGCTTCATGCCACTGTGCTAACCACTCTATGGTGAAACTGACCTATTCATAGGGTTCAGAGGAATTGTAGCAATATCTCCATGAGCCCTCCTCGACCCAATGACATGCCCCATGGATCCAATTGATCTGAAATCTCATGCAGTGATCCTTCATAATGAAATCTGGGTCATATGGGTTGAAGCTTCTGAGGTCGAATGGGTACTTCTTCATTTGTTCAGCTTTGACATCTGCTTGCTTGATGCTCCAGATCTCATATAACCTAATCCGCAATGGAAGAGTGCGCCAAGGTGCCTTCTTATTCCACTGTAGCCTTGTTTTTAATATTACTGTGATATGATATGATACTTCCTACATGCAAACACATCCAAAGCAAATTTTGGCAGAACATGTTGACCCTTCTCCACACTAAACACTCGGATGAACATGTTTTCTGCTGAGGCATATCAATCTGCAATCGCTAACAATTTCCTCATTACTTCTTCTAACATGCAAGGTGGATATTGTTTGAATATCAACCTATATATTGGGGTGACAGGATGGTCGGAAAACTGTATGATCACTCCTCTGAAGCTGCACTCTGACAATAACTTGAAATATGTGCTCACAATAGTCTTCGCTGGTGACCATGCCCACTCTAAGCTCGGGAATGCATGTCGGACCCAGAATGCATCTAGAATGTCGGCGGACATATAAATATTTGCATGCACACCTTCGGGTGACTGTCGAGGCTTCATGACTTGCTCCCTCAGCTGATGAGTGAGTATGCCAGACTAGTTGTACGGTCTTCCTTCTCTAGCTAGTTGGTCTAGCGTGACCACCGAACTCTGAGGGAAGGTCTCAGTGCTCGCTTTCTGACTCAGTCGACCTGCGAATATGACAAAGTATTGGTATGCCTTCCTCAATATCTTCATCTTATAGATCCAATTAGGGGTCATCCTGAAATGAGTTGGCTCCTTTACCTAATCCTTTAGAATATCTCTAGAGTGGCCTCTACTGTTGGGCAAGCTAAATGGAGGGCTCATGATAGCCATGGGTTCATCCATTTGATACATCTCATCCTAATCTCATGCCTAAAAGGTTTCAAGCTTCTTCCCACCTACACATCTCGAGGTTATAGTCTTGGTGTTAGTGTGAGAGACGATCGAGTGAATCATGTTCGCGCATGGGAATGTTGGGTATCTGCAAGTAATCTGGTACAAGCCAGAATTATGAATGTTCCCGTACACCTGACGATATTCAAGGTATTCCCAAAAAGCACTTGTGAATATTTAATTCACCTCTTTCCACTTCAATTTGATGTCCTTCTCCAGATACAGCTTCGTATCCCCATAGATGTTAGGGTCCCACCCTAACCCCCTTATTTATGTCATGGGATCACGTCATAGTCAAGAGTCAATAAAGCCCATATTAATATTTGTAAGTGGTTAACTGTAAATTAATGACGGGACCACAGTTAGTTGCAAATGGGCCGTAGTATTAGATTGATGGTATTAATAAAACCCACGGTATTGGCCCATGTTATTGCATGTATGAGTCATATATAAAGGATAGAGACTCCCTGCGAGGAGCATCGTGTCTTATTTTGTAATCGAGCTCTGCTCTATTGGAGGTTGCCCCCTCGAAGAGGCATGTGAACATTACTCTTTGAATAATAAAACCATTGCTATTTTGTGTTCTGGGTATCTTTTCTTCGCATATTCTGTGTTCTGGGTATCCTTTCTTCGCATATTCTGTATCTGGGTATTATTTTGTAGGTTAAGAGCATAACAAGTGGTATCAGAGCACTTTCCAGGGCTCGGTGGGATCTCCAATTTTTAGAAATTTTTTTTTGGCTAGAGACGTGTTCCGGCGTCTTTAAACCACGGGATCTGTCGTTGAGCGCATAAACCTGCAGATTTGGGGAGGCATGCACGCAGGAAATACAAGAGGTGGTCATGTCTGTTGGACTCCCTTGTAATCCCTATGGGTACCCCTTCGAGTAGTAGTGCATTAGACAGAACAACGCACAGACTGTCTTCCACATACCCTTTGGGTATATAGGAAGGCCCCTAGGCTCCCTTGAAACCTCGCCATAGATAAACCTTCGGCCGTCTTGTGGCTACAGTACACCGAGAACAGCACTCGGAGAGATTACTCGCTCGTACGATAGGGTAGTCGGGTTGTATGGCTAAGGGTACGGTCGATCCTCCTTAGTTAGAGCCCTGAAACATTGGGCCTAGTACTACTGTCAGACCCTTATGTATATTGCGATCTGTAGCACCTGACACTCCTCTAGACCATAGTTCCTTTTTCTATCAGGGATCACACATTAGATCCGCGTGTGCAAAGACATGTTGCAGTAGCAGACATCAGTCCCGCAGCTCCATCAAATCCGCAGCAGCATTTGTTCCACCATTCAGATCTCTCAGATCCATGAGATCGGAATTGTTGTGCAGGGTGCCTATACAAGGGAATACTTTTCGCAGGACTTTTGGAAGCATTGACATTTTGAGGATTTGGTGACTGTAGTATTGATCAAGAAGGAGTAAAACTCCGTTAGGAGTTTTCCAAAAAAAAAAAAAATCTGAGATCTTCCGGGGCGCTTATTGGTGATCTAGCCCATCAGAATCAGGACGACGAGCTGAGCAAGGTGGTACCATTCAATTTATTAGTAAAAAATTTTAGGTGGTCCCAATTTTTCATCAAGTTTGTGTATGGTAGAAACTCGCGCTCAAGCGATGGCCAATGAAAGGATGGACAAAATTGAAGACACTGTGACCTCCATCCAAACTGTGATGGACAACATCCAAACTGAGATTCGCAGACTAAGTCTCCAGGTACAGCTAGCACTCTTGAAGGGCAAGGAGCCAGCCCACGAGGAGGCATATAAGGGCCATGAATACCATGAGGGGGAGTCTAGCCACTCTCCTCACGTCTGGCACACCCATCCACCACCTAGTTAGCAACCTCCCAAGTTGGATATGCATAAATTTGACGATTCTCACACATCTGCATGGCTAGCACAAATGGAGCAGTATTTCAAATTGAATCATATCCTAGATGAGGGGACTAAGCTTATGGTGGGGACCATGTACTTGGACAATGAACGATGGAAATGGGGGGAATGGCATCAGCGTTGCAATGGACCTTTTCAGAATTGGGCCCAATTTACCAAAGCTCTTCGAAATCGCTTTGAACAAGAAGACTCTTTTTTGGGGTGTCTCACTAAGCTCCAACAGACGGGTACAGTGGATGAATATATTACCGCTTTTGAAGCCTTAGCCTTTCGCACTAAGGGTCTCAGAGATGAGTTCTACATGGAATGTTTTATCAGCGGTCTTAAAGAAGCCATCAAAGCTCAAGTTCTACTCCACCACCCTCCCACGTGGACAGAGGCTTGCCAGGTAGCTCGTAAGGTGGAACGTGCATTAACAGCCCAATCCAGCCGCCCCAACTTCCCCGCTAAAGGTCATCCCCCACAGGCTCCCAATACGACTCAGACACTTAAGGTTCAAAAGGTGTCACCTGCAGAAATGGCCGAAAGAAGGAAGCAAGGACTATGTTACTACTGTGATGAAAAATATTCCCCGGGTCATAAATGCAAGGAGCCCAAGTTGTTTCAAATAGATGGCACTGACTACAGCTCCACCGAGGAAGGTCCACCACTTGAGGAACCGAAGGCGATCGAAGAAGACAACCAAAAGGAGATTGTATCTGACGAACCAGTTATTTCGCTAAATGTGTTGGTAGGAATTTCTTCCCCTCAAACTCTCAAAATCAAGGGTTTTCTTAAACATCGCCCAGTAGTAGTCTTGATTGATAGTGGAAGTACCCATAATTTCATCCATCAAAAAATCGCCGAAGCAGCGCATTGTTTTGTATGGGCAGTTTCTAACTTCCAAGTCCAAATTGCAGATGGGGGCACAATGAAATGTGAAGGCCGCTGTGAAAATGTCAAACTTCAAATGGGGGATTATCAGTTGAAAACCCACATGTTTTCCATACACATGGGGGGTTGCGACATTGTCCTAGGCGCTGAATGGCTCCGCACTCTTGGGCCAATCACAATGGATTTCCAGGAGTTATATATGAGTTTTAAGCAGAACAACTCCACACATACCCTCCGTGGACTCCAGTCGGGAGCCCCCTCTATCATCAACTCGCATAGGATGGAAAAATTGTTAAAAAAGGGTCATCATGAAGTGGTAGCTCAATTTAATGCCATCCAGGTAGTCGAAACCATGTCTCTGCCAATTCATCCTGAGATGCAGCAGATTTTAAATATCCATCGGACGGTCTTTGACAAGCCTCATGAGCTTCCACCCTCGTGAGGGGAACATTATCATAGCATCACCTTTGTTCCAGGGGCCCAACCCCCAAATGTGCGGCCATACAGATATCCGTTCACCCAAAAGAATGAAATAGAAAAAATTATCAAGGAATTGTTGGAAGCAGGTGTCATTCGTCCCAGCATTAGTCCTTATTCATCCCCAGTGGTCATGGTCATCAAGAAAGATGGGGAGTGGCGGATGTGTGCCGACTTCAGGGCCCTCAACAAGTTGATAGTCAAAGATAAATTTCCCATCCCGGTGGTTGACGATTTGTTGGACGAACTCAATGGGGCTCAATTCTTCACTAAGTTGGACCTTCGCTCCGGCTACCACCAAATTCGCATGAAGGAAGTCGACATTCCCAAGACGACTTTTAGAACTCATGAAGGCCATTATGAGTTCCTGGTCATGCCATTTGGTCTCTGTAATGCCCCTTCTACTTTTCAGAGTCTTATGAATCACATCCTCAAACCATATCTCAGAAAATTTGTCCTTATCTTCTTCGATGACATTCTCATCTATAGTGGCACTTGGGAGGCACATCTTCAGCATGTAGATCTACTCTTGCAACTGCTCCGCAAGCATAAATTATTTGTCAAGATGTCTAAGTGTTCGTTTGGCATGGAAGAAGTTGAGTATTTGGGCCACATTGTGGGGCGTGAAGGTGTCAAGGTGGACCCCAAAAAGATCCGGGCAATGCACGAATGGCCTCAACCTAAGACCTTGAAGAGCTTGAGAGGATTTTTGGGTCTCACAGGCTATTATCGTAAATTTATCCGCAACTATGGCTGCATAGCGAAGCCCCTCACTCAACTCCTAAAGAAAAATTCCTTCTTCTGGAACGAGGAAGCACAACAGGCATTTACCGCTCTCAAAAACGCCATGTGTTCCACTCCAGTCTTAGCACTACCTGACTTCACCAAATCCTTTGTCATTGGATGTGATGCTTCGGGTACAGGTATTGGGGCGGTCTTAATGCAAGAAGGGCAACCATTGGCCTTCACAAGCCAACAAATCAGTGGGAGGAATCTGGGCCAATCTACCTACGAGAAGGAAATGATGGCCATCTTACATGCAGTCGAGACCTAGCGACCTTACTTATTGGGGCGACGTTTCCAAATCAGCACAGATCATCACAGTCTTAAATATTTTTTGGAGCAACACCTATCCTCCCCACAACAAAATAAATGGTTAGCCAAAATGCTGGGATATGATTATGAGATCATTTACAAGAAAGGGAAAGACAACAATGTAGCAGATGCATTATCGCGCCAATTTGAGGAGTAAAGTACTCTTCTCGCAATTTCCCTTCCCATTCCAGACTAGATTGAAGAGGCTCGTAGGGAATGGTTTTCACACCCAGGGCTCTCCCAACTCATTTCTCAATTGCAGGTAGATCCTAATTCCAGCAAGGGCTACTCGTGGCAGAATGATATTCTTCGCTACAATGATAGAGTCGTAATATCACCAACATCCACCCTCAAAAGTCGCATTTTGGCAGAATTGCACTCATCTCCCATTGCAGGACATTCGGGCTTTCAGAAGACGTATGCTCACACCAGAAGATCATTCTTTTGGACAGGCATGAAAAAGGACATCCTTACTTTCGTAGCAGAATGTGAGGTCTGTCAACGCCACAAAGGGGAAACCATCAACACACCAGGCACATTACAACCATTGCCCATTCCGGCATCAATTTGGACGGAGGTTTCTATGGATTTCATTACAGGTCTTCCAAAGTCAGGGAACAAGTCAGTCATCATGGTGGTTGTGGGCCGACTGTCGAAGTATGCTCATTTCTGTGCCCTACCCCACCCGTTTACACCAACCTTGGTTGCTCAGTCTTTCATGGATCAGATCTACAAATTACATGGCATGCCCACTTCTATAGTGTCTGACCGCGACCCGATCTTCACCAGCAATTTTTGGCAGGAACTCTTCAGAATACAAGGCACTCAACTCAAACTCAGTACTTCATATCATCCGCAAACAGATGGTCAAACCGAAGCCGTCAACAAATGTCTAGAAACCTACCTTAGGTGTTTCACTTCAGAAAAGCAACACCTTTGGGCACAGTGGTTACCTCTGGCTGAATGGTGGTATAACACCAACTATCATGCCACCACCAAAATGACTCCCTATGAAGCAGTCTATGGTCAACTTATGCCTTCCCCTACTTCTTATCTCAAGGGGTGCTCCAAAGTACAAGTAGTGGATCAACTCCTACAACACCGCGCAACCATGCTAGCCCATCTTTGCTAGAATCTTCATCAAGCTCAGAACTGCATGAAGCAACAGGCTGACCAACATCGCTCAGAGCGCCAATTTCAGGAAGGGGATCAGGTCTTTTTGAGGCTACAACCATATAAGCAAACATCACTCAAAGAAAAGGGTTGTCAAAAGCTCTCTCCAAAATTCTACGGACCATACCAAGTACTTCAACGCATTAGAGAAGTGGCTTACAAGTTGGCTTTGCCACCTACGGCAAAAATCCATCCAGTTTTCCATGTATCGTGCCTCAAGAAAGTGATTGGGAACAATTGCCGAGTTCAAACCAGTCTACCTGAATTGGATGAAGAAGGGTCAATCTGGCTTCAACCCGAACAGGTTCTAGACACACGAGACAAGCACCTGCGCGGCCGCATGATTAAGGAAGTCCTCGTCAAATGGAAAGACACCTCTCCGGAAGATGCAACTTGGGAACCAGCCACTATTCTTCAGCAGTTTCCACAGCTTCAGCCTTGAGGACAAGGCTAGTCTTAAGGGGGGGGCATGTTAGGGTCCCACCCTAACCCCCTTATTTATGTCATGGGATCACGTCATAGTCAAGAGTCAATAAAGCCCATATTAATATTTGTAAGTGGTTAACCCGCAATTAATGATGGGACCTGTTGAGAGCCCTGAAATCGGGACAACAACAAAGGGGATACCCACCTGGTCGGGAACCTGGTTGGCGGCTCCGTGCCCGTTTGGTGTAGCGGGTCCGACTGGGGATAACGCGACCAGCTTCCCGTTCTAAGGGGGTGTGTGTGTGTAGAGTTTGGTGATGTGTGTGTGTGTAGAATTTGATAATGAAAATATGGAATTATTTCTAAGCTAATCTAGTTCTAAGCTCTAAGACTGAATTTTATACTACTTTAATCTATCAAGAACAACACATCTAATCTACGCTAACCCGGGATAGAACTTTTTCCATTATGCGATCTAGAAAGATTTCACACAATAATTGGTAATGAAGATTATTCAGCTATTATGAGAATATAAATAAATTAAGATGAACCATCCTGCATAAAAAGTTAAGCAAAACGGTTGTGAACAGCATATCGCATAATCAGTTATTCATGTATTAAGCACAAATAAATGACTCCACCGTACAAAAGTGCCAAATGGTAGTCCACTCATTCATACGTTAACATATAAACAACATCAGCTGTATATTACTCTAAGAATGCAAGCAGAAACTCGTCAAGAGATAAAAGTACCATTTATGACTGACTTTATACTCACAGACCTGAAGCAATAATGATCTATTTCTACTTACTTCTAATGCCTACTAAGAGTACAGAAGTGCAACATCAGTAGCAGGTATTAAAATGCAAACATAAATAAATCTTGATCCGTCCATTCATCAAAAGCCCCCACCAAGGGTGCAAAAGTGCATGTTCTGAGGACAAGTTTTTTTGACAAATTTCCGGACCCTTCTCCAATGTAACGAGAAGGGTTAAATATTACTAACCGGCTAATTTTAATTACACAAATTTAGGGAACGGCTTCAAATGCCCGCCCTTTTACTAAAACAAATTTATTTCTAAAAATTGAATCTAATTTCTAACCATTTCTGTATCTGCTCCTTAGTGCTGTAAGCGATGCGCTGTTCGTGAAAGAGTCGGCTGCTTGTCCTTTCCTTTTGTTCAAGCTTGAAAATTAGAAATAACAAGAGCTGGCACCTCTTTCTGGCAAACTAGAAGATATTTTTGAAAGTGTTCTTCTGGAGGAGTGTCTTCACGGCGTGTATACTTAGTACAACTCATATTTCTTTCAAACTGGTTGTGTTGTTGCTATTTCGGTTTCCGGCCGTACGAATGACTCAATGAGCTGGGGATTTTTTTGTCTGAACGATTTTCTGAATTGAAACTTATTTCCATTCTTTGTTCCAGGCTTTTCTGAGACGTCTTTCCCCTTAAGCGGTTTTCTTTTTGCTTTAGCCAATTTGGGACTCAGGATCTTTCATAAACGCTTTGCTTTTGTGCGCCTTTGACTATGAGTCCTAGATAGCCTATTTCCATCAGCATTTGTTGAGTGATACTCTGGGATCCGCAGTCCTGCTGTATGCGGTATCCATCTGCGAAGTCATCTCCTCTCTGTTCTCCTAGTTCTGGCGCTTTTCCTTAGATGTTTCCTGCATATAGATTTATATCAGTTGCTGACTTATAGTTCATGTAAATGAAAAGAGACAGAATAAAAGATTGACATGAAAGCAATTAAGTTCTAATGAATGCATAATCATGTCACCCATTATGACTTGACTCTTCGAAAAACGCAACATAATCATCTTTGGATACACAGGCGTACAATCATTAATTTCCCGTAAGGTGCGTGCCTAATTTTAGGCTCATAGATCATGCCAAGGAATGCCTCCGACGAATGGCTTCTGCGATTTGCATCGCAGCATCGAAGATTGCGAGGTAAATAGGTGTCATCGTAGCGATTGATAATCTCATTTTTCGCACACCATAGATCGCAGGTCGTAGCTTTGCATCGTCGTAGATCGCATATCGCAATATCGCAAGGTCGCAAGGTTTTTCGCTTTGTCACTTTGTGCTACGTCGCATATCGGCCATCTGCGGTTCTTTAGGTTTTCCCCTTTTGAGCGCTTTTAATGCACGCGATGCGATGAGTTCTCACGTCGCTCCTCCTCGATGTGTTTATGCGCTTTGGGAAATCGCTCCCTTTCTCCTTTGTGATGCAATATAGCTCTTAGGGAGTTAATACAAAGGATTTTTCAAACAAAAATATTTTTTGGATTTTTTGGTTAAGGGTCCCCCTTTGCTTGATGTTATTACTAATATCAAACAAAGAGGGGGGTTGTTGGTGACCACAACAATGGCGATTCACTGTGAAGAACCAGTTATCTCTGCATTTCTATTGACCATTCACTTCCGAAACAACAAAAATTTTATATGTCTAAATTTTGTTATGGACAGATAGAGTAGATTGCCCCTCACCTTGTCGACGATATTTTGTCTCAACCCTTTTTATATCCCAATTTCTTGCTTCCTCAGGTTTTTTTCTTTTTGCATTCGCATCAGACATTACTTGGTCTTGATAAAAAGATAAAATAAGGTATTCTCTGCGTACTCACTTAAAAGTATGCTCATTTGTTGTAGGTAGAGCCTCTGATGCCCGCAAGCGTCCATAGCCTCGACAGGGTTACCATGTTATCCAACAATGATCCTTTTTCCTGCTTGAGGTTACTCGCAACATTCCAGAGAAAAATCCTTTTTGACACACTTTTCTTTTTTTAATTCTCTAAAGAACAATGTCTTGGTTTGGTGGCCAAATTATGACACAGTCATTCACCTGATTTACACTTTTGCTGAACAAGCCGGCTCGTGATGAGACCTCTTGTCTTTTGATTGCAACAATCTTAAGTCGTTGCCCTGTTTTGATAGACAGTATTGGCAAAGTCAGCAAGTTATTATATCTATGATCATGATAAGTCGGCTCATGATGAGACCTCTTATTCTTTGAGATATGGTGTTTTGCTTGGATTGTTTCTCTGAACGCTGTAGTTTCCTTTTAGCAGGGAGGAAGTCATTGTTTTTCCTTAAGAAAGCTTTGGACGACAATAATAGAGTTTTTGAAAACAACAGTTTTGCAGAGAATGCTCATTTTATTATTGATGATACCTTTCATGGTGCTGATACAAAACATTTCTTTTACCAGAGGTTGCTTTTGTCAAAGTTTTTTAGTGGTCGAAATGAGTATCGTAATCGAAGTGAAGTTAACTCTATTTGTTAATAATAAAATTCAGATTTTCAAAAAAATTTGCTATTTGTACAAGAGAAATCAAAATCTGATAGAGAATTGGCGTGCTCTTTCATGAATCCTTTTTAAATGATCATTTACAACGGGTTTTATTCATAAAAGAGAGAAAAACAAAACAAAATAAAAACTAAAAACTAAATCTATCCTACAAAAATTAGAAGAATTCTCTTCTATGGAAAATATAATTTAAGAATCAGTCCGTTGACAGGTAAAGAATCTCTCCTTCCTGCCAGATCCTACAACACGAATGTAGACGGGCCTACGACTTCTACAATCTGAAAAGGGCCAAGCCACAGCTTCTGAAATTTCGTATGTTTGTCCTTTTCTTCATGAGCCTTATCCCATTTCAAAACTAAATCACCCATCTGAAAGTTTTTTCTGGTTATGATGCTTGAGTCAAAAGAAGATTTTATTAGCGCTTGGTGATGAGCATGGGTTTTCCTAGCTTGTTCTCTTTGTTCTTCTAGTTTGATTATTTCCATTTGTCTTAATTGTAAAGAGGAAGTAGATACTTCATCGATATATTGCACTAAAGACAAAGAGGGAATGACTAGGTGAGTCGGAAGAACCACTTCTCTCCCATAAACTAAATTAAAGGGAGAAGTGCCGATTGAAGCTTTCTTCGTGATTCTATCAGCCCATAAAGCATTTACTTTGTGGCAATTCCTTTGGTTTTGGTCGACTGTTCTTTTGATAATTCTGATTAGGTTCTTGTTTGTTGATTCAGCCAATCCATTACCTTGCGGATAGTAGTTGGTAGAATATTTCAGTTTGAAACCTCTTTTAAGCGCAAACTCAGTCATAGTATTTCCAGAAAAATATGAAGCGTTATCAAACATTAATGCTGTTGGCAATCCAAACCTAGTGATGATGAATTGATCTATGAATTCAATAATATTTTCAGAATGAACTGTCTTGAGAGGAACTGCTTCTACCCATTTGGTAAAATAATCAGTTGTCGTAAGGATATACTTATGCTGCTTAGAAGATTGAGGAAAGATCTCACCTATTATGTCCAAGCCCCATTGACTGAATGGTTGGTCGATGATGACTGGTTGTAGCGGCATGGATGGTTTCCTTTGTTTTCCTACAGCAGTCTGGCAGACTTGGCATTTCCTTACGTGATTGTATGAGTCTTTGAACAGCGTGGGCCAATAATATCTTGCACGCAAGATTTTATGTGCAGTCGCATCTCTGACATAGTGTCCGCCCGCTGGTCCATCGTGGAGTTCCTGCAAAACTTTTTCGGCTTCAGTTTTCTCAAGACACCTAAGAAGCACAAAATCGTAATTCCTTTTGAACAAGACATCATTTATGAGCTAGTATTGTTTAGCTTTTAATCTCAGAGCTCTTTTCTTGGTATGATCCAAACGTGATGGAGCATACCCGTTCTTAAGAAAATAAATGGTGTCATCATATGATGATTCTGCATCGTTTAGGCTTACCTCATACATTTGTACCTCTTCAGATGAGTTCTCCGGGATTTGCGATGCTCCGGCTAACATCTTGCAGAAGCCTTGACCTCTTACGATGTTTGCTGGTTTGATCTCCAGATCATATTCTTGTAAAGCGGTGATCCAATTAGCTCTCTTTTCGCCCACGTTTTTCTGCACTAAAAGGTTTCTTACCGCCGGAAACGGTACTACGACTTTAGTGTGGGCTTTAAGCAAGAAAGGTCTGAAATATTTGATCGCTTTGAAAACAGCATATGCTTGTTTCTCTACGTCTGAGTAATTAATTTCAGCACCTTGTAAGTTTGAGCTAAAGAATGTGATTGGAGCCTTCGCTTTCTCTTGATTTGCTTGGGTCAAAATCGCGGCATAGGATTTCTCTGAGGCAAAAGTGTATAAGGTAAAAGATTCCGAAAAATTTCGGGTGGCCAAAGATGGAGCATTGATGATAGCTTGTTTGATTAAGTTGAACGCTTAGTGCTCATCTAGACCCCATTTGAAATTTGAATTCTTTTTTATCATATTTTGTAAGGGAGAAATAATATGTGAAAAATCCGGGACAAATCTTTTGACAAAGTTGATCTATCCAAGGAAGTATTGCATGGTTGTCTTGTTATGAGGTATGGATATTTCGGAAATTTCCTTGATTCTATCGGGTTCTATGTGAATACCAGATTTCGACACTATGAATCCAAGCAATTTCCCTTCGCTTAATGCAAAGAAAGATTTCTTTGGGTTGAGCAAAATCCCATACCTCAAGCATCTTTGAAAGATTTGCTTCAAATCTTTGAGGTGGTTGTTTCGTTTTTTGGAGTACACTGTTATATCATCCAAGTAAATCACCACTGATTTATTGACTAACCCTTTAAATGCGATGTCCATGGCTCTCTGAAAGGTAGCTCCGGCATTGATCAACCCAAATGGCATCTTCCGATATGCATAAGTGCCCCATTTGGTTCGGAACGTAGTCTTTAACTGACATCGGGATGCACCAGTACTTGATTGTATCCTGAAAATCCATCCAGGAATGACATTAATTCTGAGCCTGCTACCGCCTGTAATATTTGCTCCATAGGTGGGAGGGGAAAGTTATCTTTCTGACATGCTTTGTTGAGATTTCGGAAATCGATACAGATTCTAATGTCTCTGTTTTTCTTCCTAATGGGCACCATATTGGATACCCATTTAGAATGCCTGGCGGGGAAGATTATTCTGGCTCTCAACAACTTATTAAGCTCAATTTTTATCTGATTTTCTAGGTTAGGGTGTATTTTTCTGAGCTTCTGCTAGACAGGTTTTTCATTGTCAATCATAGGGATAACATGTTGAATGATAGAAGTGTTGTATGTTTTTAGCTCATCGTAATTCCAGGCAAAAACGTTTTTGTATTGTCTCAGAAGACGGATATATGCTGATTTCTGTTCAGGGGCTAGGCCGTGACCTAGGTTAACGTTTTGTGGCTTCTGATCGGTCCCTAGGTTTACTAATTCATAGTTCAGGGTAGAACTGCAAAGTTTAGCATTAGCGGACCTTTTAAACCGATTTTTCAAATCATATAAATCTTCTAACTTGACCATTGATTTCGGTATAGAATTGTCAGAGCCATTTTGTTGTATTTGATGATCATGATGGTCTTCGTCGATTATCTGATTTGAGTAGGATCCTTCAGAAGTAAGGAAATTTACGATGTCAGGATCGTCCTTGAACACTCTCCAATTGGTGATATTGTCAGGGATGGATGGTCTAAAGATTAATTCTATTGAAAACCTATCAGGACTAAAATCTTCAGAAGGGATAAGTCTAGAGGCTACGTTAGCTAACAGGTCTGCGCTCGCGTTTTGAATTCTTGGAATTGACGAGATGTTGAATGCTACGAAATGTGCAGTGAGATCTTGAACTAATGATTGATAATGCTTTAAATGACTTGACAGGCAATGTATGGTGTTACGTACCTATTTTACGACGATCTCCGAATCTCCAAATACTTGAAGATACTTAACGTTTAATCCGATTGCTTTGTATAAGCCTTGAACCAAGGCTTCGTACTCCGCTATGTTGTTCGTGCAATCGAACTCAAGTCTGCATGTGAGCATAATCTTATTCACATCCGGGTTAATCAGAACGCATCCTGCTCCTGCCCCCTCATTTGATTTAGATCCGTCAAAATATAATTTCCAAAATAAAGATGTATTTACAGAATTATCTAAAAAACTAAAACATTTTGAGTCATCAGTTTGGGAGAAATTTTCAACTTGGGATAAAACTGAATTCTCTAAGTATGGTGAAATATGAGCATTGAAATTACCTAGGAAAGAATCTATTGTGTAATTGCCTACAATGCTGCTATTGTACGTTATGGCCTCATTTTCTCCTTCCAGTTCTGTCACTATGTATTTTTGGTGCAATTCTCGTTCAACCTTTATCTGATTTGGTTTACCATTGTATGGTAACCACATGTACGACCAATCGGTTGAAAAATATCCGTGGAGTTTTTTCGACCAATCCCTGCTAAGAATCAAACCATAGAATTCAGGGATATTAGCTACTAGAATGTCGATAACCTGACACACTTTTGGGTTAGACGACAATCTTATGGTCACCTGATTGAGTTCACCAATCACTTCGACTTGGGATCGATCAAGCTGAACTATACGTACTGCGGATTTTTGAGGTTGCACATTCAATTTGGCACATATTGATCTGGGTAAAATATTCGTTGAAGCACCAGAATCGACCAAGAAATTGTGCACGTTTTTGTTGAAGATTTCATATGTGAGAAGAAAAGGAGGAGTATGAGATCTTGATCTTCCTCCAATCAAGGCGATGTCATTTGGATCAATTTTATTGATCGTGTTGGTTGGAGGCCTTCCCAGATTGTGGGAATCTACAGCTGTAGGTAAAGGTGTAGTAGGCACAACATGTAATTCTTTCATCATTATTTTCTGCTGGTGTTTCAATTTACTCAATTCATACAGAGTGATATTATCCCTAGTCTTCTTCATATCATCAATGATGTTATATTCCATTTCATCCGACACTATTAGTGTTCTTGATGGAGGCGTTTGATCAGATTGGACTGGGCTAATCTGGGTCGCTTTAGCAGTTGTCTTTTTTGTTGTGACCTTTTCTTTTGTTGCAGGGCTTGCGCCCTTTTGTTTTGGAGTAGTTAGGGGAGGATCAAGTTGATTTTTTCTTCTCGCGCTAACAGGAAATGCTTCTTGATCCTCTTCTTGTGGGAGGATGAAGTCCCACATTCCTTGTAGTTCTACGACCTCTTCCTCGTTGGTCTGCCCTTCAGTGGTATTCTCTTCTTCTTCGTCTTCTTCAGATTCAACGTTTGAGACAACACTAGGTGGTCTTACCTCCATGGGAGGATTTCTTTTAAAAGTCCTAAAGGGATTTTTCGAAGAAGTCTCTGCTACTTGTTTCTTAATATCAATCATCTCATTTGACATGGCTTTCAACACCTTTTGTAATCCTTCCAAATCGAAAGGATCTTTCGTTTGCTTCTTCTTGGTGTCTTCTTTGAAAGAGATCTTCTTAGATTTGCGTTCTTCTATAGCAGATCTCTTTTCTAGGGCTACCACGCGTTTTTCCACTGCTAACGCTTATGTCAAGTTGTCAACGAAGGTGGTCTTGTTTGCCCTATCTACGAAGATTGCCAAGTTTGGCGGTAAAGCCGTGATGTACCATTCACATCTTACTTCCTCGTTGGGTTGTGAGGCAGTGGGGATTTTGTTGAGGATCTTATTGAACCGTAAGTTAAAATCTTTAATGGGTTCTCTAGCCTCAGATTTAAGATTAGATAGGTCATTGATCAATGTCGCCGTGGATCTGTCATCACCAAACTTGGTGAGGAACTGACTTTGAAAAATGTCCCAGCTTGTGATGGATCCGGAAGGTAACGAAAAGTACCATGACCCGGCTGTTCCTTGCATTGTATAAGAGAAAAGCCGGACAACAGCATCTTCGTTACTGACTCCGTTGAGATTAATAGAAAGCATGAAATTGTTGATATGTTCCTCGGCTAGCATGCCTACTTCCGGGTTGAATTTAGGCAACCATTTCTCAGGATGCGCCGGTATAGGGCTCAGGGGTGGAGGCATTAAAACTGCCCCAGGATTGTTCCATGGAGACTGGGCCATCGTTGAGCTGCTAGTTAATGGAAGTGCAGAAGACGATCCTTGATGCTGAGAAGATGAAGATATTAAGATCTTTGATGTTTGAAGAGGAAGGTTTGTAGAAGATGGGTGAGTGAGTTGGAATGAAAGAGTGGGTGGTTGACTTCGCGGTGAGGGAGTTGATATGGACGAAGTGGATGAAGGAGTCTGACTGTCAGACTCTGGTGGTGTTTTCCTTGCTCTTTTCCTGGTAGGGAGAGGGAGTTCACTTGATTGTATGCCAAATTTTTCACTCTTTGATATGGTAAGGGGATGAGCAGGGTTGTACTGCGAAGTCACGCTGCTTTTAGATTTATCAGACTTCTGGTTAAAAATAGAGAATCCCTGGAGTTTACGAATCAAAGTTCGAATTTCAGGGGGTTCAAAGATAGATTGGTCTGATATATTCGAATATGTAGCAGCGGTAGATACTCGAGCGACTTCAAATTCCGGGTTTAACCGTGTTGGAGAATTCGAGGGAGTTGATGAGGGTCTATTACTCTCAGAATGGTATTTAGATGTTGCTTTAGGTGCCATTCATAGTTCGAGCCCTCCTTCTAGCGCCAAATATGTTGAGAGCCCTGAAATCGGGTCAACAACAAGGGCGATACCCACCCGGTCGGGAACCTGGTTGGCGGCTTCGTGCCCGTTTGGTGTAGCGGGTCCGACTGGGGATAACGGGACCAGCTTCCCGTTCCAAGGGGGTGTGTGTGTGTAGAGTTTGGTGATGTGTGTGTGTGTAGAATTTGATAATGAAAATATGGAATTATTTCTAAGCTAATCTAGTTCTAAGCTCTGAGACTGAATTTTATACTACTTTAATCTATCAAGAACAACACATCTAATCTACGCTAAGCCGGGATAGAACTTTTTCCATTATGCGATCTAGAAAGATTTCACACAATAACTGGTAATGAAGATTATTCAGCTATTATGAGAATATAAATCAATTAAGATGAACCATCCTGCATAAAAAGTTAAGCAAAATGGTTGTGAACAGCATATCGCATAATCAGTTATTCATGTATTAAGCACATATCAATTACTCCACCGTACAAAAGTGCCAAATGGTAGTCCACTCATTCATACGTTAACATATAAACAACATCAGCTGTATATTACTCTAAGAATGCAAGCAGAAACTCGTCAAGAGATAAAAGTACCATTTATGACTGACTTTATACTCACAGACCTAAAGCAATAATGATCTATTTCTACTTACTTCTAATGCCTACTAAGAGTACAGAAGTGCAACATCAGTAGCAGGTATTAAAATGCAAACATAAATAAATCTTGATCCGTCCATTCATCAAAAACCCCCTCCGAGGGTGCAAAAGTGCATGTTCTGAGGACAAGTTTTTTTGACAAAATTCGGGACCCTTCTCCAATGCAACGAGAAGGTTAAATACTACTAACCGGCTAATTTTAATTACACAAATTTAGGGAATGGCTTCAAATGAACGCCCTTTTACTAAAACAAATTTATTTCTAAAAACTGAATCTAATTTCTAACCATTTCTGTATCTGCTCCTTAGTGCTGTAAGCGATGCGTTGTTCGCCGTGAAGGAGTCGGCTGCTTGTCCTTTCCTTTTGTTCAAGCTTGAAAATTAGAAATAACAAGAGCTGACACCTCTTTCTGACAAACTAGAAGATGTTTTTGAAAGTGTTCTTTTGGAGGAGTGTCTTCACGGCGTGTATACTTAGTACAACTCAGATTTCTTTCAAACTGATTGTGCTGTTGCTATTTTGATTTCCGGCCGTACGAATGACTCAATGAGCTGGGGATTTTGTTGTCTGAACGATTTTCTCAATTGAAACTTGTTTCCATTCTTTGTTCCAGGCTTTTCTGATATGTCTTTCCCCTTAAGCATTTTTCTTTTTGCTTTACCCAATTTGGGACTCAAGATCTTTCATAAACGCTTTGCTTTTGTGCGCCTTTGACTCTGAGTCCTAGATAGCCTATTTCCATCAGCATTTGTTGAGTGATACTCTGGGATCCGCGGTCCTGCTGTATGCGGTATCCATCTGCGAAGTCATCTCCTCTCTGTTCTCCTAGTTCTAGCGCTTTTCCTTAGATGTTTCCTGCATATAGATTTATATCAGTTGCTGACTTATAGTTCACGTAAATGAAAAGAGACAGAAGAAAAGATTGACATGAAAGCAATTAAGTTCTAATGAATGCATAATCATGTCACCCATTATGACTTGACTCTTCGAAAAACACAACATAATAATCTTTGGATACACAGGCGTACAATCATTAATTTCCCGTAAGGTGCGCGCCTAATTTTAGGCTCATAGATCATGCCGAGGAATGCCTGCGACGAATGGCTTCTGCGGTTTGCATCGCAGCATCGAAGTTTGCGAGGTAAATAGGTGGCATCGCAGCGATTGATAGTCTCATTTGTCGCACACCATAGATCGCAGGTCGCAGCTTTGCATGGTTGCAGATCGCATATCGCAATATCGCAAGGTCGCAAGGTTTTTCGCTTTGTCACTTTGTGCTGCTTATGCAACATTGCGATGTGCGACGTCGCATATCAGCCGTCGGCGGTTCTTTAGGTTTTCCCCTTTTGAGCGCTTTTAATGCACGCGATGCGATGAGTTCTTGCGTCGCTTCTCCTCAGTGTGTTTATGCGCTTTGGGAAAGCGCTCCCTTTTTCCTTTGCGACGCGATATAGCTCTTAGGGAGTTAATACAAAGGATTTTTCAAACAAAAATATTTTTTGGATTTTTTGGTTAAGGGTCCCCCTTTGCTTGATGTTATTACTAATATCAAACAAAGAGGGGGGTTGTTGGTGACCACAACAGGACCACAGTTAGTTGCAAATGGGCCGTAGTATTAGATAGATGGTATTAATAAAACCCACGGTATTGGCCCATGGTATTGCATGTATGAGTCATATATAAAGGATAGAGACTCCCTGCGAGGAGCATCGTGTCTTATTTTGTAATCGAGCTCTGCTCTATTGGAGGTTTACCCCTCGAAGAGGCATGTGAACATTGCTCTTTGAATAATAAAATCATTGCTATTCTATGTTCTGGGTATCTTTTCTTCGCATATTCTGTGTTCTGGGTATCTTTTCTTCGCATATTCTGTATCTGGGTATTATTTTGCAGGTTAAGAGCATAACAATAGATCGGCAAACCAGAGGACACCTGCTCAACTGCTGCTCCAGCTACCATACCATCAATGTCTTGAGATCCTATTCTCCTGGAATCCATTTAGATAGATGAACACCTAAAAGATATGGAATTAGGAAGCACGCATGGAAAGAAATATGTTAGTGAAAACAAGGCAAATCTGATGAAGGACACAACACATACCTGGGGAACTGATGAGCAAGGTTGAGCAAATTTCACTGGGAGGTTGAGTGACCAGCTACCAAAACTGTAGAAAAGGAAGTTTTCACTGACTGGGAGGATTGACTGGCTATTGGATCTATGAAATATGCAATCCTAGCTGGGAAAGACTATTGACCCAAGAACAAATTTGTGCAAAATTTTGTGCCAAGTAGCCACTGGCATCCAGAAATGTGTAATTTAGTCCAGGAGGCTAGTGTTGGGCCAGAATGTAAAAATCTGGAGACGAAGGTGAACCTTCCTTCTCCAAATTGTGCAATGCAACCTTGGTGAACGCAGAGACTAGACCAAGGTTGGCTCGGCTCACTGATAGGAAACAGAAAGCAAATAAGTCGATGAAATGCATGGCAACACTAATTGATAGTAGAAGTGATAAAAAGTGCATGCAAAACATGAATGGAAGATTGAGCAAATAGATCAACATGCATGTGGGTGAGGCCACTCGCTAGTTGTGCAAACGTACGTGCAAAATAGTTTCATGCATGCAACATCAGTGAGATAGCAACGAAAATTGAAACATAGCTAGGAAAAACTAGAATATATGTAAACGACAGTAGGAATTCAAAGTAATAAATCAAACCACACTCACACAAGCGAATACACAAAAAGCGACATAAATGCTAAAAAAGTCAAGTTGAGGCCACTTACCCATGAATAGTTGAGACGGATGTATTGGAGAGTCTTGGATGTTCTTTGGGATGTCAAAGCTCCAAGGTCGATGTGAATCAATGAGATCTGATGTGTCAAATAAATAATTTTGGTCTCAGGACTCGCATTCCACAAATTTAGGAAAAGCAACACTTGGAGGGAAGCTTCTAAAACAACTTTTCATGTAACCCCTGGCTGCTAAAAATAGCTCTCTGAATCATGGGATGCCTTTTGCATGTTGTCTGTCACTATTCCAGGAAGATCAAGTCATGCATGCATGCAAGTAAAGTTTCCTTAGTCTTGGTTGGAACTAGTCAATCAGACTATCCATCCATGCCAATGCTCAACTACTTGGGAAAAATGCACATTCTTGACTACAAGCTAGGCTGACTGCTCAAGGGGATTGTGCAATTTCTGGGCCCAGCAGATGATTGCTATCCAGTTTTGCTCAAATCCTAGGATGATAGCTTGTTGTCGGGAAATATTGTGCAAACCCTGCTAGGAGGGTTAGCTGCCACGATTGCGTAGTCCTGAAGACCAGAAGGCTGTCAGAAAGGATTGCGCAATTCCTAGAGGGAAGCTTGGTTCCCCTCCAGGAATGTGCAATTTTCAAGGGGAAGCTACTTAGCCTGTAGATGGACCAAGTTCAGGTAAGCAGAATGGCAGGGGAATGGATCAAATGTGATCTACATGCTGCCCTTCTGCGAGTAAAACACTGAAGCTTGAGTGCTTGACAAAGCAAGACAAAGTGTTGTGTAAGGTTGGAAGGGAAGGTTGGAAGGGAGGCTCCAAAACAAGGCTAAGAAAAAATTTTGGAGGGTGGTTGTAGGCACTACAGTAGATTTATAGAGGTGAAGCGTATTATGTTTCTAAGTAGTTTTCAAGCCTATACCTATGTGATTCTTTGCGTGTATAGGGTTTGGAAAATGTTTCAATCATACCAAAATGCTTACTAGCATGAGGAGCAACACTTAATGGGAAGCATATATTATTAGGTTAGCGAGATAATAGATACAGCACAACACACCAGTGATTTAATGAAGGAATATTTCTATAGAGATCAACTTGGTTTCATCAATTATTGATTTTATAGGTGGCAATGAGATTTTATGTTATATGTTACAATTATTTTGGAATCCCTCCCCTCACTTGAAATTTTCCTAGACTTTCCTATGATCTCCTAAATATTCAATTTTCATTTGAACTTGACCCTAATGGAATCACATCCTTGCAAGGTTAGCTATAATATTGGAAAGACTCATTCCTCTTACTTCTATTCACAAGTTGTAATTGCAACCCAGAGTGATACCTTATCTATTTTTTGGATTTGGAACTTCTGACCAAGACCATAGAGCTAACTCCTCATGCTCTAAATCATGAAACTAGTGCATAATGACCTATACTCTAGATTTTAGATCTCCAAATTGTGCTTAAGACTATATGAATACCTCCAAAGTTGCAACTCGCATTTTTAGTTCCTTGTGCCTTACTGAACGTGTTGTAGAAATGTGATTTGAGATTAGGCATATTCCTCATCACACTCTAGAGGCATGACCAAAACATGTTTCATGCAGCCTAATCCAATAGTAATTCTCCACTATGACTTTCACTACACATGTGATTTGGTTATATAATAAAATCCCCCCCATTTCATTTCTTTATGTGATCAACCTTAAAGTAGGGATACCTTCCTTCTGCTACAATTTGCAATTGTGACTGGAACTAACATGTAATGTATATCCTCTAACCATTAGTTTTCTCTTATTTGATGATCAAGTGCACTTCCATAATGTTTTGTCTTCCTCCTCTCTAAAAAATTAAAACATATCTTATTCTTTGATCCTTTCATTTTCATCCTAAATATCCTGTATCCCATACCTTTTATGTCTCACACACTGTAGACTATAAGCTTGACTTTCATTAAACCCCTTGAACTTCACACTCAACGCACAATATGCTTTCCTGAAATCTCACCTAACCACATAGTGTGCTCTTATTTTCTTGCCCATCCTTTCTATCCTTGAATGTGCGACTTACGACAACAAAGAAGACTCCTCCACTCTAACTCACAAATCATGATTCTAATGGATACTCGTAATCCTTTCTAATCTAGACATTTGATCCGTGACTGGTATGGCATATGCCAATTCCTAAAGTCGCAAGTCACATCTCCAAATATCATTGACATTAGATTCTCTATCTATGACTACACTATAATTGTGAAATGTGACTTGGCTCACTCGATTGTAACTTCCTAACTTCAATTAGTCTCAAAATATCCAAAATATATCTTCTCCGCTCACAAATTATTAGAGAGGTTGATCAGTTTGTCATCAGGTTCTTAGTTTTTATCTCTTTGAAAATGCAGGTGTGGATCATGTTTGGTCGAGGAATTCAAAGCAATATCGAAGCTACAGAAATAATCATAATAAAACCCGACCACCCTATTGTGGAATTTAATAATAAGAATTATGAGTACCTCATCACATTGAATTTTGAGAAAGAAATCTAGAATTTAGCATTGAGTTGAAGATTATTAGTGTAATGACTATTTGTCAATATGTATATATTTTATAGGTCATCGATATCAATGCATATGACATATATTAAATGTGTTTCTAGAATCAAGCATGGAATGTTAATCTAGGTTGTCATTGATGTCAATATAGAAATGTTTGTGATGGCAAATTATTTGATACATTGATTCCCCATTGATACATGATTTCCCAGGGTTTCACCATAGTGATGAAAGTTTTCTATATATACACACAGAATAGAAGAAATAGATCCGTGAAGCAACATGAGAAGGAAGACAAAGAGGAGAAGCCATCGTGAAGCCAAAGAGTAAGATGAATATTTTATCGAAAGCCATCAAAGAAGAAAGTCATTGGAGCAAGAGAAGCAAGTTATCACATATGCCCAAGGGTAAGAGTTATGGAAAGAACAAAGAGCAACAATGATAACACAGGAGTAAAGAAGAAAACATCGGCGGAGCCATATCGGAAGTATCACATGTAATATATGACCAATAAGAACCGATAGGAAGAAAACAATGGAGGAGCGTAAACAAAGTTATAGGAGGTCACAGGAAGATAAGCCACAGGAGTGACAACTATCGGAAGAGCAGAAGAGTGAAGAAAAATCACAAGAGCAACAAATATCAGAAGAGCAGAAGAGTGAAGAAAAGTCGCAGGAGCAACAAATATCGTGGCTGAAGACCTGCTCTAAATCCTAGCTGTCAATCTCATTTTCAAACACTAACGTCGTTATCATTTTCAAATCCTAGCCGTCAATCTCTGTTTTGAACCCGTGGGCTAGCTGATGACCCACAGGCCATAGATTTGATGACCTCATATATCCTATGGCTATCGGGTCATAAAGTGATCGAACATTAAATCTAAAACCGGACTCGAACTTTTATAGGTAAAGGATTTATAATCCTTATCAGCTCCGTAAAGGTGGTTAAGCATCGTGCAAGTTCCCCATCCAATATCATTGTGAACTGTTGGATCCAGCATGCCTTGATGAAATGGTGGAGGATTGGCGATTGGGTTTGTTGATCGGGTGGATCAACAACCGTTAGAATAATGGTGAGACCAACGGTAGAGAATTAATCTGATAAGACTTGGGACTGAGTGGACCTAAGAAGTTTATGGACAAGGGTTTAACTTTATTTGGGGTCCGGTCTTGTGCATTCAGGTGGGACCAATGTTCGTTTTCAGGATTAAAGGAATAACTTTGATTTTTCATGAAGTTGCGATTGTGATTAAAGGTGATGAGGTGGCATGTGGGACCTCCATATGGGTATAGAAACTCTTATATGGATTTCCATGAATAATCAAGTCTATGGATAAAGGACTCTCCGATATATATTTTTAATATACAAGTCGGCCTCCCTCCAATAGACGTGTCCTTTGGTCATTGCTGAAGCTTGTATAAAAATGTGTGAGAATGCTTCAGTTCTAAGTATCTACCTCGAATACACAAATTGAACATAAAGAATTTCACAACTTGTGAGCTTTAAGAGATAGAGGAAGTTGAAGGAATAATAGAAAGAAGGAAGCTGAAAGGTTCGATGGAAGAAAAAGGAAGCCGAAGGGTCCAGTGGAAGTAGATGAAGCCGAAAGGTCCAATGGAAGAAGATAAAGCCGAAGGTCTGGCTGATGCAGAAGGTGATGTAGAAGATGAAGGCTGAGCTAAGAAGGAAGCTGAAGACAGAGTGTGAGGACAATCTTTCACCTGATTCGTCTTGAAAGATAGGGTCAAATCCCTTGGGGTTAATGCCTCAGAATCATAAGTATTGGTGTCCTTGGAGTTGGTGCTCCTAAATCCAAGGTTGGTGCCTTGATAAGATAGGGTAGAAGCCCTAGAGGTCGGAACCTCATCAAAACCAAGTTGGAGCTTGGAACACATTTATATTGTATTTATTATTTTATTCAATAAAATTATACTTATACATTTCTCTATTTAAATTGTGAAGAATTAAACAGGTAATAATCACAATTGAAAGAAAACATTGATTCACCCCCCCCCCTCTCATTATTTCCAACTTGGAAATGAAATTTATGGGAAATATTTTTTCACCTGGATTCATCAAGAAAGGAAGCATTCGAATGCTCTAGCTGTTAGGATATTCCGACACATAGGATATAGTTAAGTTCAACTTGGTCTAGTATAGAGTTAGGTTAGAGTTAGGTAAAGTGTGTTTCTTTACCGTTGTACATTTTGTAACTTACAATCTGACGGTCACGATATGTAGTGATCCGACGGTTCACTCTCACCTCGGTATTACCGACACTTGATCCGTGGCTTGACACCCGATTGGTCCATGAGTTCTATTTAAAGCGCATGGAGGGTCATTGTTCGGGTAATCCGTGCATGAGAGAAGCTTATGTAAATTTTCATTCTTTGATTAATAAATTGCCTGTAGTACCCACATTGGGACAGGCCGTGGACTGTTTCCCTCCTTGCACTCTGAGGGTTTTAACCACGTCAAAAATACTGGTGTATTGATTTGAGATCTGGTTGTGAGCGGTGTCCTTTTGGTATTCTTTCTGTGGAACTTACCGTGTAAATTCCTACATGGTATCAGAGCTATTTGAGGGCCGCATCCGTTGGTGATCCAAATCTGAAGCCGGTAGAACTGCATGCGGCTGTCGTTTCCTAGATTTGCTGTTTCTGACTACTTTCGGGCCGAGAGGACTGCTCTGTTGCGTTCGGAGCATCTGTTCCAGTGAGGAACCCCTTTCGTTTCACGCGAAAAGGTTTCCGGTAGCCCTAGCTGCGTCATTTTTCAGATCGGGAGGTATACAGTGTTTCTTTTGCAGTTTACTGTTATTTTCTCTCTGCTTATTTCGGTCTTAGTTTATTTAGCCTTTTTTTTAACCGAATCTATACCTTTCATTTCTGCGTATGCTCTTTGCCCTGCGACTCTGTGCGATCTGGGCAAATCAGAAACAGAAAGGAAGGATTTTTCTCATGCGTATGCTCTTTTCCCTGCACCTTAGTGTGATCTCGGAAAATCAGAAACATTGAGAAAAATATTTAGTTTTTCGGCTAAAGCTAACTTTGAGATTTTTTTTTAAAATTTCTAGTTTTTTGGCTAAAGCTAACTTCGAGCCGCAAGGTTCGTTTTTCTTTGCATATTTGTGTTGGGTTTTGTGTTTTGTGTTTTGTAGGGAAAAAGAGCTTTCTCAAGGCAAGCACGCAAACCAAGGCCCCCCCCCTCTCTCTCTCTCTCTCTCTCTCTCAAATTTTTTGTATAGATCAATTGGTTCAAAGCTATTTTAAGAGAGTAGAGGTCTTGGGTTCAAGTCTCCATTTTGTGGGGGCGGATTTTTTCATTCCCGCACATTCGCGCACCTTGCCGGCAACGTCAACAATTTTTTTTCAAAAAGCCATAACTTCTTCATCCGGAAGCCTTTTTCAGAGCCGTTTTTTTTAAAACCGCCTATTTTTTCGAGATCTATCTGTTGGAACACTTACTTTCAGCATCTTCAGCTTCAGTTTTTTAAAATGGAAAGTCCATGCCAAGTCATTCTTGACAGCACTAACTACTTCCAATGGGTAGAATACATGGAAGATTTACTTAGAAGTAAAGGTCTCTTCAGAATAGCCACAAACCAAGAGAAGAAACCAAAAGATGAAGACAAGGCGGCAAAATGGGAAAATAGACAAGATCAAGCACATGGTTTGATAGGGATGTCTATTTCTCCTGATCTTAGATTCCACATTGCAGGACTTGAGACTCCTCATGAAGCATTAGAAAAACTTGCTAAAGTTTTTGGGATTAAAAATGAAATTAGAGCCCATCAACTTGAAAATGAGCTGCTTACTTTGGATCCTAATAATTTTTCTTGCATTGAAGATTTCTTGTCCAAATTCAAGACCCTTAGATATCTCTTGGAAGGTGTTAAAGTTAAGAAAGAAGATGGTAACCTTATTTATTCCATCCTTACTAAGTTGGGACCAGCCTACTCTGTATTTGTTTCCACTTTCCATTCTACAAGGGAAGCTTTCATTTGTCAAGGACAAGACTACAAGGCCCCTTCCTTTGACTCCTTTTGTGATTCCTTAATAAGAGAACAAGAAAAACTCTTACACCTTGGTCTTCTTAATCTTGGAAACTCTTCCACGAAAGCGTTAGCCGCCCAGCAACAACCAAATTCAAAGAATCCTAAGAAGTCATATCCTCAAAAGAATGGTCCTAAACCATCTCAGCCTCAAAATGAAAGATCATTTCAGCAAAATGATAAGACCAATAAAAACAAATGGAAGAAGACTGATAGACATTGTAACTTTTGTAATCGAGATGGCCACTTAGAATCTAAATGCTTTAAGAAGATGGAAGCCTTGGAAGCCGCAATGAAGAAACATAACATCCATGTGGAGCCTACTTCAACTTCAACTTCCGAAATGGCACTTTCTGCATCTCATTGTCAATCATCTCAGTCTGGTTATGCATTAAATGTATCTTCTTCTTCTTCTCATTCTCATGAGTGGCTCATTGATTCTGGAGCCTCTTGTCACATGGCCAAAAACCAAGCCATGTTTTCTTCTTTAAATGATTGTAACACCAAAAATATATATATTGGTGATGATAGATCTCTTAATGTTGTAGGGACTGGAACTGTTCATCTAGACAATGGTCAGTTTAATGATGTATTATGTGTTCCAACCTTATCCTGCAACCTTCTATCTGTCTATCAGATAACTCATTCAGGTGAAGGTAAAATTGTTGAATTTTCACCTCATGATGTTGTAATCAAGGATCTAAAAGATCCTAAACAGATTCTAGCTACTGGTCTTGCTGATGATTCCAAAAGGTTGTATAAGTTTCACAACTTTGGGTCATCCAATCTTCCCTCAGTATTTGTTGCTCATAATGATGAAGTGAGCAAACTTTGGCATGAGCGATTTGGTCACTTAAACTATCGCTCCCTTCAGCATCTATGTAAAGAAAATATGGTGACAGGTCTTCCTATGGTATCTTGCAGAGATGGTGTTTGTTCCGGATGTGTACTCGGAAAACATCATCGGGACAGTTTTGACAAACGTGCCTCTTGGCACGCCTCAGCCCCTTTACAGCTTGTGCACAGTGATTTATGTGGTCCTCTTCCTGTTGCTTCATTCTCTGGCTGCAAGTACTTCTTAACCTTCATTGATGATTTCTCCAGACGCACTTGGGTATACTTCTTAAAACTCAAGAGCGAAGTATTTAACACTTTTTTGGCCTTCAAAGCCTTTGTTGAAAAACAATCTGGACATCAAATTCTTAAGCTAAGAACTGATAATGGTGGAGAATATGTTAAAAACACATTCATCAACTTTTGCACCGAAAATGGAATTCAAATGCAACATACTGTTCCATACACTCCACAACAAAATGGTGTAGCTGAAAGGAAAAATCGCACCTTAAAGGAAATGGCTAATTGTATGCTGCAATCTAAAGGACTCAGTCTTAGTTTTTGGGCCGAAGCAATTAATTGTGCAAATTATATAATCAATCGCACTCCTACTAAGGTTCTAGAGAATATCACTCCAGAAGAAGCTTGGAGTTCCATTAAACCAGATGTAAGTCACTTTCGTGTGTTTGGAAGTGAAGCATGGGCCCATATTCCAGATGAAAAGCATAAAGCTTTAGAACCTAAGAGTGAGAAATGTACTTTTGTTGGATATTCTGAAGATGTAAAAGGTTATAGACTTATTCCATTTAAGTCCAAAAATGTTATCATTAGAAGAGATGTAAAATTTGATGAAAATAAATCGGCCTGCGAGCCTAGTCCGGCGGATGTGCCACCTCTTCCTATCTCTTCTATTTTGAAAACATTTCTTCTTCAGATGATGAAAGCGAGGATGATAATCCTCCCCCACCTTCTCAGGATCCTCAACTTCCAAGATGGGTCCGTGCTACTCGGGATGCAGCAGGTGATCTTGCCGGTGATCCTACAGATCAGCGACGTACACGTTCTCAGTTTGAAAGAGCCTCTTCTTTACTGGCTCAAGCTCCAGTAAATCATGATCCTGACACTTTTGCAGAAGCTTCAGGCCATCCACATTGGGAAGCAGCTATGAATGAAGAATATCATTCATTGATGACAAATGATACATGGGATCTTGTTCCTCTACCAAAGGGACGCAAACTTGTTAGATGTAAATGGGTTTACAGAACCAAGTATGGACCAGATGGGAAAGTTGATAAACATAAAGCTCGTCTTGTTGCTAAGGGCTTTTCACAGGTTGAAGGCATTGACTACACTGAAACCTTTTCCCCTGTTGCCAAAATGAACTCTATCCGCCTTGTTCTTTCCCTTGCTGCCTCTTTAAAATGGGAAGTCCATCAGATGGATGTTAAATCTGCCTTCTTGCATGGGGACTTGCAGGAAGAAATCTATATGGAACAACCCATTGGCTTCATACAAACAGACTCCAGCCTTGTTTGTCGACTTAAGAAATCCCTTTATGGCCTCAAGCAAGCTCCTCGGGCTTGGTATGCCAAAATGGATAGCTTTCTTTTAGAATCTGGCTTTTCTAGGTGTCATTCTGACAATACTGTCTACACCAAGAAAGTGGGCAACTCTCTTATCATCCTTGTTCTTTATGTTGATGATCTTATTCTTACTGGTAGTGATCCCAACCTTATAAACCATGTGAAGTCCAGCCTTAAAAAGAAATTTGAAATGACAGACTTAGGACATTTACACTATTTTCTCGGTCTTCAAGTCTTGCAATCCCAAGAGGGTATTTTCCTTTCCCAGTCCAAGTATGCTTGTGATATTCTTCGTCATTTTCACATGGAAGACTGTAAGCCAGCCCCTTCTCCCTTTCAGTCTGGAGTCAAACTTTCAGTCTCTTGTACTTCTCCTGAAGTTGATGCTACCTTATACCGTCAACTTGTCGGAAAACTCTTGTATTTAACCCATACTCGTCCTGATCTTTCCTTTGATGTTGGCCTTGTTGCTCGTTTTATGCAAAACCCCCGTGAAAGTCATTGGAAAGCAGCTAAAAGAATACTTCGTTATGTTCGAGGTACAATACAGTTTGGGATTCATTACAGTGCCAAAGCAGCTCCTCTGTTAGTTGGTTTCACTGATTCTGATTGGGCTGGTGACCCTGATGATCGGAAGTCTACTGCCGGTTATGTCTTCACTCTTGGTTCAGGACCTATTACATGGGCTTGTAAGAAACAGGCTGCCATTTCTCTTTCGTCAGCAGAAGCAGAGTATCGTGGTGCCGTGGAAGCTAGTAAGGAAGCCTTGTAGCTTCGTCAGATCCTATCAGAGTTTGGCTTTGAGCAGCAGCATTCAACCACACTTTGGTGTGATAATCAAAGTGCCATTCAGCTATGCAAAGATCCAGTCCAGCATCAGCGCAGCAAACACATTGAACTACACATGCACTTCATCAGAAAGCTCATTCATGACCATGTTCTTGAAGTGCAATATTGTCCAACAGATGATCAGGTTGCAGACATCTTCAAAAAGGCTCTCACAGAGGCGAAGTTCACTAAACTTCGATATATGCTTCGAGTTCAGGAAGTTGTCACTAAGGGGGGATAGGCTCTAGTGCCTCCTTCCTTCTCCTATTGTGTCATATTTTGTAAATCCTTCAATCCTATCCCAAGTTGTTCTTAAGGGGGGATGTTAGGATATTCCGACACATAGGATATAGTTAAGTTCAACTTGGTCTAGTATAGAGTTAGGTAAAGTGTGTTTCTTTACCGTTGTACATTTTGTAACTTACAATCTGACGGTCACGATATGTAGTGATTCGACGGTTCACTCTCACCTCGGTATTACCGACACTTGATCCGTGGCTTGACACCCGATTGGTCCATGAGTTCTATTTAAAGCGCATGGAGGGTCATTGTTCGGGTAATCCATGCATGAGAGAAGCTTATGTAAATTTTCATTCTTTGATTAATAAATTGCCTGTAGTACCCACATTGGGACAGGCCGTGGACTGTTTCCCTCCTTGCACTCTGAGGGTTTTAACCACGTCAAAAATACTGGTGTATTGATTTGAGATCTGGTTGTGAGCGGTGTCCTTTTGGTATTCTTTCTGTGGAACTTACCCTGTAAATTCCTACACTAGCTTCATTATATCCTTTAGAAGGTTTCAATTCACTTTCAAGTATCAATGAGCATAAATAATAACTAGAGGGTTTGTTGTGATGGTGATTTAATAGAGTTTTTGAATAGTTTGATGATGCATAAAATTAAAATAATATCTGTTGATGAAAACACTAGTAAATGAGGAAATCCTGTGGATTGCACAATCTATTGGGATTGAAGGTTTCTTGGTGAATTACTTCTTATAGGCTATAGGGATAGAAATGAAGATTGGTGCAAAACAAAAGGCCAACTTATTAGGTGTTATTCACCACTTGTGGGACCATTGTTATGCAACCAATAGAAACTGTATATTGCTTCACTAATTAGTTTTACAACTCAGTCCTCAAGACAAGTTTGCAACACCAAGAGTGTGGATTCCCTCATAGAAAAGAAGAGTTTTAATGATCGAAGAAAGGAACATTTTGTGTCTAGCTTGTGATGTTATGAAAAAGGCCCAACATTTTAAAAGAAGTAAAATTAAATTAAGAAATCCAATACTTTGTATGAGTGTTAAAGAGGAATTCATTTCAACAAGTAATTTCGTCTTAAAAACTCTAGTTTAATCCTTTATTTAATGTATTGCAACGGGATTGTGAAGAAAAATGTTGGAATTGTAGCATTTCCAGTAATGTCAGTTAGTCATTAGCATTTTTCATCCTTGTGATGATCAATTCTATGCTCTATACAATCCAAATGTGTGGCCTCTTGTATTTAGAACAATGTCTCAAAGTTGCATGTTCTTACTCTAAATCTGAGCTACAAACTTCTAGGAGAAGGATGGAAAAAGGTAGAGAAATTGAGATAACATATGTTTGGAGGAATTAACTATGCTAAACTATAGGTTTTGGCCCATAATGTCCACTACAACCTATTCCGTGAATTTGTTTCATTATGTGTGTGCCTTACGTGTTTTTTAGGGTTTTATCGGTGGTTTTTTGTTCAAGACTTTTATTAAAAAGTTTGAAAAAGGTTAACCATGATATATAAGGTGGTTAAAATGGAAATATCTCTCTCATTCAATGAATATATTGGTGGATCAAGTCAAGGAGGATAAATGTTCAAAATATCAAACCAATCTAGAGCATGTGAACAAAGAGGATTAGCTCTCAATTGCTTTAATTGTAGCTATTTCTTTAAGCATTATATAAAATTATATATTGGAGATTTATTTGAGGAGTTTTGGTTGGTTGAGTTATTGATTTAGTGAGTGTGCGAGAAGGGAATTATGTGTAAGTTGTGAGAAAAATTATGCAAAAGATTTGAAGCGGTTTGGAGATGTTACAGTAGGTAGTTGAAGCATGTTTTAGCTAACATTTTATGCAGACAATGAGGAGATTTATTCTACTTGGAGTCCCATTTAAAAAAGAATGAAATCATGGACCTGAGAGTTTTAGGGGGTGGTGGCCTTCATATAGTGGTGGTTGAACAAGATAGGAGTTGTGGCTCCTTGTTAGTGGTGGTCAGAAAAAGAATATATTGGGAGTAGCATCTCCATCCAGTTTTGGCTGGATAGTCTAATGGCGGTTGTGTGAGGCTTACTAAGAGAAACGGCTTTGAATAGTTGATGGCCTACAACATCAAGTGAGTAGATAATTCCTAGATAGTGGAGGCCAACAATATTGTCCATAGGGGTAATGGCTCCTAGCTTGTAGTGGTTGGCTAAAATATGTAAAAAAATTGATTTATAATAATAATAGAACAAGAAGAAACATATTAGAAGTAAGTTTTTCTTCTCCCCTTGAGGGTTTCCACCAAAAATATTTGTGTCTCCTTGTGTATGTGTGTGTTGGTGTTTTTCATGGATCTCATATTTTAATTTATGCTTCATTTTGTCTACTGATAATACAATGTATATGGTTATTTAGTGATTTGGAAAAAGTGACGAAAATTATGCAATTTCCTTCAATATTGTTTCACCCCCCTCTAAAAAGTAATTTACATTTGTAAGAAGTGGTATCAGATCCAGGGATCTCAGTAAAAACATAATCATGGGACAATAGATTTTGGAAGATAAGGTGGAAAACGGAATTTTTTTTTAAATGAAACTAAAAGGAATTCCAATTCTTCATGGAGGTAACTATGCATCGTGAAAGGTGAAATTAGATATATATTTGTGGTCTGTTAATGAAGATATTTTTGTTAAGTAGATTATGCAGTGAAAGATGAATTTAATGACATAGCTAAAGGTATTATTTTGCATGGGATTTAAAAATCTAACAATCTTTATGTGAGACACTGTGAGACTTCAAAAGAGATGTTGGACTAGTTGTAGAGTATGTATTGCGGTGAAAAATTGCATATCTCAAAGAACATTGAAGGATCCTTCCACTTATAGCAGTGGAAAATTGACTCTCATCACAAGAAGAAGATGGAAGCACTTATGAATTACAAGAGGAAGATGAAAGCACCAATGGTAGAAAAGGTAAACCAAGCATTGATTTGGGGGAACAACAAGAAGAGATAAATGAAAAAAATGAATTTTTAGCAAGGCTAGAAGAGTAATTCAAGTTAATGGCCCTACAAGTGGATATTAAAAGGCTCAAAACTAGGAATAAATATTAGTGAAACTTATTACAATTTTTTTATGAAAATGACTATGCTTACAAAGAAGAAATTTTTAATTTAAAAACCCATATGGAGGATGAAAATAACATTAAAGAATTAATGAGGAAGTAGTACAAGGAAATGGAAGATCAATGTCAAAAATTGAAAGTTGAAGCAAAGTCTGGAAGAGAAGAATTAGAAAAGACCAAATCTAGCGCTCAAGAAACTACAAGAAAATAAGAAAATGTTGAAACAACTAGTACGAACATGAAGAAGGAGAACCATTAGCAAAACCAACATCCAAGAGAGAAGAAAAAGAATATGCGAAATAAACATTATTTTATAAGAAGATCATATGCACTCTTGAGAGAGGTTAAGTGTTTTAGCTATAAAAGAATTGGACATATAGTAGAAGATTATAGAAACAAAGAGATCTAGTTTTCTCGACTAAAGGAGGAGCCTCCTGAAGCAAACATGCAAAGAAAATTTCCCTGTTCACGAAGATCAACTACGGCTAGAAATAATAACCCATTTTTTGGTTATTGTTTCTCATGTAATGATTTTTTCTAGAGGGCTATTGATTGCATGCGATATGTCAAGAATGGAAGGTATATTAGCAGTAGATGTGACCCTTTTCCTATATCTCTTAGTCACATGAAGTGTTATGTGTTTGATAATATTAGTCATAAGACCAAATATTGCAAGTTCCTCATGTGTTATTAGTTATGCAGTCAAAGAGAGAAGGTTATGCAAGGCTAAGAGAACAATAACTGAGAAGGTTTTATGCATGTCAAAGATCATCCTATCAATATTTAGAAGAGAAAGGAGTTGCAAGAGAACATTACCAAAAATTGAGCCCTTAATGGTGTCAAGGGGAGCATATGATCACATCTTGAGTTTTCATGTTGACCATTGGTGATATGAGTTACCTCAACTCCCGGATTTAACCAAGATCTTTTACTTTCGTGATGTGATTATAATTGAAATTAAAATAGCATAAAGGAACCTAAGTGCACGTTGTAAAGAAGAAGGAACATGACAATTGTTAGCAACATAAAACTCAAGATGTTGATAACGGAGTTCGTCCAGAAGGGACTACGTCTCCAAGCCCCAGTGTCAACATGGTGTAGGCCACTATAGTAAGCGTTGTCAATAGTGATTATGTACGTAAGAGTTGAAGTCGCTATCATACAAGGAAAATGTGCTCATGCAAGAATGGCTCCAAGAGATGTTCCTCTGCAGGAACTCTCATTGAAAAAGGATGCCTATCAGTATGACGTAGACTCAAGCATGATGATAATGAGCATCACACCAACATGGCATAAAAGGGATCTCAATGCAAACATACATGGCGACACATGAGTATCCCATCAACATAACAACAAAGGGATGTCAAACAAAACATGACAAATCATGACATAAGTACATCCCATAGATAATTCCACGTCACATCAAGCAAGAATCATGAAATAAGTAAGAAAAAAAAGATCCCACATCAAATTTCAATCAAGGATATGTGCAGCACAATGCATCTCATAGAAAAACGAAGTACATGAACACATTGCATATAGCTCACATCCTGGGACCATCTGAAGAAAAGGATGTCAAACTATTGAAGCTGGCTGTAAGATCAATCTCGTTGCATCGAATCTCATGGAATCGTTGCTCAGACGTTAAATGCTAACACCTAAACTACACTTTGAAAAGTGGTCGAAAAATGAAATGATCAAATGGAAAATATGAATGCATCATTAGATTTGTGGCGTCGAATAGTGTAAAATCGACTATCAAATTTCTGAATTCTGAGAATGTGAAAATTTAGGGCTTAAGGAATCTTTTAGATTCCCCCTAGATTCCTCAAAGATTGCCTCCTCTGGGTCATCTGCAAATCGGCTGCTCAAATAAGGAAACTGACTACACCATTAGGTTCATGTCACTGAGGGGTGTAAGATCGAAAAAGAATTTGTCCAATTTAGACACTGGAAAAATTTCACCCTCTTGAGAATTTTAACCCAATCATGGTTCTGCCTACCTTTTCTCTGGGCTCATTGTTCTACTTGTAAATGAATTAATTAAAATTTATGTCTCGATTTTTTTGCACGCTCCTCGCTCCTCCGTTCCCTGGGTGCACTGACAAATGAGTTTATATCAATTTTTTCGAGCGGATATTACAATGAAATGGCCATTGGCCCAGCGGTAATATTTCGAATTATAATGAAGAGGTCGGGTGGTCAAACCCTGACCCATCAATATTTACACGTCTTTCATTTTTTTTTTAAACTACATTCATATTTTTTTTTGGGGTGGGGTCTGCATTGGGCAGCCTGCCCCTTAACCTCCGCTACGGGTCCCATTTCATTTTGGAAGTGGCGTTGTTGGGGTGTATTAAATGGAGTGGGCATTGTTAATACATGGGGTTGCCCAATGGGGACCAGCCCACGTGGGCCAGGCGGGTGCAATCCCCACTGGCCCCGCATGCATTGCATACAGTACGAGGTTTGGGGTTGTGGGCCAGTTCCACCGGAGATGACCCGCCCACCACATATTTAAATGGTTATACATTTGCGGTTGACTGGGGGTCCGACGGGGTCATGGCCGCCGGCCCATTTTAAATACATTTTTCATTATGTGATGGGGTTGAGCCAGCATGGGTCATGGCCAGTCGGCCCTTTAATAATTAAATTTTATTTTTAAAAACGATGGCCATTGGGGGGGTGGCGAGGTTGGTGGCCTGCCACCCCAATAATATATATTTTTGTTATGCATAAAACAATTGGCCATTTTTTAAAATTCACAAAATTGACTGAAGGAGACAATTTAAATAGACCACAAATTTGCCCAAAATTTGGCCCAGGTTGGCTGGAATTAGGTGGTCGGATTTTGTCCAAATTGTTGCCTCATTAATCCTTCCTAGTCACTGGTGTTCGATGAGCCACCTGGATCATTCCTCCCCACTGAGGAGCTTTTGGTCCTCCAAAAGCATCAAATTAATCCACAACTGTGTACAATGTCTATCCCATAAGTGTCTTGAAATGTCACCCTTCATTCTCCTTCTCCTTTGTCCTTCGGAGCCATAAGTGATGAGCCAACACCGGTGTTCTCTACAAACCTGTAGTACATTTTTGCAAGTTACATGCATATGACCAACTAGACCCAAGCATCTCATACTTGCCACGAGTTTATAACACATACTCGGTGGTCAAGTTTACATTAACATGAAAAATCAACAATAACCCAACTATCGAAATAAAGCCACACATCATTGTCACTCAAACAGGTGACGGAAACACATCATCACTTTTACAATGCAAATGCAACAAATGATTTACAATAACATAGGCATGACAAGCAAGAAAATCTAGAAAAATATTTAGAGAACCATCTCTTTGTCATTGTGAATAGACCATCTCCCTGTGGGAGATCTTCTTGCCTATCAACTCTTTCAACTGCGTCATGTACATGTGTTTTGTTTGTAGGGCTCTACTCTAGATGGAGCCTCCAACACGTGTCTCTTTGATGGCCACTTTTGTTGCAATGACTACAATGAGTTTTCTTCCTCCAGATTTGTTTAACATGCCTCTTCCTCTGTTACGGGAAAGGCCTTCCACACCTCATCTTCCTTTGTGCTGCCATTCATTTCCAACATCTTGCAAGCACATGGTTATGCAAACCACAAAAAGAACATGCATGTCTGTGCCATGGCTCATGTTTATCCTTGACAACATGGTGATAATCAAAATGAACACGATTATAATACTGAGACTTGTTATACCTTCCCTGGTGGTCTCGGTTGTGATCATGGTGATGAGAGCTTGCCTCAACTCTCTCGTTGCAATATGCGATGTCACTGGATGATGGTGAAGTGTTCCCATCCTCCTCTTTCTTCGATGGTTTCAACATCATGGAAGATTCTATCTTCGTTGAGCACTCTCCTTCATTGTATCCCAGTCTTTAATAACGATGTCTCTATACAACCTCCAATGGCTAAATCAAGCCTTGGCCTCTAGCACCAAGACCTCCTCCTTTATAACCCATTCTGGTAAGGAGTCTCATGCCTGTATCTGCAATGGGTATCTCCACATGTCCAACATAAATGAAAGAATGTGAAGATGAAACTAAAGAATAATTATGGTCGTTTACCTAAGATGTCAATGTCGACACAGGCGAAGAGGGTTTGTCTATGCCTTCATTGCATTGCAGTTCTTCCAACACCTCTTTCATGGCTTGTAACTGAATCTACAACCCTTGCTTCTCCTCTTTCTCCTTCTGTAGAAGTGTCTTTAATTCATCATGCTCTACTTGAAGACTTTGATCATCGCACTTCAATTCTTCTAGGGCCTTTATTGTGGCTTGCAATTGAAGGTGCAACTGATGCTTTTCTTCCTTCTCTTCTTGTAGAAGCACTTTAAATGTTTCGTTATCTACTTTTTGTTTCTCATAATCTTTATCCAACATTTCCACCTTCTTGAACAACTTGATCATGACCTCGTACATGTATTTGTCCATCATGGTTGCACATTCAAGAACAATTCACATCAACAAGAAGACCACTCTAATACCAAACTCGATCCAAGTTACCTCAAGTCTAGGATTTAGCCAAGATCTTTTACTTTCGTGATGTGATTAGAATTGAAATTAAATAGTATAAAGGAATAGAAATGCATGCTATAAAGAAGAAGGAACATGACAATCATCAACGACATAAAACTCGAGATGTTGATAATGGAGTTCGTCAAAGAGGGACTATGTCTCCGGGCCCCGGTGTGAAGATGGTGTAGGCCACTACATTAAGTGTTGTCAATAGTGATGATGTACATAAGAGGTGATGTCACTATCATACAAGGAAAATTCCCTCATTCAGGAATGGCTACAAGAGATGTTCTGCTATAGGAACTCTCATTCAAAAAGGACTCCTATTATTGTGACCTAAACTCATTCATAATGATAATGAGCATCCCACCAACATGGCATAAAAGGGATCTGAATGCAAACATACATGGGGACACATGAGTATCCCATCAACAAAACAACAAATGGATCTCAAACAAAACATGACGAATCATGACACAAGTACATCCCATAGATGAATTTCCATCACATCAAGCAGGAATCATGAAACAAGTAAGAAAAACCAGATCCCACATCAAATTTCAATTAGGAATCTGTGCAACACAATGCATCTCATAACAAAAATAAGTACATGAACACACTGCATATACCTCACATTTTAGGACATCTAAAGAAAAGGATGTCAAACTATTGATGCTGGTTGTACCATCATTCTCGCTGTGTCGAATATCATGGAATGACTGCTCACATTTTGAATGCTGACACCCACAATCCACTTTGAAAAGTGGCTGAAAAATGAAATGATCAAATGGAAAATATGAATGTACCATCATATTTGTGGTGTCAAATGGTGTAAAATCGACTGTCAAATTTCTGAATTCTGAGAAAGTGAAAATCTGGGTCTTAAGGAATCTTTTAGATTCCCCTTAGATTCCTTAAAGATTCCCTCCATTGGGTCATCTGGAAATCAGATCCTCATATCAGGAAACTAACTACATCATTGAGTTCATGTCGCTGATAGGTGTAATATCAACATAAAATCTTTCCAATTTGGACACTGCAAAAATTTCACCCTCTTGAGAATTTTCGCCCAATCATGGTTCTGCCTGCCTTTTCTATGGGCTGATCGTTCCACCTACAAATAAATTAATTAAAATTTATGTTTCGATTTCCATGAACACTCCTGGCTCCTCCATCCCCTGGGTGCACTGGAAAATGAATTTATATAAACTTTTTTAGGTGGATATTACAATGAAATGGCCATTAGCACAACGGTAAAATTCTAAATTATAATGAGGAGATCGGGTGGTCAAACTGCATCAATACTTTTTTTTGGGTTGGATCCGCATTGGGCAGCATGCCCCTTAACCTTCGCTGGAGGTCCCGTTTCATTTTGCAAGTGGTGTGGTTGGGGTGTATTAAATGGAGTGGGCATTGTTGGTACATGGGGCCGCCCGGTGGGGCTGGCCCACGTGGGCCGGGCAGGTTCAATCCCCGCTGGCCCTGCATTCATTATATATAGTACGAGGTTTGGGGGTGCGGTCTGGGTCCACCAGAGGTGGCCCGCCCACCTCATATTTAAATGGTTATATGTGTGCGGTTGACCAAAGGTCTGGCAGGGTCATGGCTGCCGACCCATTTTAAATACATTTTCTGTTATGTCATGGGGTTGGGCTATTGGCGTCATGGCCCATCGACCCTTTAATAATTAAGTTTTTTTTTTTTTCTATAATGGCCGTTGGGGGGGTGGTGGGGTTGGTGGCCCGCAACCCTAATAATATATCTTTTTGTTATGCATAAAACATTGGCCATTTTTGAAAATTTGCAAAATTGACCAAAGGAGACAATTTAAACAGGCCACAAATTCGCCTAGAATCTGGCCCAGGGTGGCTAGAATCTGGTGGCTAGATTTTGTCCAAATTGTTGCCTCCTCAAGCCTGCACAGTCACCCAAGTCAACCCTAAACTTTGATGGCTCCTAACTTTCACATACAAAATCAGTTTGATGAATCATTCACACCATTGCGATCAGGACAAAGAGCTCTATGATTTGAACCTGAGTCAATCACGATCCGAGAAGTTTCATTTTTGAGCCTTTTCCCAGTCATCGGTATTCAGTGAGCCACCTGGATCAATTGGAGGTGCAACCATATCAAAGAGATTTGATAAATGCAAATTGGCATGTTAGGAAGATGATGCATGAGTTCAGGTGGAGTTCATGACGTTTAAAGTATTTAATATTCTATCCTTATTTTAGTTTGTCAGCAGTTGGATTAGCCACATCTTGTTGATAGCTTGGGATAGATGTATTTTAATTTTCATGATATATTTCAGTACATGAGAGCTTTGTATTTTTTCTTATGCTACTAGTGGTAATTCTACTCAGAGCTTTGTGATGAGGTTTTAGAGCATGAAATATTCATAGAGAGAGTTGTCAAGGAATGGAGGATGATCACGCTTTTAGGGGGAGCATTCTTACCTCAAATGGTTAAGCATATTGGTAGCATTATGTTCATTGTGTAGGAGATAGTAATGCATGTATTTGACATTGTCTATTGTAGGAGTATGTTGAGAAAGGCGTTGTTGTGGCTGATTCATGTAGATTCAAATGTGTTAGAATGCTTGCATGGTTTTGGGTGTAGTATAGGGAATATTAATGGAACAACATTTAATTTTCACTCTGGGAGTTTGTAAAATTTGAGGAAAAACACTAGAAATGCTAGAGAGAGCCCCTACTAACCTCCAATTCAAATTCTAGTCCAACATGCACATCAGTCTGAACAAATTAATTGAATTTTGCACTCCAAACAAAACTTGAGAAAGCATAAACACCAATCCTGACAGTTGAAAACAAACCTCAATCTAACAAAAGACAAACCTACACTATTAGCAATTGCAAAATGAAATCCTAATTATTGGCAGACAGAAGGTAAATCCTAACTACTGTTTAATTGGAAACCAAGCAATGCCTGAACAACATTAAAAATGTAGACTCTAAATACTCAAAGGATTTCAATATAAATTCACAGCATTCTGTATGTAAAGTAGGACTTTAATTTGTACTAATTCTATCTAGTTTTCCTCTATGCAACAAAATCCTTTAAGAAATTATGAGCATCATCAATCATTATTAAATACGTTCACTGTGTAAGCATATTGTGTGGAAAAAGGTGAAACAAAAAACACTCTCGCTCTCTTTGTATCAGTTTGAACAAACAAATGCCTTGCAAATGATATTGGGGAAGGAAATCTATGCTTATGGGAATAAAAGAAGAAAGAAAATGAATTCTAGAGCCATGGTATTCTAACCCTCAATATGATAGATTTTTCATCCATCAATAAATGATCTCATCCATGATTATTGATTATCAATAATAGAAATATGAGACCTTTGTCACTAATATACAAATGAGTATGCATTGAAAAAATAATTATGAAACTTCATAGTTGCTTAAAATTCAATTTATTCATGCATTGATTCTAAATCCATACATATTTACTCCAGATCACAGCCATTGCAATTAAATAGAAATCGAAGGATAGGAATAAGTCTTGTATCTCTAGAATACGAGGTCATGGGTTCCCATCAGATATAAACCAATATTGCACAATCAAAACTAGTAGAGGAAAAATCTCATAAAACAAAGCATTTGGAATTCGAACAACTTCGATAGATAGAAATCACATACCTTGTGCACCATCATGAAATTAGGAAATAGACAGATGGGTCTTTAGAAAAATTTTCATAACATGAATTTTTTAAGATCAAGTAATAGAGTCTCAAGAAAATTAAATGTCGACCAACATAATTAACACAATCCGTGGAAGGAAAGATAAACTAATATACAAGAAATTACTTGTAAGAAATAAAGAATTTTCTATAAAAAATAATTCCATGCACAAAAGAAATCTTCCCCAGTGTTACGTTCAAAGCATGACATCAATCAAGAAAGACTGATAAGAAAAACATTTTGAAAATAAATCTCTTGATCTAGTTGTACGCACTCCATTCACATAGTAAATGAAAAACTCAATATACTCACTCAACAAATAGTAAAATACCCTAATATCATAAAATAAGAGTGGGGTTGAGTTGGTCTGGCGGCCAACCTAGCTAACTCGCACCCTCTGTCAATGATTGAGTTCACACATGGTTTATAATCATAAAATGTAAAATATAATTAAACCGAACCTAGTGTGAAGTGCTTCGATTAATATTTGAAAACTTGGTCTTTATATGGTTCAGTAAAAGATAAGACTCCACCAAATAGAAGGACCGATACATAGATTGACTATACTCACGTAATGTTAAATTGGAACCGTCTCTCCTCCTTAACTAAAGGCAATATTTTAGTTTATATAGATCGTTACATTACAAATTAGGATATTAACAAGCCAACTAGATACAAAAGGAACATATTACAAATCATAACAGTTTTCCATGGATAAAAGTTGGATCTAGTTCTGGTGCAACTAAATTTCAAATAGAGGAGCTAAATTTGGTACATGAGAGAATGTTTTGGTAAATGGATCCTCTTTTCTCTGTCTGTTACTGGTGGTGAAAAATAAGTGCGATGTTGACCAAAAAGTGTTTACAAAAATATCCTCCAAATGATATTCAAGCTTCGAGGTAAGTAATGTCCAAATTTTAATTAATTGAAGTAGTTTATGCATTATTTGACTCTATTGCAAGAATGTGAGTGCAAGAACTTGATGTGTGGTGGAGGAACCCTTTAGAGTGTGGGAATCATATAGCTTATAATAAAATCGTGCAGGAATCCTCATGAGTGTAGGAATCCAAATTGGTGCAGGAATTTGATGCATAGTATAAGGAGGTGAGTGCAGGATGAAGGCTTGTTGGCATATGTTTAAAAAGGTAATAAACTAAGTTTAAACCTGCAAACACATGAACTATTATTAACGGTTCCTTTAATGTTTGAATCTCATTAAAACAAGTGAACCATGAAAAATAGTAAATACTTACATTATTGTCTCCAAGAATAAACAAAACCATGACAATAACCATTCGAACTAAACAAAAGAATGAGGGATTTCTGAGTAAAAAGTGATATAAAGAAAGAAAAAATAGAGGCCTAACATTACCCCATGTTGATCATGTTGCATGTCCTCATGAAAAAAAAGAAATTGGTGTACTATCACTCCCTTGCGAAAAAAAGATTAAAACATATATGGATGACCTTTACACTCATAATAATGTTCCTGCAACTCTGTGCAATCAATATTTCCTTTTCTAGATAGAGCTTGTTCTAAAAAATAGAGTGCCTGCTAGGCTCTCTATTTATCAAGACTAATTTCAAGGAACTCTAACACTAGTGTTGCCATAGGAATACTAAACTGCAAGGATGGTGTTAATACTAAATAAAATAGCCAACTATTAAAATTTCCAAAAGTATTTCAGGGGAAACCTTGATTATAAGTTTCACTTTAATATCGTCATTGTGAATATAAGTGACATGATTTGAAATCCATGGTGTTAAGAATATGATGGCCCAACCCTTTTCCACGTGGCGATGCTGTGTCCACTGTGCGAATGTTAATGTGAATAAACGTTGAAGTAACGTGGTTGTACAGATTCTGGATATTTCGGATGGGTTAACCGGTGGTACAGGTTACCAATTCACATCTGTCGGTTTCTCACCTTGACCTACTCCCGCCTTTTGACAGCCAACCCTAGTTCACTTGTCATTTCATTTTCACTGTGCGAAGTTCTTTGGTTCTGCTCTGTGAGGGTTTCTTTGCGCCTCCGCTCCTCGCTCCGGCGTTGGGTTCCTCTGGTGCCTCCGACCTCCTGCTACTCTGTGCGTTGGAATTATTGTGAGGGCGACATGCTGCTAACTCTCCGCACTGTAACTCGATATACTTTCTGTTTCTTTGTTTGTTCTTCCGCTGTAACAAGGTTTGTTCCACGCTCTGTTAATTTGCTTTTGTTATTATGACAGGTTTCTCTCAGTCCCGAGCTCCAGCTAATCGTTCCGCTTCAACCCGGATTCAAAGGTAAGTTCTGGTTCGATGTTAAACCCTGCTTCCACACCTCTTCCAGAGTCTAACAGGCTCGCCCCTTTGCTCTTCAGGTTATGGGTGTCGGGTTGTTTGCAATGCTGCCCGTCCAACTCAGGTAAATACCCAATGCGGTTGTGTCTGTTCATTTACAGATGTTCCTTATCGTTTTCTTGCCTCAGGCGCTAACCCACATCTATTTTGTTGTTGCAGGTTGCTCGGGTGGCTGGCCGCCGTGGGATTATGCTCTCTGTGCGTTCTGGAGACAACCCAAAACCCTTTCAACTTGATGTAACGGGTAGGGTCTTTCCAGCTCGGCCCCATTTATTAGATTATTAAGCAATTTGTGGGTTTTTGTATTTAATGCTCACATCTCCTGGGTTGTAAACGAACTGTATTAAACTGTTTTAGAGTTCTGGTCTGTATACAATAATCGTCGTTTCGGCCTATAATCGACCTGGTCCGTCCTTGTTGCTTATGGTTCCTTGAGTCTGCTCGGTTGCCTTTCTAGTTTCTTGCAATGACTTTGATTATAAGGGGACTGTGGTTTAGTGAGCGTTCTATGCTCAGAGAAACTTATGGTGCGTTTTATTCATAAGGGTTACATTAAATGAAGCTTCTGTATACTTTATTTCCAGCATTTACATAACTTATGAAAAGCATTTAAGTTAGTATGCTTGTTACCTGGTTTATTATGATAACGTTGGTTGTCAATCCGCTCTTCTGTATGGGATAGCTCCCTGTAGCAGCGCCTTCTCTTCTCGTTGTGGTTTACTGTCTTTAACTTCCAGTATGTGCTCAATGTTTCGTATCACATTCGTGTGCTTGCTGTGTATAACTTACAATGGATGCTTAAGCAAATAATATCAACCGAGTAAATTAAAGTATGCCTGTTATAGCCTACTTGCAGTGGATGTTAATACAGAAACAATATCAATACATTAATGTGACAGTTGTTCTTAAAACAAACAGTTTTGCTTCTTTTCAGAGGAATGTATCTGTCTTTTTCTGTTCGAGGAGAATTTTTTTTCATTGTCCGTTTTTCTCTGTTTTTACATCTGGGTAGCGTAACTGCTCCCACTTTCAGTTAAACTGTTTACCAGAATCATTCCAACTGTGTAACAGTTTCTTGTACTAAAGACTAATTTATGGTTAACTAATTTCTAAACTTAAAACAAAACACAGTTTTCAATTACCATGGTCTGTAAATGACCTTCTAGGAAATAAAACAAATAATAAAGAGAATTAAAACGAATGACAAGTTTTGTTAACCTGGTTCTCTCCATGAGACAGTCAACCACCTTCTGTCTCCTCGGAGCTGGATGCTCCTGCATCAGGCTCCCGGGGTGGCAAAAAGTCATGGCTCCGTTCCATGAGGTCGTCGACAGAATAGCCTGCTTTCTGTATCTGCGTCGCGTTAAGCCACGAACTGTCCTCTATCGGACGGTTCTTCCACTTGACCAAATACCGCAGATATTCCTTCCTGCGTGTGCGCTTAGCTACCTGTGTGTCCAGAATCCCTTCGATCTCAAGGGGTGGTGCCATTGGCATCTGCCTCATCCACGAACTTTCCTCACAACTGGTGTCCAACGGTGGCTCTGCTGTTGTATCGTCTTTCGGATCAGCGACATAAGGGAACAGATCGGCCACGTTAAAAATGGGAGAAATACCAATCCCTGGTGGCAACTGTAACTCATAGGCATTCGCAGAAAATTTGCGAATGACTTTACAGGGACCAATCTTCTTAAATTTTAACTTGTTGTACTCCCGTTTTGGAAAATGCTTCTTACGTAAATACGCAAGGACTTCGTCCCCAACGTTGAACTGAACTTCCCGGCGCTTGGAATCTGCCCGCTGCTTATATTTTTGACTGTTGTCTTGTAATTTCAGCTTGACCTGCTCATGTAGATTACTCATTGCTTGAGCGAAATCTTCTCCATCAGCACTTCGTTTTTCGAGCTTCCCCAAATCCCGTAACTCATGCACGCCTCGTGGATGCATGCCGTACAAAATCTGGAAAGGGCTATAACCAGTACTGCGATTAGGTGAATCGTTATATGCGAATTCCGCCTGAGCTAGTACACGGTCCCACGTCCGGGAATTCTCACCTGTTAAACTCCGAAGTAAGTTCCCCAAACTCCGGTTTACAACCTCCGTTTGGCCATCGGTCTGCGGGTGATAAGCGGAGCTGAACTGTAACTGAGTGTTCAACTTTTTCCACAGGGTTCGCCAAAAATGACTGGTGAATTTCACATCCCTGTCGGAGATGATGGACCTTGGAAGTCCATGTAGTCGAACAATCTCATTGAAAAACAGATGTGCTACATAAGTAGCATCGCTGGTCTTCCTGCAAGGTACAAAGTGCGCCATCTTTGAAAATCGATCTACCACAACCATTACTGAATCGAAACCCCACTGTGTCTTAGGCAAACCCAAAACAAAATCTAAACTAACGGAGTCCCATGGTCGGTTCGGAACGGGTAATGGTAAGTACAAACCTGTATTCTGACTGTGGCCCTTTGCCAGTTGGCAAACCTTGCACCTACTCACGTACCTTTGTACATCCCGCTGTAATTTTGGCCAGAAATAAAAATGTCGTACCTGTGCTACCGTCTTATCTATACCGAAGTGTCCAGCCAAACCCCCACTATGTTTCTCCTGAATAATGTTTTCCCGCATAGAGCAGTTGGGAATACACAGCTGTCTGCCCTTAAACAGCAATCCCTCCTGTAAATTATAATCCAACCACAGACTGCTGTTCCTTAACAGAGGGTTTTGACAAGCCTCATAGGCTTCCTTAAAATCAGCATCTGTTTGATACAACTCTTTCAGGTGTTCAAAGCCTAAAACCTGCATCGTACCTTCCTGCAAGAGTAGAATCCTTCTACTCAGCGCATCTGCCACCTTGTTCGCTTGCCCACTAATATGTTTCAGTACAAATGTGAAATTCTGTAAATACTCCACCCATGCTACATGCTTATGGTTCAATTTATGTTGCTGCATGATGTACTGTAATGCAGAGTTATCTGTAAACAGAACAAACTCATTACCCAACAGATAGTGCCTCCAATGTTTTAATGCTTGGACAATTGCATAGAATTCCTTGTCATAGGTTGAGTATTTCTGTCTACTCTCGTTCAGCTTTTCACTGAAATATGCGACTGGTCTATCCTCCTGACTTAGTACTGCCCCAATGGCTGTATTACTGGCATCACAACGAACCTGAAAGGGTTTGTTGAAGTCAGGCAGCCTCAATATCGGCCTTTCAGTAATCTTCCTCTTCAAAATCTGGAAACCTCTTTCCGCTGCTTCAGTCCAGCGAAATGGCTGATTTGTCTTCTTAATCGTATCCAGCATAGGTGCGCAGATCTCACTGAAATTCCTGATGAATTTCCTGTAGAAACTCGCTAATCCGTGGAAACTGCGGACTTCAAATAAACTTCCCGGTGAAGGCCAGCTAACTATAACTGCCACCTTTTCTGGGTCCATTTTCAATTCGTTTTCTACAATTACAAAGCCCAGATACACTAACTCCCACCGAAAAAAAGTACACTTTTTCAGATTGATCAGCAATTTATTCTGCTGCAACTTCCTCAGTACATTGCGAACATGCCTGAAATGTTCTTCTTTAGTTTTACTAAAAATCAAGATGTCGTCCAAGTAAACTATCACGGATTTCCCAATAAACTCCTTCAGTACTTCATTCATCAAGCGCATGAATGTACTGGGAGCATTGCTCAACCCAAATGGCATCACCAGCAACTCATATAAGCCTTCGTTCGTCTTGAAAGCTGTCTTCCACTCATCTCCTTCTCGAATTCGAATCTGGTGATATCCACTCTTCAAGTCAATTTTCGAGAAATAAGCTGCCCCGCTCAGACAATCCATCATATCGTCCATTCTTGGTAAGGGGAACCTGTACCTAACCGTAATTTTGTTTATGGCTCTGGAATCTATGCACATTCGCCATTTGCCTCCCTTCTTTGGAGCCAGCACGGTTTGTACTGCACAGGGGCTCATGCTCTCTCGAATCAACCCTTTGTCTAACAACTCCTGGACCTGCTTCCTGATTTCCTCATGGTCCTTAGAACTCATTCGATAAGCTGCTTTATTTGGCAGACTTGCCCCTGGTATAAAGTCAATGCAGTGACTAATACCTCTCCTGGGTGGAAGTTCATCTGGAAGGTCATCCACCACGATGTCCCCAAATTCCTGCAGCAGCTTTTGGATTTCCTCGGGCAAATCTGAAATCTGTGTATGAAATATCACTGCTTTTGGTCTTCGTATGACAGCAAAATTTACTTCACTGTCCTCAATCTGTTTTATAAATTCTTTTCCCCCCATCAGCAATGCCTTCACTCCACTGGCTTCTGCTGTACTTTCCTCTTTGATGGGTACAAGCGTGTGCTTGATCCCATCTTTGAAAAACTTATAACAATTGGTTTTTCCGTCATGAACTGCGCTCCTGTCAAACTGCCAAGGTCGTCCTAGCAAAATATGACAGACATCCATCGGCATAACATCGCACATGATTTTGTCTTTGTACCTGCCTATCTGAAACTCCACCTCACACTGTTCATCCACCAACAGTTGGTGTCCCTTCTGCAGCCATGACACCTTATATGGAGTGGGATGTTTCATCTTTTTCAAACCCAGTTTTTCCACCATCTCTACTGTTACCAAATTTTCGGTACTTCCACTATCGATGATCAGCTTGCAGCACTTACCCTGTGACTTGCAAACAGTCCGGAACAGAGCTTTTCGCTGATCAGGCTTTGCAACTTCTTTTGCTGGTTTTAACAGCACCTTATTCAATACCAAAGCTTCGCATGTCTCTGGTGCATTTTCCACTTCTTGAGGTGTTGTTTCAGCATCCTCTGGCTGAGCAACATAAGCTCCTCTTCCACCTACAGGTTCACCTTCAGGACAGTCATATGACTTGTGTACTAACTTATGGCAACGATAGCACTGGACAGTTCCCCTGCCCCGACCACTTCCTCGCCCTTGCTGAGCTGGTCGTCCTCCTCTAGTGCTATTGTCCCTCTCTGCTGTGCCAGCAGACTTAGAACTGTTGCCTTCTTCACTGGAACCTACACTTCTACCTCTACCAAAAACCTTACCTTTTCCTCTACCAGTTCCGCCTCCTCTCCTAGCATTCTGTTTTCTGTTAATTTTCTCCTCCGCCTTCAGTGCAAACTGATATGCTTCATCCAAAGTTCTGGGTGAGACAATACTGATTTCATCCAGTATTTCCCCCCTCAAACCATTCACATATCTCGCTGTTTTTTCTGGGGTATCTTCCACATATCCTGCCCGCAAATTCAACTTATAAAATTCCTCTGTAAATTCCTTAACAGTCATTCCTCTTTGTTTCAAGTTCTGTACCTGTCTATACAACATAATCTGATAATGTTTTGGCAGAAACTTTTCCTTCAATTTTGCCTCCATTCGGGCCCACTTCTTTATAGGTTGTTTGTGTTGCCTCTTTCTTTCCGCCTGAACGTTGTCCCACCACAAGGACGCATGTCCTTTCAACTTTGTGGCGGCAAACTTCACCTGCTTGTCCTCACTGGTTTCCTCAAACTCAAAATATTTGTTCACTTCGCTTAACCAATCCAATAACACATCTGCAGACAGACTTCCGTCATAAGTGGATAGCTCATGCTTTGGCTTATGACTAGACAGCAAAACTGACTTTAATAACCGGAGTTCCGGTGTCACCCCTTCAACCTAATCTTTTGGTTCTGCCACATCCTCATCACTATCATCTGCTGGGTTCCTTCTTCCCCCAGCTTCTACCACTGCTAATCTTTCTCACAAAACGCGAATCTCCTGACGGAGTCCCTCTTCTGCTATTCTCTGGATCGCTCTTCCTCTTCCTCTTCCTCCTCTACCACCCTCCATTCTTCCTATTTGTCAACCAGCTCTGATACCACTTTTGATGGCCCAACCCTTTTCCACGTGGCGACGCTGTGTCCACTGTACGAATGTTAATGTGAATAAATGTTGAAGTAACGCGATTGTACAGATTCTGGATATTTCGGATGGGTTAACCGGTGGTATAGGTTACCAATTCACATCTGTCGGTTTCTCACCTTGACCTACTCCCGCCTTTTGACAGCCAACCCTAGTTCACTTGTCATTTCATTTTCACTGTGCGAAGTTCTTTGGTTCTGCTCTGTGAGGGTTTCTTTGCGCCTCCGCTCCTCGCTTCGGCGTTGCGTTCCTCTGGTGCCTCCGACCTCCTGCTACTCTATGCGTTGGAATTATTGTGAGGGCGACATGCTGCTAACTCTCCGCACTGTAACTCGATATACTTTTTGTTTCTTTGTTTGTTCTTCCGCTGTAACAAGGTTTGTTCCACACTCTGTTAATTTGCTTTTGTTATTATGACAGGTTTCTCTCAGTCCTGAGCTCCAGCTAATCATTCCGCTTCAACCTGGATTCAAAGGTAAGTTCTGGTTCGATGTTAAACCCTGCTTCCACACCTCTTCCAGAGTCTAACAGGCTCGCCCCTTTGCTCTTCAGGTTATGGGTGTCGGGTTGTTTGCAATGCTACCCGTCCAACTCAGGTAAATACCCAATGCAGTTGTGTCTGTTCGTTTACAGATGTTCCTTATCGTTTTCTTGCCTCAGGTGCTAACCCACATCTATTTTGTTGTTGCAGGTTGCTCGGGTGGCTGGCCGCCGTGGGCTTATGCTCTCTGTGCATTCTGGAGACAACCCAAAACCCTTTCAACTTGATGTAACGGGTAGGGTCTTTCCAGCTCGGCCCCGTTTGTTAGATTATTAAGCAATTTGTGGGTTTTTGTATTTAATGCTCACAGCTCCTGGGTTGTAAACGAACTGTATTAAACTGTTTTTGAGTTCTGGTCTGTATACAATAATCGTCGTTTCGGCCTGTAATCGACCTGGTCCGTCCTTGTTGCTTATGGTTCCTTGAGTCTGTTTGGTTGCCTTTCTAGTTTCTTGCAATGACTTTGATTATAAGGGGACTGTGGTTTAGTGAGCATTCTATGCTCAGAGAAACTTATGGTGCGTTTTATTCATAAGGGTTACATTAAATGAAGCTTCTGTATACTTTATTTCCAGCATTTACATAACTTATGAAAAGCATTTAAGTTAGTATGCTTGTTACCTGGTTTATTATGATAACGTTGGTTGTCAATCCGCTCTTCTGTATGGGATAGCTCCCTGTAGCAGCGCCTTCTCTTCTCGTTGTGGTTTACTGTCTTTAACTTCCAGTATGTGCTCAATGTTTCGTATCACATTCGTGTGCTTGTTGTGTATAACTTACAATTGATGCTTAAGCAAATAATATCAACCGAGTAAATTAAAGTATGCATGTTATAGCCTACTTGCAGTGGATGTTATTACAGAAACAATATCAATACATTAATGTGACAGTTGTTCTTAAAACAAACAGTTTTGCTTCTTTTCAGAGGAATGTATCTGTCTTTTTCTGTTCGAGGAGAATTTTTTTTCATTGTCCGTTTTTCTCTGTTTTTACATCTGGGTAGCGTAACTGCTCCCACTTTCAGTTAAACTGTTTACCAGAATCATTCCAACTGTGTAACAGTTTCTTGTACTAAAGACTAATTTATGGTTAACTAATTTCTAAACTTAAAACAAAACACAGTTTTCAATTACCATGGTCTCTAAATGACCTTCTAGGAAATAAAAAAAATAATAAAGAGAATTAAAATGAATGACAAGTTTTGTTAACCTGGTTCTCTCCATGAGACAGTCAACCACCTTCTGTCTCCTCGGAGCTGGATGGTCCTGCATCAGAATAGAAAAAATAATACCTTCCCACAGTGACCATATTACCATTATCCAACATACAGTTGAAGCTCCTCTTGTCCGGGGAAAGTGAATCACCTACACTAAGGGTCCTGCCTCCATAAAAAAACAAATTATTCCAAAAGATAACTCCAAAGCATAATTTCAGAAGGATCTCAAATCCATTCTTAGAGAGATATGGTACTAAGTTCTGGGAAAGAAAAAAATGATCAAGTAAATCACACTGTAAAATTAACTTTAATACCACAGGCATGGCCCTATTTGTAGCAGGCATCTATAGCCTCAAGAAGTATTCGTTTTAACCCCATGAAATGCATGTGTGCCAGCTATTAGATATGGATTCAAAGTCAATTGAAAGAATTTACATTTTTTTATAAATTAATTGAAGTCCACTATCATGGCTTGGTAAGAAACTAACGATAGTGCCATTCACAAGAACTAACAAGAATGAAGAAGTGGGCTCGTGATGAGACCTCTTGTCTTCCAACTTTTCAGCTAAAATTCATTACCCTAGCTCGGTGACCAGTAGCGGTAATATCATTCTATTTAGGACCCATGATCATGGTAGATCATCTTGTAATGAGACCTCCTCTCCCTCAATTAATCTGTTTATGAAAAAAGACTCCAATTATGATTAACCTGAGATAGGTTACTTAATAGGTGGGGAGGAAAATCTTCTCCTTAAGAGCATGGGATGGTGTGAAAATTATTTAGTTACTAATCTTTAATGTTTAGTCCTTCCAAACTAAAGACTCATTTTAAATAAAACATCTCAGATAATGACTAAAAGATTCCTCAAGATTATCATGTTAGGGTTCTCATGAGAGCTCGATAGGGTTTTATAGGAGTGGTCCACCATAGGAGTATTTTGATCAATACCTTCTAAGAGAAACTTGAGAATGTCTCTTCAATGATAGTTTCTTTGAATGAATAGGCCAAAAGTAGGTTTTTAGTCTTATGAATGGAAGGTATTAAACATATCTAGAAGAATACCTATACTGGCCCAATGAATAATATCGGTCAACAATCAAAGTCACTTTATAAAATATGAGGCACTAAGATTGAATTGATTCCGACAAGTCTTACCATAAGAGTGATAAATGACAAAAAATTCAATAGGTGTGCCTTAGGAATTGCGTTTTCAAGAGTGTTGTTGTAAAAATTTTATTTAAAATGACATTTTTATTCATTCTTATTATACTACCTATTGTGTGCAGTTTTTACCCATATCCTCGACACCTCTTTCCCTATTTTATATCATTCTCTCCCTTTAAACCTATGAGATTTACATCACAAATGCCACTTTCTGTGGTTATAAGAGAAATATTTTCTCCAACATATTATTTTTTCATTTTCTGTCAAATATCGAATGAAGTGATGTCTTTTTGGGATGAATAATCAGTGTAATTGTGGAAGATGTCTTCTGGTTATTTTTCTTTCAGGTGTTACCCATATACTAAGGGCTAAGGGATAAACAACTCATGTTGTTACTTGATGTTACACTCCACAGATGTGTTGTTACATTCTAAAGTTTTATTGTTACACCTCAAACTTGTTGTTGAACCATGAGGATGTTGTTACATTGCAACTGCCAAGGACCATGGTTGTTGTCTTAAAACAAAGTTTTTGAGAATAATGAAATTATCTATGGGTTCTTAAAGGATATGGGTGTTTATGATTGTAAAATATGGTGTAACTTTTATAGGTCTTTAAATTGGAAACTGATTGAATGATTTCTATTTTACTCTTAATATTGATCATCATGAGAATCATGAGATTCTCATGATTGATCTGTTCCCTAATTTGTAGGCCTTGTAGAACTTTATAAAAAGGGTTCGGTCCCATGAAAGGGGATGGAAACACAGGAACAATATCGACATTTTGATCTTGTAATTCTCAGTCATTTCTAATACAAAACACATCTAGTGATGTTTACACAGATCTTGTGTTGATTTTTTAACTAGTTTTCATTCTATCCTTGCACCTTGCTACGGAGGAAGGGCCCTCCTCTTTAGCAGGGGTTGCAATAATAGTATATTAATTTCTTTCCTTTATTTTACTATGGATTTTTTTGGAAATACCAAGAGGGCAGGTGAACCAATATTTCTTTTCAATTGCTATTTTTACTAGTTAGAACATTTATATTTAGCACATAAAATGAACAATAGGAATAAATGCTCTTATTAATATAATATTTACAATAAATCAGATACAATGTATATAAGGTTCCAATCTGTTTCCAAGCACCAACTTAGACTTTTTGTGAGGCTCCAACCTTAAGGGCACCAACCCTATCTTGTCAAGGCACCAATCCCAAGGGCTCCAACCCTATCTTGTCAAGGCACCAACCTTGTTTGTTTGAGGCTCCAACCTTCAGGGCACCAACCCTCTGGGCTCCATCCCACTGCGATATTTTTTAGATATGTTTGGTAGTTATCCAATGCTCCCAACATTTTCTTCAATGAATTCTGTCGATCTACAACTTCACTGTAGTCTCCATGATACATCATCAATGACAACCTGTCTTCTTATGAAGGAGTCTTCACAACTCTTCATATTGCCCACACAGAGTCTGCAAAGTTACCTCATGATGATATCAAATAGCAAACATGATCTCTAATAATGTCTCCACACAACTTCAGTGTGTCTACAATAAACTGCACTAAGCTCTGCACAAAAACCAACTCTTTGTTTCATGCCTATGTTCTCACTATTAGGGTAAATGCTTCCAGCATGACTACTGCTCACTGTTCTTGCTGTCACGATCTCTTACTTCCCAGAAACAAATTCACATACGCTTTAATGCTGGCACAGGCTACTGCTCCCATCAAGCGATGTCAGATGAAACTTTAATTTTGCCTTCACATATTTGTTCTTCAAGTTGTGTAACTTATGTACCTGATTAATCTATCACTGATCTGAGCCTTTCGAAGGTTAACTCGATCAACAGAGTTTCTCATCCTTTCGCTTACCCTATCCTGCTGGACCTTCGGCTTCCTCCTATCCTCCTGGACCTTCAGCTTCCTCCTATCCTGCTAGACGTTCGACTGCCTTCTGTCCTACTGGACCTACCGCTTGTTGTCTTTCTTCCAATTCATGCACTCCAAACTTTCCTTGTTCTCTCTTATAGATGCCCGATATGCCTGAACTTTGGCTTCCTTCTTCTCTCTCTTGATATTTTGGCTTCCTCTGTACTCTTTCTTTGGCTTCCTTCTTTTCTCTCTTGATATTTTGGCTTCCTCTGTACTCTTTCTTTGGCTTCCTTTATCTCTTCGAATTCAGCAATACTCAAAGGACACATTCATTTGGAAGAGAGGCCGAATTACCAAAGTGTGCATATTAAAACTATATCAAAGAGGCCCTTTTTAATATTCATACAATAAACATTAATTGTTCATGGAAATCACATTACAAGAGAGGTTATGCCCATATTACATTAAATCATGTTGTAATGGTGTATCAGGTCGACAATAATATCGCAATCACAATTTTTAATGTGACGTCGATTTATGAATTGTGATGTGAAGGTGTCGATACATGTAGATGTGATATTACAATAGGGAGGTTTATTATGGAGTGACTGGGTCTGCACCTTATCACAAACGACGGTTTGCGGGACTTCATGAGTGCGGGACTTGAGTCATACTTTCCTACCCATGTTGTTCCAACAGCTATTGTTCCTGTTGGTGCTTTCCTCATTGGGTGTTCCTATTTGCTCCTTCTGATGAATTCTTCCTCTTTGCAGGACTTGAGTCATAATTTCCTACCCTCGCTCTTCCGACTGCTGTTGTTCCTGTCGGCTCTTTCTAATATTTCATGTCATATCTTTTATATGGCTCTTACTCTTGAGCACATGTGATATTTTAATAATAATAGTTTGTAATAGACTCTTACTCATGGCTTGGCTTTCCTGTGGCTTCATTCCTTGGCTCTCCTGTGGCTTTGCTCTTTGGCTTCTTGCTCCAGTTTCTTCACAGATCTTCTCTGCTTCTCCTTGTCTTCATATCCAGAATATTTCCATATTGACATCAATGACAATCTAGATCAACAATCTCCCCCTTTGTTATTACTGGCAATATTCTTCTTCTCTCCTGCTTTGACATCAATGGCAAAGGAGTGCTTAGGGACTTCCCCTCTCTAACTGTTCCTCCTATCAAACTACTTCTGTTCTTTATGAATAATATATTTATATGGGTATGTTACTCCTCCTATCGTGGTGCTCTTATTTTTACTCAAGATAGAAGGATTCCTGCCTCATCATCAACTAGCACATTATCCCCTCTTCATGTCTCAGAACTACTTTATCATGGCTTCAACAATGCTTAAAGATGCTCCACTTCAATGATTCCAAATAGATTGTGAATAGCCACACAAGCAATGTTCAAGTCTAAGTTTTTATGCTTCAATCCATATTTTGTTGTCTCCACAATCAGAATTAAGAGGCCTTCATAGTCCGAATCAAGAGAAAATGCCACTAAAATTACTATCTTTCTTCAGATCCAAGTTCCTTTATATCTCTGTGCTTCTCCTTAAGTTATTGAGTTATATTCGACTGCACAACATTCTCCTTTCTATAGTCTTTTTGATGAGCCATATTTTCCTTGTGTTCTTGTTAAAATATCTGCAAGTTAACTCCACTAGCAGATTTTGATATCCAGTCTATGATTGTCTTTTAAATACTTTTCACTAATTGGCATATTTTTGTAATTCCTCAGTTTTTTTAGATGCTGCCAACTGCTCTTGCTTCAAGCTTCATTTCCAGATGTATCTATTTTTTTGAATGTTGCCTCTATTTGTGTCCATAATTGGCCTGTTCTCACATTAAATATGTGAGTCGAGACATAAACTTCTATAATAACAACAACATAGATATTTGCCCTATTTTTCTAGTATTATATGACCTTCTCTGATTCTCCAATTTCTTCTTAGTGATCAAGTGGAAGACATCTTCAACAACAGTCCAAAAAATAATTAAGAGGTCATGTTCTTCAATGTAGTGCTCCTGAGAAATGATCTATCAAAGAATGATAGTTAATATAGCTCATCAAGAATTCCATAAGGACCCTTTCACGAATAGCTTCTGAAATAATGTTCAAGAATCACAAGATCCCCCTAACTGTATGCATCATCTTTGTTGGTAGAGTCTTCCCATCAAATTCTTAGATTGTCGAAGATCAGGGAAATAACATGTGTTGCTAGTTGGAGAGTTCAAGGGACTATCGGATTGTATTTTCTTCCTTCTCCATACTTGTGTAACTTTCTTATCTGACATATTTCTAACTTGAGAAGGTGCCAAGGCAAGTTACAATTAAGTTCCATATGACCAACATTATGACACTTGAAGCATTCTATGTTGTTCATGAATAAGAATTCATGACTTCTTCTTGCAAAATTGTTCCTTAGATATTGACAGAGACCATTATATTTATCTTTATGATATACCCAACAATATTTTTCCATATGTCCAAAGTTTTTACAAGAATAACAATAACCAAGAAATAAAATTTGGTACTTGGGAGATGGAGATTTCCTTGATGTACTTCTAAAGTATTTCTGCCTGGAGATCCTTTGATGATAACTATTGCTTCTTGCATCCTTGACATTATCTACATTTCTTCTTGGAGCAGAATTTCTTCCATTGTTGCCTTTATTTTTCTCCTTGCCTTTGCTGGAACTGGGAGCATCAACATTTATTTATGGCTTCCTCACATCACTTTTGTTTGAAGCATTATCATTCTTGTCTGAGGATTCACCTCCATACCTGAGACTTGATTTATCAAATGGACATCTTTGATGGCTGAGCATGTCATCCAAGGCTTGAGAGCTCTTCAAAATTTTGTCAATCCCTTAAACCTTTTTCCTGGGGGAGACAATCTCTTCTTCCAATCTTTCACAATCATTATTCTTCTTAGCAAGTTGTTTCTTAGTTTCTTCCTTGATACGAGTAGCTTCATTTGCTTCTATTTTAAGAGAGATTATATATGACTTCATTTTGAAGATTTCTTCATTTTCCTTTACTAGATTGCTCTCCATTTCTTCCCTAATCCTTGTAGCTTTACATGTTTCAGCCTTGAGAAGGTTGATCTTAGATTTTTATTTGAATATTTCTCCATCCTTTTCTTTTAGTTGACATATCATGATGTTTCTCTCCTTTTCTGCTTCATCAACCTGTCCTTCTATGATTGCGAATACTTCCATTGGCTTTTCAGCGCCTTGTGCTAACTTTCTTGCTTCTTGTAGTTGAGATTTGGGAGAGGAGACCTCTACCTTGTACTGGCCAATCTCTTCTTCAAGTTTGTTCAAGCTCTTGTGCCTTTGTTCAAGTTGAATTGACAAGGTATATTCCCATTTCTTTGATTTATCCAATTGATTTGTCATGGATATGACTTCTTCATGATGCTTTCTTTTTCTTTGATGAAATTCCTTCTAAAGTTTGGCAAGCTCTTCATCCCTTTCTTGTACTTGAAGCTTGACAAGGTCAATTTTCTTCCTTGGTTGGTCTTGGTAACCAGCTAGTGCTTTCATATTAAGTTCCTCATTTTCTTTTTTCCAAATTGATAATCTCTTCGACGGAAACCCTAATTTTAGCAAGGATATCTTCTACAAAATCTTTTTCATTCTCTTCATCTTCTAGGTCTTCTTTATCCTTGATGTCATCATTCTCATTTTCATCTTCTATGATGGGTTCTGGATTTTGTTCTTGGTTTCCATCTTCTTCTTGACTAGTGGTCATGGTCAATGCTCCTTTTGAGTGAAGGTCATGAAGTTTGTCCCATATACGCTTTGCTAATGAACATTTTCCTAAATTCTTCTTTATAGATTCAGGTAGCCCATTCAAGATTGCCTTCATTTCTTTTGCATTATACTCCTTGGACTATCCATCCATCATGCTATCAACAATCACTGATTTCTAGATTTTGATGCCTTGAGTCTTTAAGAAATTCCTCATTCTTGCTTCCCATATATCAATGTTTCCATTGAACCATGGAGCCTCCTCTAATTGATTGTCTTCTATTTCAGTGGTAGGGGGAGACACATCTTTAGGAGAAGTGAAGATTTTCTTCCTTGGCTTCGCCACTTGTGTTCTAAAGGTCAACCTTCAAGCTGTTAGGCTTTAAGTTAAGGTACTGGCTCTAATACCAATTGTTGGAAATACTGAGGGGGGGGGGGGGTGAATCAATATTTCTTTTCAATTATTATTTTCACTAGTTAAAAAATTTATATTTAGAACACAAAATGAACAATAGGAATAAATGTTCTTATTAATATAATATTTTCAATAAGTTAGATACAATGTATATAAGGTTCCAATCTATTTCCAACCACCAACTTGGACCTTTTGTGAGGCTCCAACATCTAGGGCACCAACCCTATCTTGTCAAGGCACCAACCTTGGCTTTAGGAGCACCAACTCCAAGGACACTAATCCCTCCAATTCTGAGGCACCAACCCCAAGGGCTCCAGTCCTATCTTGTCAGGGCACCAACCTTGTTTATTTGAGGCTCCAACCTTCAGGGCACCAACCCTCTAGGCTGCATCCCACTGCTATATTTTGTGTAGATATGTTTGGTAGTTATCCTTTTCTCCCAACATTTTCTTCACTAAATTATGTCAATCTACAACTCCACTGTAGTCTCCATGTTGCATCATCAATGACAACCTGTCTTCATATGAAGGAGTCTTCACAACTTTTCATATTTCCCACATAGAGTCTACGAAGTTACCTCATGGTGATATCAAATAGCCATAATGATCTCCAATAATGTCTCCACACAACTTCAGTGTGTCTATAATGAATTTCACTAAGCTCTGCACAAAAACCAACTCTCTGTTTCAAGCCTATGTTCTCAATGTCACAGTAAATGCTTCCCAAGTGACTGCTTCTCATTGTTCTTGCTGTCATGATCTCTTACTTCTCAGAAACAAATTCACACACGCTTTAATGTTGTTGCTAACTACTACTTCCTTCAAGCAATGTCATATGAAACTTTATTTTTCCCTTTACAGAATTGTTCTTCAGGTTGCATTGTGCACCTGATTAATTTATCACTAATATGAGCCTTTCAAAGGTTAACTCAATCAATAGAGTTGCTCGTCCTTCAACATCCTCCTATCTTGATGGACTTTCAGCTTCCTTTTGTCCTGGTGGACCTGCGGCTTCCTCCTATCCTGCGGCTTCCTCCTATCCTTCTGGACCTATCGCTTGCTCTCTTTCTTACGGTTCACATGCTGCAAACTTTCCTTGTTCTCTGTCATATATTCCTGATATGCCTGACCTTTGGCTTCCTTCTTCGTTCGCTTGATCTTTTAGCTTCCTCTATGCTCACTCTTCGGCTTCCTTTTTCTCTTCGAATTCACCAATACTCAAAGGACGCATTCATTCGGAAGAGAAGCCGAATTACCAAAGTGTTGCATATCAAAAGTATATTAGAGAGGCCCTTTTTAATATTCATACAATAGACATTACTTGTTCACAGAAATTGCATTACAAGAGAGGTTATGCCCATATTGGAGATCCCACATACCACGTCATTCCTTTAATCGCAATTGCAGCTTCCAGAGGTCCTTTACAAGTTGTGCCCATAATAGACTCTATCCTCTGATATCAATATCATCGATATTCACATATTAACATAGTTAAAACAAAACATATAATGGGTGGTCCCACCAGCCACATCATTACCTTAATCGCAATCGCCATTTTTTGGAGCTTCACACATAACACAGTGATTCCGCTACTACCGATGGAGGGGATGTGATGCGATCTTAGGCAGTAGTTAATAAACTCGTCAGGTCCATAGACTTATCGAAATCATCAATTTTCCATTATTACATCTCTCCAAGTCCTGCGATATGCGATGGATGCGATATTTCTTTAGGATGTATTATAATGGTGCAGTAGGTCCACATACTTATATTGCAATCACAGATTTCAAGTGGCATTCTTTTTTAATACATTACTTCAAATGCGGATGCAATATAACATTAAATCATGTTGTAATGGTGTAGCGGGTCCACAATAATATCACAATCGTATTTTTTAATGTGACATCCATTTATGAATTGCAATGTGAAGGTGTTGATACATGCAGATGTGATATTACAATAGGAAGGTTTATAATGGAGTGATCGGGTCCGCACCTTATCACAAACGATGGTTTGCGGGACTTCACGAGTGCGGGACATGAGTCAAACCTTCCTACCATTGTTCTTTCGATAGTTGTTGTTCCCATTGGCGATTTCCTCGCTATGTGTTCCTCTTTGCTCTTTCTGATGAATTCTTCCTCTTTGCGGGACCTAAGTCATACTTTCCTACCCCTGCTCTTCTGACAACTATTGTTCCTATTGGTTCTTTCTGATATTTCATGTGATATCTCTGATATGGCCCTTACTCTTGACCATATGTGATATTTTAATAAGAATAGTTTGTAATATACTCTTACTCATGGCTTGGCTTTCATTGTGGCTTCGTTCCTTGGATTTCCTATGGCTTCGCTCCTTAGCTTCTTGCTTTAGTTTGTTCATGGATCTACTCTTCTTCTCCTTGGATTCATATCTAGAATATTGCCATATCGACATCAATGACAATCTAGATCAACATATTTATTATTGTCATTGTATAAATTGTAACACGGATGTACTTATGTTTTCAGACTCATTATATCTTCTTATAGAGGATTGGATAGAACTACAATATTTAATCATCCAATACACTTTCATTAATAAGCTGTGGTGCACTTGTTCTCTGAGAAAAACACGAAGTGTGTTGAATGAGTTTCATTCCTCTAGTAAATTTTTTAATTTTTTGCATGAATTCTTTAAGTTTTACAATTGTGTTCAACAAGATTTCTTTCATATTTTTCCCTGGTTGTTATGTATCAGCATATATAGTGAAAACACCTTTGAAATAAAAAGACTTACCCTAGTTGACAACTAAATGATTTCAGTTGAGTACAATTAAAGAGTGATTAAATCACCTGAACACTTCAAGCGTAGGAATGCTTCCAATGTAGCATGTGTATAATGGAATACAAAATATACTCACACTCAATTTTCAATAATAAACTTCAAGACATAGCAAAGTATGAGCAACCAGCTTCTTTAACTGATATGGTACCAAAAGTTTTTGAATGATGCGGAAATGAGGTGTACTGACGGCTGCTTGAAACCAGGATTCAATGGGGACCACATATTTATACTTTTCCATCTTGTACAAATATTCCACGACTTGATGAACACTCGCTTGAAGGAATAATGAATCAGGTTAAAGACGAAAGAAAATCCCCTCAAATTCAGGCTTAAATATTTTATTTTCATATTGATAAGAATGGTTGAGAGAGATTCTAGGGTTTTGAGTTTCAAAAAAAAATTAGAACATGTTCCAATTGAAGATTTCTCATTCAATGGTCTTTGAATCAAGGTTTCTTCCTGAGGTGAATATTTTGTAGTTATAGGAGATTTTTGCAAACTCACCTCTTACGCCAACCTTGAAGATATATCATTATACTCAATAGGGGAGTCAATCAGAAGAATAGGTGTTTTAAATTGTTTTGCGACCTATTGGTTTCGATTAGGGTTTGGGATATGGTTTGGGTTAGAGCTTGAGCTAAGGTTTTCACTAGGATTAGGCCTAGGGTTTGAATTAAAGTTTTGACTAGGGTAAGGTATAGGGTTTCAATTATAGTGTGGACTAGGGTTAGGATTAGGGCTAGTGTATGGATGACGATAAGGGCTACGGTATGGATCAAGTATAGAGCAAGGATTAGGATAAGGGATAGAGTATGGATTAGGGTAATGCTCCACGGGTAGATGGGACCATGGAGAAGGATGACTTGGTAGTTAATTGAGTGAACATTGTGATTCATGTTGTTGATTAAGTACTTGATTTTGCATGAAAGGCTACCCTAGAGAAAAAGATCCAAACTGTTCTTGAGGACATGGGGATATATGGCTTTAATAATAGGGCCAAGGAGAGGGCCACTATGGCCATGAAGTAGGATGTCCAATTGGAGGAGGGTTGAAAGTGCCATGGAACTGCAGGATTATAAATATGTTGAGGAACCTACTCAAGATAATCAACATTATTCCAAGTATTAAACGATGACCAAGTTTGACTTATACCTAGAAATCAATTCGATTCCTTACATGATTTCCTGAGTACCTTTAGTAATCCTGGCAGTGATGAGAAATGTTTTATGGCATGAAAATATTCACAAAATTTGCAAACTTTCAGGCTACTAAGTGGAAACTTTCTAACGAAGTGTTTCTTTCTACAGTTGGCGCAAAATATCAGCAATGGTTCTTCATCCTTCTTCTATTCTTCCTATAAATCAACCAATTCTGAAATCAAATATTTAATAATATTATCTTTATGTTAAAGAAAAATATTAAAATTTTCACTTTTGAGTTCTTCATTGGATGATTTGTATATCTCTGTAGCTACATCAAAACTCCTCATTTTATGATTCCTTAAAATACCACTTTCCTACTCTCAACAAGCCAATTGGTATATTATGTCAGCATAGGGATAATGTATATATATAGGGGGTTCTTACAACACTCTACAAATTAAAAATCTTCAAATAACCATGGTATGTAGGAAAGGAATAGATTCAAAGAACATAAACTTGCAAGAGAAAATAGGTGAGAAGAAAAAAACAAAACTGCAACAGGTTTCCAAGGTTGATTCCTTAAGCACCTCCACGACAATGGCACAAAAATGTTTGGTTAAGTGTAGGGAATATTAACGTACCAACATTTAATTGTCAATCTGGGAGTTCATGAACATCAAGGCACAACACTGAAAATGAGAGAGATAGCCCTAACAACCTACAAATCAAAATCTAGTCTAACTTGCACATCAATCCCAACAAATTAAATTGAATCTTTCACTTCAAAGGAAACTTGAGAAATCATAAACACCAATCTTGACAGTTGCAATGAAACCTCAATCTAACAAAATACAAATCTACACTATAAGAAATTGTAAAATGAAATCCTAATTATTGGTAGGCAGGAGGTAATCCTAACTATTGTTTAATTGGAAACCAAGCAATGCTCGAACAACATTGAAAAGGAAGATTGTAAATGCTGAAATAAATTCAAGATAAATTCACACTATTCTCTATGTAAAGCACAAATTTAATTTGTACTAGTTTTGTCTAGTTTGGATATGTCCGACAAAATCCTTTAGGAAATTAAGAGCATTGTCAATCTTTATTAAATATGTTCATTGTGAAAGCATATTGTGTGCACAAGGTCTAAATAGAAAACATTATTGCTCTCTCTATGTTAGTTTGAATAAACAAATTCCTTGCAAATGATATTGGGGAAGGAAATATTTTCTTATGGGAATAAAAGAAGAAAGCAAATGACTTCTAGAACCATGATCTTCCAACCTTAAGTATGATATAATTTTCATCCATCAATAAATGCTCTCAACCATGATTATAAATGATCAATAACAGAAATATGAGACCTTTGTCCCTAATGTACAAATGAGTATGCATTGAATAAATAAGTATGCAACTTCAGAGTTGTTTAAAATTCAATTTATCCATGCATCGATTCTCAATCCATACATATTTACTCCAGATCACAACCATTCCAATTAAAGCAAAATCAGAGGACAGGAATAAGTCTTATATTTTTGGAATACGAGGTCACAGGTTCTCATAATCTCTAAACCAAAACAAGTCTCAAAAGGAGATCTTTGTGTAGAAGAATGTTTAGCATGGTTGTAAGCATGTTACACATAACACAAATGTTCATTCGAAAGCTTGGGATGCTTGCTGCAATAACCCCTAAGCAATTGGATCACTGTCCTGTTGACCACCTCTGTTTGGCCATCTATTTGTGGATGAGAGGTTGTGCTCTTCTTCAGTCTAGTGTCCATAAATTCGCACAGACTTGACCAAAACTTCCCAACAAATTTGGAATCTCGATCAAATACAATGGAAGTGGGTAACCCAAAATGAACCCAGACATGCTGAAAGAACAAATTCTCTATTTTTTCAGCTGTAATATGCTGGTTACAAGGTATTAAAATACACATTTTGCTGAACCTGTCCACAATAACATATAAATAGTCATGACATTTTCTAGATTTTGGCAATCCCCCAACAAAGTCCATGGAAACACTTTCCCAAGGACGAGAAGGAACTAGAAGTTGAGTGTATAAGCCTAGTTTTCTATTGCTAGGCTTGCTTTTAGCACACATGGTACACCCTTTAATATAACTAGAAACTGTTTCATGCATTCTTGGCCAATAGCAGAATTTTGCAGCTGTGAAACTATGTTACTTACACCAAAATGACCTGATATCAGAGAAGTATGTGCTTCTTGAATTATGTTAACTCTTTCAGTTTTTGGAATGCATAGATTTCGCAAATGATACAAGAGTTGGTCCTTAACATAATAATCCAATTCTTCTACTTGTTTTCCATGACTTAAAGTTGCATATAGATCGTTAAAATCTATATCTTGATCATATTGTTCAATGTAGCTTTCATGCATTACTGAGTTATGCTTATGTATAGTAGATGCATTTATGATTGGTCTGGAAAACATATCTGCAAATTTATTGTGTATGCCCTTGTTATATCTGATGACTAGATGAAACTGCTATAGGAAACCCATCCACCTATAGTGTCTTGATTGCTGCAATTTAGTTTGTGAGTGCAAATACTGAAGTGGTTGATGATCAATATGTATAATTGTTTCTTTGACCATTAAGTAATGTTTCCACTTTTTCACACTCTATACTAATGCATACAATTCTTTATCATATGTGGGATAATTAACTATTGCAGAATAAAATGTCTCAGAATGATAACATATGGGTTCACCGTGTTGCATCAACACTTCTCCCATGGCATAGTCAATGGCATCTGTTTCAATCTCAAATGGTCATTTAAGATCTCATAGTGCCAGTACATGTGTTGTACTAATTTTTTCTTTCAAGGTGTCGAAGGCTTTCTGTTGTTTGCATCCCCACTGAAACACCTTGTTCAATCCTGTTAAAGCATGTAAGGGAGCTGCAATTAAGGAAAAGTTAGCAATAAAATTTCTCCAATACTGTGCTACTCCTAGGAAGCTCCTCACTTATGTAGCAGATTTGGATTTAGGCCAATTCACAATGACTTCGACCTTAGAGGGATCTATCTTCAATTATCCACCCCCTACAATATGACCCAAATAATTTAAAGATGTTTTTCCAAATTCACATTTTGATAACTTAACATAGAGATTTTCTCTTTTCAAAACATCTATAGTCTTTTTTACATGCTTCAAATGTTTTTCCCATGTTTTACTAAAAACAATAATGTCATCTAAATATACAATTACAAAATCATCAATAAAAGGCCTAGGTACATCATTCATAACTCTCATGAAAGTGGCAGGAGCATTAGTTAACACAAAAGGCATAACTAGCCATTCATAAAGCCCTTGCTTTGTTTTGAAAGAAGTATTCCATGCAACTTGTTTTGCTACTCTAACCTGATGATAGCCACTATGCAAGTCCAACTTGGAAAAGTAGACTGCTTCTTTCAGCTGATCCAATAGATCATCAATGCGAGGAAGGGGATAACGATTCTTGATCCTTATTTTATTCCATGCTCTGTAATCAATGAACATCCTCCACGAACCATCTTTCTTTCTCACCAACACAGTTGGAGATCCACATGGTGATGTGCTTGGTCTTATGAACCCTTTCTCAAACATCTCCTTTACTTGATTCTTGATATTTGCGTTCTCTAAAGCGGATAACCTGTACATTCTGATGTTAGGAAATGGAACATCTTATTGCAAATGAATATCATGTACAATTTCCATTTTGGGTGGCAGACCTTTAGGTTCTTGAAATAGGATATCATATTCTGGAACAACTTTTTCTAAATTAGCCTTTTGTTTAGTATCACAGCCCTCAAATATATTGGTTTTATGAGGGTTCTTTTCCTTTAAAACCATCAGTAAAAATTGCTTGCATGAATTTACAATTCTTTTCATCTGCCCTAAGTTTATGAGAGTGTAATTATTTTTGAGTTTATGAGCTCTTACAATATATTCTATTCCATCTGTGGTGAGTTGATACTTATTTTCGGCTCTATAGAAAATGGCTTTTCTATCGTACAAGTAAGGAATTCCTAAAATAATACCACATATATCCAAGGGAATTATATCTAACTCAACCTCATCTACAAATGTTGACCCAATAACAAACCTAAGTTTACATTGTTTAGTCACTTGTATCTTTTCTTTATCACATACCCAACCTAATGGATATGGCTTCTTGTGAGTTGTGGTTAGTAATCGCAACTTCTTTACAATTGCTCCAGAAATCAAGTTTACTTGTGAACCACTATCAAATAAAGTATCAATCTTTTGATGCTTGGAAATAACTCTAATATGAAAAAGCTCATGTCTTTTCCTCTCATTTCCTTCACTACCAATGGTTTGTGTAGAATTACTAGTAGATGCTTTAGAATTTTTACCTTTTATACCTGTAGATGTGACTGTTGTTTCACCACCTGAGTCTAACCCCAAATCTTTATGAATAGCAACAGTAGTCTTCTTCTTCTTCCCCTTTTCCTTCTGAATGTGCAAATAGAAGAGGTTCCTCTACTCCTTTGCCTTGTTCGTGTGTTGAGGTGCTTGCACCTCGATCTTTCTTAAATTCCTGATACATTTCTTCCACCATGGATTTCATGGTGATCAAACTATCCATGAACTAAGAGTCTATTTCCAAGGGAATTTATTCTGCCATTTTCTTCCTACGATTGACTCTTCTGATTTCTAGGTTAGCCTCAACTAGTTCTCCTTCTCCTAATTTGAGCTTTGACCTTGTTAGCATTCAACAATCTAGTACAAGCTTGTCTAACCTTAGCAAACCTAAAGCTCTAATACCACTTGATCTGAAAATGAGATCTTAGACAATTATTAAGGTATTACAGACTCATGTGCATGGATTTTCCTACGTTACTTTGTGCAATGGATCGATAAGATTTTGAAATACATAGACAATGAAGCAGTTAAAGAACATAATAGCCAAACACACATAAACACAACAAGTTTAATAAGGAGTTCACCCAAGACTCCTAGGCTACATCTCCTGGTCCAACCTTCAGTGGTGACCTCTCTATTATATCTTCAGAAGTAGAGTTTCTACAAAAGTGAGCTAAATTTTAGTCTCACATAATAGATACAAAACAACAAGGCTTTACTTAGATCCGACAGGTATTTCTGAGTACACAGACTCTCCTCACTGACTCTCTGTCTCTATTTTCTCTCTGTCTCAACACTGCTTGTCTATGTTTCTATCAGTTTGTGGCTTTAAAGCCAATCGGCATTGTCTGTTTGTTTCTCCTTCTCGGGCTCTCTGCCTTCCCGACCTTTATCCACTCAGATCCCCCTCTAAGTGTTAGCAATCATTGCTAAATTCTTTCAGGTATGGTCGCCACTTATTCTGTAACGGATGGGTCATTGGGCCATCGAAATCCCCAGAAACAATGTTCTTTGTGTTCACAGAGAAATACACTAAAAACACAAGAAATTCGCCAAACTGTCATTTATCGGATTTGAAATACTATAAATTCCCCTTATAACTCCTATCGCGTCCCCCTTTATGTTGCTTATCGCATCTCCACCATTGATCTGGAAGATCTAGATCCAATGGCTGTTCTCCATTTCAGGTGGCCCATGTGTATGGGAGTTAACCACCTGAAAAGAGTTGTTTTCTCTCTCCAGGGCTTGGACATGTGGCAGCCAATCTATGGGCTCAGGTGGAGCCCAGCCAGAACCTCTTACCACCTTCACTCCTCCTAAAATATCACTCGTTTCTTGGTTTCCTTTTATATTTAAAAATACATTAAAACGTGAAAATCCCACTCATATCAGAATTGAAAAAATATATATTTGTATTAACAAACCCTTTCGGGTATGTTCATCACATCAACATATTTTCTTTTCTTTTCTTTTTTTCGTTTGTTTAACGAAAATGCAATTTACATTGAAAAAGCCCTGTTTCCGGACTTGAAAATATAGCAAATATCATTTATAATTTTATCGGGTCTAGTTCATTGCAGTCACATTTGTTATCCGCCCTGCTCCCTTGCATTGCTCTGATGAGATATTGTGATATTGCAATCGCATGTCACCAATCCTCTGGGCCATGGTTAAGTCCATACATATATCATCAATGCAATAGCGCGATTAACTCTAGACCATTTATCTATGCGCATAAATCAACGGCTCTTGTTTAGTTGCACAGATCGCTGTCGTGCTTCCCATATAGTCGCCTTCAATAAGCTCTTTTTGCATTCGTTGATTGCAATATACCGATCGGATCTGGACCGTTGATCTGCCAGATTTGATGGCTCTCATGCAAAATATTTTTAAACTGACGATACTATGTGTTTCAATATTTTCTATATGTTTTTTCCTCCCGATAGTGTTATCCATCTTTTCCAAAAATTCTTCTCATGTGATAGTTTTGAATATTTGAATACTTAGAGGCTGTTTTGGATCCATTTTTTTATCAAATATACATGTGATTCTTCCTATTTTCCTATTCATTAGTCAAAAATCAAATTTATATAACAAAAATAAAAGTTCTCTAATAAAAAATTACGTAAGAAATATTCTTAGCGAAATTTCCAGAAAAGAAATAGAAGTAACTCACCACCTAAATATTGTTGCATAATCACCCTTCTCATAGTAAAATAAGTCTATGCCTTTAAGATCCATCGCAATTGGAACTCAATGAAAAACTCTTGTATTTCTTGTTCATTAGACGGCGGAATCACTTTTACTGTGATCTCAAATGTACCATGGTTACCTCAACAACATTAAGTTGTGGCTCTCCATGCACTGCTCTTCCTAATATTATTGGGTGTGGAGCGTGATTATCTTCTTTATTCAGAAGCATCGCCATGTTCGACCCCAATTCCTAATGGGGTAGAATGTAACCCGTTTAATCGTTATTAAGGGGGTCTCGAAGGGAGACGAAGATTTTATGAGCCCCCCTTGCCTGGAAAGGGTTTGGGGGAAGTGCCCCTGGAGCTAAAAATAGATGTAAAATTTCCTTGTAAAATATCGTAATTTTGTAGTCAATCTAAGTTGTTCATTTGGCATATGATCTGAGGGTAGAAGTTATGTTTAATTTAGGGTTCTTTGCCTAGAAGGAAACCTCTTGATTTATATGAGGGAATTGAATTGCAGTTGTGTCTATGTGTATTTTGAACGAGAAAGAGAGAGGAGACTGTGTGAGTTTGAAGAGGAAATTATAGTGAATATGATGTAGGTTGTCTCTATTCATTTTGTTGGATAATATTAAAGTAAGGATTGTATGTTTCTCTATGGACATAGCCCAAACTAGGTGAACCAAGTTTATCTATGTCTCACTTGCTTTATGTGTGTTTTTTGTTTGTATTTCTGCAATATTTTATATGTTCCATTTCTCTGTAATATATAATTTTCTAACAATTCTGCCTTCTTAGACATGCACTATGAGCGATTTCTTCTCAAATGAAGTGTTTCTACAAGTTACCATAAAATTCTTCACCTGTTAATTAAGATATTATTGTTATGGATTCCTTGTCTAAGACGTTGAATGATATTTCACAAGATATCTTTTTGTGTTCTCTTGATGGATTTCAAAAGAAGTGTAGTAGCAGACTCTTATTTACTGATGTTTTCAATTTGGGATGCACAGACACACACGCACGCACACACACACATGCACACACACACACACACACACACACACACACACACACACACACACACACACACACACACACACACACACACACACACACACACACACAGTTTAATGTTCATTAAATACAACGCAAGCGTAGAAAATAGTCTTTTAGTGCGGAACATTTCAATGCTTCAAGCAATAAACATAGCCTTGAAAACATCATTACCTCTCTTACTAGTTTTACAACATATATTGATCTTATAGGATTCCTTGATAAACATACATATGTAATTTATTTCAATATGACAATGTTTTATATTTAGCATCAAGGAGGTGGTGCCACTAGTGATCCACTAGCAAAACACAAATTGCATGTAGTCAAATTCATTGTCTGCACTCTCAAACTACGATGCATTGCACTTCCTCATTCAAAATGAGTAGAGAGAATAGGAAGATACTCAACAAGCACAAACTAAAATGAAAAAATCAAACTAAGAAAAAGGAGAAAAGTATAAGTAAGGGGAGAGTAGAGGAGCACTCAGGTCTGATACCATGTCAGACTAAGGATCATGCAAAACACTCCAAAATTTATTCATTAATGAGTGAAACATATTTATTACAAGGAAAAATCATTCTTGAACTATGACAGTTGTTAGTTTTTCCAATTAACTATCCTTTACATATTTACACCTAATTAATATATACCTTAATCTTATAAGATTACGGTGTCTAACAATATTAAAACAAAGAAAGCACCTTCACATGGACCAAGCTACATGTACTTCCATCTTGGGCTAATACATGTACTTATGTAACTCACCCATTGTCTTCCCTTGATCCGTAAACGGCCGCGGATATTCTACTAGACAGTTTGTCACAACAGATATGATAATATTATATTAAAAATATGAGATTCTACACTATTACTGTTTTAGTTGATTTCTAGATCCGCAGATTTTTACTATAATTAGTGCATGCATGCAAATATAAGCTATGAAAAAAAGTAGAGAATGAGTAAAACAAGCTCACACACACATACGACACAAGATATGCTCCCTGGGAAATCCTTTCTAGAGAAAACCCAGCTAGAAGGTGAGGCCACTTTGCTCTCTTTCTCTGTTTGGAAATATGGCTACATAGACAAAGAACTAATGTCTATGGCCCATGGGACACTATAGTGCATAGATCCTCTTTTTGTGCTATACCTCCTATCTCTTATCGCTATCTTTACTCAACTAGGGAACAAAATTCTCTCGAAAGAATGGAATGCCTCTTCCTCCTAGTGGCCCGGTTATTACACAACCCGATAGCCTACTAGTGGTTAAGTTTGACTACATAAACTCTTAACTAAAGTTAAAAAATAGACCCTTATAGACTATTTTACATCAAAAACACATGTCCAGCGCATTTTCTACAAACAATGGGGGATGATGCGACATCCTCTAGAACTATATGTGTGAAAACAGGAAGGTCAACGTTTGAGTGGCATAACTTTTGCATATGGACTCTGATTGATGTGATTATTACATCGTTGGAAATATTTATGTGTATAGTATAGAATGGAAAGGTTTGGAGCTTAAGAGAAAATGTTTTACCCCCAAAAACCACCATTTAATGCCTCAAAATACTCCCGGAAGGTTTCGGACCCCGTTTTGCCAAACTGGGCCGCTAGTAAAAATAGCCCTTAGAGATGATTCCTTCACCTTTTCCACTCCAAATGCGTCGAGATGGATGAAAAACAATATAATGATCCAACTTGGATCAAAACTTCCCATTTTGGGAGGATTTTGGTCCCCAAAATGTTTTATTGAATGAGGTGAGTAAATTTTTCCTCTAGATTCTCTCTCGTGTACCATTTAGCTTTGCCTAGGAGTTGTCCCTTCAACTGAATCTTCCAAAGGCCTTCTTTCCCTTGTTTTCTAGTTCTGGACCTCTTCTATAAAATTGTATCTTCTATTAATTATTTCCGAGCGTCTGGTGACAAATCCTCCACAAAAGGTAGGGCCTATTCCTCTTCTTGACCTAGCGTGGAAGGATCATAGAGTTTAAAATTCTCTACATTTACAACTGAGTGAAACCTCGTGTATGGTGGTAAACTAAGTCGATAGCCATTATCACCCACCTTTTCTAGTATCTCAAAGGGACCATATCTAAGAGCATTTATTTTCTTACCAGGTCACTGCATCCTCTCCTTGTTCAACTGTAGCCATACTATGTCTCCCACCTTGAATGATTTCTCTGCTTTGTGTTAATCATGTATGATCTTCTCTATAAAAATTTCAGCCCTCAAATCATCTCCTGTAAGGTCTTTCTTCACTCCTCCTTTCTTTCCATATGCAATATTCTAAGTTGAAGGTGTAAGACATCCAAAACAAGTTTCAAATGGGAACTTTCCTATAGAAGTGTGAACTGCTTGGTAATAAGAATCTTGTATATATACTAGATTTTCATCCCACATCTTCAGATGCTTCTGGTTGTAACCCCTCAGAAGTTGCGCCAAAGTCTTTCTGACTAATTTTGTCTATGGATGGAATGTTGTACATCTCTTCAACTTCATGTCCATCTTCTCCCACAATGTAGTCCAGAATGCACTGATAAATCTTGTATCCCTATTTGAAATGATGCTCCTTTGTATCCCAAATTGTATCTAGACCTGTTGAAAGAACAAGTTTCTTGCTTCTTGTCTGTTGATGGTGCTTTTACAGGGCATCAGAACACACATCTTGTTGAACCTGTCAACTACCACAAACATGTAGTCATGTCGCTTCTTGGTTGTTGGTAAACCTCCCACAAAGTCAATGGAAATGCTTTTCGAAGGATGAGTAGGTACACATGAGGGATGATACCAACCCTATTTCTTGTTGCTACGCTTTCTGGTACAACAAAGCATGCATCCTTCTACGAACCTAGCTACTTGTTCTTGCATCTTGGGCAAATACATGTGCCTCTACAAGTTAGCCACGGTCTTCCCTACACCAAAGTTGCCTGCAACCTTGGAGGTGTGAGTCTCTCTAATCAGCTGCAAACACTCACCTTTAGGAACACATAGCTTATCCAACCTGTACGGTAACCCGTCCTATAGATGGTAGTGAACGGTTTTCCTGCCATCGTGCACATGACTCTCACTCTGCAACTATTGATACAACTCTTTGAATTCCTCATATTCTAAATATTCCTCTATGTATGGATCATGGGTGAATGGCTCCATGTGCATAAGGGTCCCCAACGTTGTAATATTTGATGTGGATGGTCTTGAAAGCATATCAGCCAACTTTTTTGTGCTTCCCTTCTTATACTTGATCACCAAATGAAACTGATGTAAAAACCCCATCCACTTGTAATGCATGGTTTGTTGTAGATTTTTCTGGGCCTGTAGGTACTGTAATGGTTGGTGATTCGTGTGGATTATTATCTCATTCCCCATCAGATAATGCTTCCACTTATTCAAAACTTGCACCATGGCATAAATCTCATTATCGTAGGTAGGGTCGTTAAGAAATGCCCCATGAAATACTTCAGAATGGTAGAAAATGGGCCTTCCTCCTTGCATCAAGATAGCTCACATAACATACCCACTTGCATATGTCTCCACTTGAAATGGTCGTTGCAAGCTTAGTAATTCCAAAACTAGTGCTTCGCTAATCTTCCTGTTTAACTCATCGAAAGCCCTATGTTTCCCTTTTCCCCATTGGAAACTCTCACCACTTGTTGTTATGGAATGGACCCGTGTTACTACTGCTGAAAAAGAGGATATGAATTTCCTCAAGTACTGTGTTGCTCCAATGAAACTCCTAACCTCAGTAAGATTAGTAGGCATGAGCCATTTCATGATGCCCTCCATCTTAGAAGGATCTATATTCAATTCTCCTCCACCAATCGCATATCCCAAATACACCAAGGACTATTGCAAAAACTCACACTTCTTGAGATTTTTTAGTAGTCGATGCTTCTTCTATGTTTCCATCACCTGCGTCAAATGTGAAATATGCTCCTCCTAGGTAGCACTATATACCAATATATCATCCAAATAGACAATACCAAATGAATCTAGAAAAGGCCACAATACATCATTCATTAATCTCATAAATGTAACTAGTGCATTACATAGGCCAAATGGCATAAATAACCACTCATACAAACCTTGCTTGGTTTTGAAGGTGGTCTTCCTTGTATCTTCTTCTTTGACTCAAACCTAGTGATATCCAGACTTCAAGTATAGCTTGGAGAAATACTTTTCTTGTTGCAACTGATCTAGGAAATCGTCTATCCTGGGCAGGGGGTATGTGTTCTTGAGCGTGATTTTATTCAATGTTGTGTAATATATACACATCTGCCCTGTCCCATCCTTCTTTGGCACAATGATGACGGGTCGCCGACATGGTGATGTACTTGGTTGAATGACACCTTGTTCCAATAGCTGCTACAACTGTTTCTTCACCTCACTTGCTTCTATAACAGATTTCCTGTACAACCCAATATTTGTCAATGGGGACTCTAGAAATAGTTGGATCTCAAGCTCCACTTCTCTCTTTGGGGGTATCCCTTTAGGCTCTTGAAACACATCCTTGTATGCCTATAACAACTCCTCCAATTGTTATTTTTTTTCTTAATATGGCCCTCTAGGGATGCCTTGCCTTTTATTGACTCCTCTACAGACTAATTTTCTCTTGCAAACAATAAAACATACTTCTTGCTAGAACTAATCAATATCTTGGCTTTGTTGGCACTTACCAGTGAAATTTTCGACTTTCCCTTGTGTTTGTTGATGATGGATGATTTTCCATACTTGATGATCCGACACTGGTTAGCTCTTCTCATGAATATTTCATCATGCATGTACATGTATGGACTCCCAAACACGACTCCATATACATCAAGGGGAACCACATCCAGATCTACTTCATCAATAAAATCAACATTGATAGAAAATATAATTTTACACTATTTTGTTACCTTCAGGTCTACATCCTTATGTACACATCCTAGTGGATATGGTTTTGGATGATCACAAACTTCCAAGCCCAAATTCATGGCAAGATCTACCGCAACGCTATGTGATTACAATCCCGAGTCAAAGAGAGCACAAATCTTTGTCTTCTTCACATGTACCTCTACATGGAAGAGTTTGGTCATTTCTTTCTCTTCCTGTTACCGAAGGCTACTCAGATTCACCTCCTCCTGCAATGATGTACATATGATCTTCTCATCCACATCCAAGTTTCTTTTAGCTTGGTTGCTTGAATCAGTGGCCATGAGATTCTTCTTATTCTTATCTTTCTTCTTTTTCTTTGGGTTTAACACTTGACGCAATTTCCATCACTTCTCCTTTGTATGGCCATCAATGTTGTAGTGGTTGTGGTGGTTTCTAGGATCTTTGCACTCATGTATTGTGGCTATCGATTTTGTACTTTTCCCCCTTTTTTTTCTTCTTTCCCTCCTTATAAGTGTCTTGTTGCTCCTTTTTATTTGATCCACTCGATTGCACTATTTTTAGGCCTATGTTCTCCAGTTATTGTTCTATACACAAGCCTCATCCACTATTTTTGGCTTGAACAACATCACTTGCTCACGCAAATGGTAGTACAAACCCCCCAAATACTTGAGGAGTACACCTGGGTTCTTTGGAGAGATAACCAACATTATAACCATATTTATGAATCGTGTGATGTACTCCTGCATGCTTTGACCCGAATTTTTGCTGAAGTAATTCCACCAGACCCACTGGTCTTCCACGTACAAAATGGGATAAAAATGTGACATAATGATGGTTTGGAAATCCTCCCACTTAGCCACTCGAGGCTCTATCTCCAACCTCAGGGTTTCAGTGTGGGTCTCCCACCAAGTCAGTGCATGGCCCTCCAATTTCAGCTGCTCGAATGAGATCTTCTACCCTTCCTCGATATGACAGACACTAAAATAAACTTCCAGTCATTGCAACAAGTGGTTCACCATTAGAGCATCGATCTCATCATGGTATGGATTGATATTTAATTTTTCTTCCACTTTAAATAGGGATTGATTCACGACACTCAAACTTAGTTGATATTTTCTGAGTTCTTTCTTTGGTTGTTTATCTCCATCTTGCTAAATTTGTCCTCTACATTTGAATCCAATTCTTCTCTAAATATCCCCAACTTATTGATTAGGGCCACCATGAGGAGGTTCACATTAAGTTTTATATCTGCAACTTATATGAGCCGCGAAAACCTCACCACTACAGGATCACAAGGTTTGTTTACATGTTCGTCGCCCATGATTAGGATTTTATGTTTTTTGACCTCGCCGATCTAGATCCATGCAATCTCCACAAGATACTCAAATAAACCTACTTTAATACCAAATTATTCATAAAATACTGTGGATATTCCATTGGACAGTTCGTCACAACAGATCTGATAATCTTATATTAAAATTTTGAGATTCTACATTATTACAGTTTTATTTAATTTCTATATCTATGGATTTTTACTGTAATTACTACATGTAGGCCAATATAAGTTATGTAGGAAAGTAGAGAATGAATAAAACAAGCTCACACACACAAAAGACACAATATCTTCTCTCTGGGAAACCCTTTCAAGAGAAAACCCAACTGGAAGTTGAGGTTGCTTCGCTCTTTTTCTCTGTTTTGAAATATGGCTACAAATACAAAGAAGTAATGTTTGTGGCTCGTGGGCTACTACAGTGCATAAATCCTCTTGTTATGATATACCTCCAATCTCTCTTGTCTATATTTTCTCAACTATAGAACAAAAATCTCTCAAAAGAATGGAATGACTCTTCCTCCTAGTGGCCCGATTATAATACAACCTGATATCCTACTAGTGGTTAAGTTTGACTACATCAACCCTTAAAAAAAGTTATGAAATAGACTCTTCTATAGTATTTTACATCAAAAACATGTGGTTAGCTCCTTTTCCATGAATAATGGGGGCTGATACAACATCCTGCCAAGCTATAGCTGTGAAAATAGGAAGGTCAACTTTTAAGTGGCATAACATTTTCATATGGACTCTGATTGACACAGTTCTTGCATCGTTGGAAATTTTTCTATGTCTAGAATAGAATGAAAAGGTGTGGTGCGTAAGTGACAACGTTTACCCCCAAAAAACATCATTTGATGCCACAAAATTATCTCGGAAGGTTTCGAACCCCATTTTGCCAAACTGGGTCCTGCTAGTAAAAATGGTCTCATGAGTTGATTCCTCCACTTTTTCCACTCCAAATGCATGAAGATGAATGAAAATAAATTAAGGATTCTAACAGTAGTAAAAGAAATAATGCCCTTCACATGAACCTAGCTACATGTTCTTGCATCTTGGGATAATACACATACTTATGTAACTTAGCCATTGTCTTCCCTACACAAAGTGCCACACAACCTTTGTGAGCCTCCCTAATCACTCATAGTTGCTCACATTTAGGAAAACATGAATTATCCAACCTATAGTGTCATCCATCCCAGAGATGGCAGTCAATTGTGTTTTCACCATTACGCACATGAATTTGGCTCTGCAAATGCTAAAACACATCCTTGAATTCCTCATCCTCTAAATATGCCTCTTTACATTCTCGTGGGATATTGACTCCATGTGCTTAAGAGTTCCCAATATTGTGATCCTTTATGTGGGTGGCCATGAAAGCATCTCAACCAACTTTTTGGTGTACCCTTATTATACTTAATCACTAAATGAAAGTAATGTAAAAACCCCATCCACTTGTAATTCATGATTTATTTTAGCTTAATCGAGACCTACAAATACTATAGTAGTTAATCATTTTTTTTTACTATCCTCTTCCCCATTAGATAGTGTGTCCACTTCTTCACAAGTTACACCAAGGAATAGAGCTCCTCGTCATAGGTTGGGTAGTTAAGAACTTCCCCATGAAATAATTTAGAACGGTAGCATATATACCTTCCTCCATGCATTCGATTACTCCCAAAATATGCCCACTTGCATTTATTTCTGCTTTGAAGGGTTGCAAAAAACATGGTAATGCTGAAAATAGTGCCATAATAATCTTCTTCTTTGACTCCTCAAAGCCCTATGCTAACACTTCCCCACTATAAAAGCTTTTCACTTGTTGTACTGGCATGGAGTGATTTTGCTACTACTCAAAATGGTGTTATGAATTTCTTCGAGTATTGTGTTGTCCCAATGAAATTCATAACCTAAAAGACATGAGTGGGAACCAACTATTTCATGAAAATATCCAAATTGGTGGGATCTATATTCAAGTCTCCTCCACCTATCTCAAACCCTAAATACACCAAATAATATTTTGCAACTCACACTTCTTGACATTTGCAAGCAACTGGTGTTTCTTTAATGTCTTGATAACTTGCATTAAATGCGAGTTGTGTTCCTCCTAAGTATGACTATATAAATGTATATCATCGAAATAGACAATAAAAAATGAATTTATAAAAAGGCATAGTATATCATTCATTAACCTCATAAATGTAGTTGGTACATTTCATAGGAAAAATGGCATGAATAACCACTCATAGAAGCCTTTCCTTGCTTTGAAGGTGGTCTTCTATGTATCTTCTTCTTTGACTCTAACCTAGTGATATCTAGACATTAAGTCCACATTTATTTCTCTTATAATTGACACTATTCATAAAAAAATATTTTTTGTTTCTTGCATTATGAATGGAGAGGATAAGTTTGTAATAGAATGGTGGAGTACATCATGAATATCATAGCGAGTGATGGGGATATAAAGGGAGAGAGCCACCTATTTCTTTGTTCACGTAGAGGTGCAAGAGGAATTAATTTATTTTAATGGAAGTCGAATATTGGTGGTTACAACACAACATCTGATGTAAATAGAAATAAATTCCATCATCATATGATATTTTATGGAGGGAATGGATAGTGAGGAGGTGGGGGAGGATATAGATAAAAAGGAATTAGGAAAATTTAGATATAAATGGAAAGTGGTATCTGCCCATGGTATTTACCCATAGTATTGAATGATGTAACCGAAGGAGGCACCATAAATACTATATATAATGGGCGTCACCCTTCAAAAAGACAAATTCTTCTTCATGATGTAGTTGCAAAAAGGTTATTTTTATAGTTAATGAGGAATTGAAATTTTATCATATTGTCTTCTTCTATCTCTTTCTATGCCTTGTGGTCATATCTATCCTCCTTCCTCTCACTATCTAGATCAATGATATTATATATTGTTATGACCACATGGATTTTGTGGTTTGACGTAGGCTTTGATTAAAGCTAGGTGATTTGGTGATAAATGACTATAGAATATGTTTACATTATATTTATAGGTAGATTATGGAGCGATAGGATTACAACTCATTTGAGTGAAAGAATTTGCTGTTTACGAATACAAAGATGGACTAATGAGGGAAAAAATTAGGCTAGAGCTCTATTAATCCTACTATTTGTTGTGTTATTATTTTATTTTATAGCTGAAGCAATAGGTGTGAACTATTGAATATCTTGAGACAACCTTCCTCCTTTGAGTGAAGTTGGAAAATTCATACAAAGCAAAGTGACTGAAAAGGTGAATGTCTTTGATACTGATCCTAGAATCTTACCTATTTCTTCTAATACAAATAATGGGGTGGTTGTGGCCATGGAAAATGACCAAATCGTAACCCTAAACACATTTCTTGCATCAAAACAATGGGTGAAGGAAAACATGGATCCTTTCGTTCCATCTACAAATATAATCACCAAGTCTATGGGAAATGTGATTCTTTTCATAGGAAACAAAGTGTTAATATCCTAGTGGGTTCTTGCCATGCAAAATCTTCAAACTCATCTTGTTGATACCTATCTTGAAAAGAAAATCAAGATCTCCACACCTCATTCTCTTGCTATTTTTGCTACTTCATATCTCCCATACATAGGAAGCTATTTTCGTAGCTATTATTGAAATTTATCATAAAAAAATCGACTCGTTTCATGATCAATCCTTATCCATACTTTGGATACATAGATAAGACATTATACTATGTTCTGTTTAATTGAAACCTATGTGTATTTGAAAAGAATACTAGAATCATGTATTCAAACATGTTCCAAGCTTACTTTGATAATGTATACTTGACCTTGAGATCACTAGAGCTCTCAGATGTAGATATAGTTGTGGATAAAAATGAGTGGCCATCTATGAAAGATATTGATAAACTAGTTGTCAATATGGAGAACATCCTTTTAATAATTGAAATGTCAATAAAATTGTCAATTCCAATGAAGGAAGTTTGTTGATTTCCAACAAAAACTTTGATACTTATACATTTTCTGTCTTCAATGAACATCTCAAGCCCAGACCTACTGCAAAGTGCAACATTGAGCTATTGGAGTTAGACATGACAATGGTTTATGATTTTGGCCTCATGAAGTCTAAGAGTGCAACTGCTACACCTACCTCTATAGCAGCAATAACACCATCCAACCCTATACAACACCAAAAACGTAAACCACCATTAAACGACTTACATGAATATATAAGTCTTGTTGTGTTACTAAACGAGATGTAGATCCCAAAGTACTTAAAGAAAATGTACGTTATGTGTATTGACATTGAGTGAATTGTAGTGCCATTCAAGAAGATGATCTATGCTTCACTGTAAATACGATTATGGCACATGATTTTGATGGGGATTTGGATTTGATTTTGTTATCTTTGCATGGAAGCCATAATGGAAACCAGTTTACAAAAATATCTCTTCTTATTTTAAGACTAGTCCTTACTAAAAAAATATAAAATTGGAGTTACTAATATTAATAACGATGGCATTTATAACCAAATATACTTTAGGAATAGAGGCCACTCTTATGTAAAAATATTTAGGTTCCACAATATCGTTTTAACATACAATCTATCTAAATAAACAATTAAAGTGAAATTATTGGTGGGGAAATAATTTATATTATTATAGACACAATAAGGTGTTATATTTTAACACTAGTATATATGCACAAAAAATTATAATACTATCTGATTTTACTTGTATTTTTTTTAAATCCTCAACTTTTGTCATATATCCAATGAACACAATTACATATATCCAATGAACACAATTATCAATGGATATCCAACAATAGGTTCATCGTATATTCGATGATAGTTATTATCATCGAGCAATCCTTACTCAAGTGCATGCCTAGAAATTTTCTAGTATGTGTATATATGTAATTTGTATTTATATTTTTAACGTAATTTTATTAAGGTTAAATAACAACATGAATCTCATACTTGATTTTTTAACTAGAAACAAGAAATTATTTATAGGATATAAATTCTAAAAATTGTATCTATGCAATTAACTTTTGAATGTCCATCAAGGGTTTTGTTGTGCAAAAGTTGTCGCCTCGAGGTCTTGTAACATGTGTGTCAAAGGGTAACATGTTGAACAAGTGGATTAACTTACATCACCACATAACTAATAAGAACTATGCTCTTTGCTAGTTTGTTTATAGCCTTCTTCATCCTTCACACCCTTTTTGAACTGCTTTAGGAGATCTCAAATCGGGGTTTCCATTTTTTGATAAGACATGGAAGTTGATATCAATCATGTGAATGAGATATAGGGTTTCTCGATGTATCTAGCATTTTTATTCTTTTCTAGGTGAGTGTTTAAGATTGTACACAATGAGAGTTCTAGACACTTTGTACACCTAGTGAAACATATTCTCATAAAGGTAAAATGCTAATCATTCATTCTATTATTTTATCAATAATGTGTATATATTCAACTCGCTCAATGACTTAATCAGTGTAATAGTGAAAATAAAAGATTTTCTTTGAAGTCGATTTTGAGTTAATGTTATTAGGTAAAATGAGTTTTTTCTTTCCCCTTTAAAGAAATTTATAAAATTTCATAGGGTTTATTAGATTGGGATTTGAAGTGAACAATGGAAATGGTAGGGGTTTTTGGTTTGTTCAAGAGTGGTAAGGTTTTGATCCCAATGGAAATGTTTTCTAGGGAAGTTATTGTTATTTTTAGTGTTGTAATTGTTGATGCATGTCTTTGATGAGTATTAACTCATTGTAGGGGGAGTATGGTCTTTTGGTAATTTTTAATCAGTTATTGAAATTTAAAAAGGGCACTCTTTCTATTTTATTTTAACAATTAGTGCAAAGAGGTCAAGGACTACTAACAATATGTTTCCATAGGGAAAAAACCCTCCAATTTTGTGTAGATAAGTTATCATGACTAGGGGGTGTGTTGAGGACATGCACCTAACAAATTCCTTATTCATGTGGCTCCTAAACTTGAAGCTTCATGTGTGGATAGAAAGGTGCAAGTTCTCGTTGATTTTAAACACAATTTCTTATCAACTCATGTAGTGGATTGGAACCGTTGTGTGTGTTTAGATATGTTGTATTATTTCCATTAAAATAGTATTATGTTGACTCATTCTATAATTTCGTGGATGGTGTGGGGGGGGTTTGTGATATTTAAAAATTGATCTGAGTGTCATGGAGTTTGTTTTTTGTGAATTTCACTAGAAGTACTTACTATGAATTCCTACTCAACATTATGATGATATGGCAAGTTATAAGACCCTTAGGTGAGGAGCCATCAAGGCTAAAAGAATTAAAAACTAGAAGTGTTTGGTGTACTCTTTTGAGGGGGTTGTCGACCAATAGAGTTGTCATGGAATTCAACGTACATTGTATACATTCAAGATGGAGTATATGGAAGCACCAACCACTTGAAACGTGGTTAATGCCCAATCTTTGTGGTGATATTCTTTATCAATTTTCTTTGATTAATCTATGCTATAATTTCTTTCATTTATAGCCCTAAATTCATGGCAAAACTTATAATTTCCTGTGCACGGGTAATTGATGAAACCATATCTAAATTAACAAATATAAAAAAATGAAGCTTGAATGTAAATTTGATTTTTTCTTCTATCTTACAAATATGAGTGACACAATGTTAGGGGTGGTCTTAAAAAGAAAGAATACTTGCCAAGAAAATTATCACATACCTTAGTCCAATTCTTTGTTAGTCCAATTCTTTGTTGCGAAAAATTAATTTTTGGTACCTCTTCTACGAATGTGTGAGGAGCATAATACTAATCAATTTATTAGTCTCACTACACTTCCTCCTCTAAATTGGAAAATTTGTGGCTTTATTTAAGTCGATTTATTTTTTATGGTGTGATTATAAATGTAGTTTAGAGATCCCTAGGGAAGCCTCCCTTGATTTGGAGAAGAGCCAAATAAAACTAAGAGGAAAAAATATTATGGTGACAATGGGTAGTAATTTTATGCTGCACAAAACTAGCTCCTCGATGTTTGGGGCTTTACACCATATTGGGTTGTTACATTTTGCTACAACAAACTAGTCAAACAACATCTGCCAATTGCACTTTCGTCGGAAGATTCAAAGTGAGGATAAGATCAATATTTGTTGACCCCTCTACTACAAGATCTGAGGGAGGTTTCAATGCCTATTTAGGGAATCATGAGCATTTTATAGATTCTTCCAGTACGACAACCAACATTTTTTGTCCATTTACATGACGAATACCCCTAAATTCTGGTCCCAAATTTTATGTCCACTCCCTAGACCAACCTCTATCCAAGTTATCACTTCCTTCTTCTTAGTGCTCCCATCTACCATGGGTACCAACATATAATTCAATAGCAGTATGCCCCCTGATCTAGATCAATACTAGTTCAAGGGACTATCCCTTCTCATCAATCCTAGTGACATGTCCATTTCAAATCCCACACTCATAGCAATAAGAGGACACCCAAGCCATAGCGGCACAAGGATTTGTTTATATAGTAGAAAATTGCACAATAAATTCTATCTTCTAGCTCCTCTCCGAGACAACATTCTGTATGAAGCTTCCTACATTAGGTCTTTTCTCACTCTTTGTATTCCATATTCTACGTCCATTTCTCCCAAATCTGTTTCCAGCTATCAAAGCTATATTTACATCTTATCTTGTACCTCACGTTATTTTTCTTACTTTCTGCTTCTTGATTTGATTAGGAACCATCTCTAAACTCGCATTATTTATCTATTCATGTGTAATTAATAGTTCCATTGAACTACTTTTGTGTTTATTAGTTGAATATTAATAAAATTATCTTATATTGTACCACTTATGAGTTAATCATGTTAATCATGGAATAATAAGGCCATACGGTACAAAAGGACAAAACGAAAATGCTATATAATAAATGTGGAAGATACTAGATATGATGATATATAATTGATAAGGTTGTCATATTTATAACATATAAGGGACACAACCCAAAATAGCCAATATTCAATAGAATAATTGTAATTAGGCATATTATAGACAATTTGATCATTAAATAAATATTTTGAACATGATTTTGTCTCTCTTGACTTGACTTGCCTGTTTCCTTTTCGATTAATATATGAAGAAGCATTGGACCCTTGTCCCCCGTGTGATTTCACAATTGGTTTTATAATATTGTCCCTCTATCAAACTACCAATTTTTGGCTAATTTTGGGGATTAACAATTAAAAAAACCTATTAATTGCACTGTGAAGAGAGTCTATTCGACACCGAAATTAGAAAAAAGAGGCTAAACATATAAGCGATGCTTGGTAAATATTTTCCTTTCTTCCCTGAGCAGACCATAGAAAGATAATTTGGCACAACAGCTGACCTGGATGTTTTAATTTTTCTTCTTCCAACATGTATACCGTAAGAAGGATTAAAGCAATAAATCTCATGAAAATAAGGATGGAAATGACTACAATTAAGCATTCGAGCTAAATAAATAGCTACCACTGATCTCTTTCAATTCTTATACTACCAGTCTCGAATTGAATGTTTAAGCAACACTGACATCTTTGGATTCTTAAACACGTAATCATCATATCGAGGTTTAATTGGACCGATATGATTTATAGAAACTTGTATAATTCACTAAATGCAAGTAGACCACTAATTTAATTTCCATATGTTGCTTGTGGAATGCCTCAATACCCAGTCCTTTCTTACAATCAGGGCAGAAATACTCAACATCCCCTGTTAGCATGCTCACGAAAGCAAAAACTACCATTTAATTCTGACCAATATAGATGTCAATGTAACCTCTCCGAAGTAATTAAATGGGAATGTAACTGCTGGAAATGGAGCAGACATAATCTTAAGATGCTTGTAGTTAATTTTAGCATATTTAGCATGAATCCAAATCTGGCATCTGTCGCATTGAACTCTTAAACAAGGAATTTAGTGAAGCAGTTTCAAGGATTTTTGCAAGAATTTTATGCCAAAGGAAACATTGAAACAACTAAACATTTACAATAGAATTGACTCGAAATCTGTGCAGAGTAGGCTTCATGACCAGGTTGCCTCTATCCGTTGGGTGCAAGACACTCTTGTAAACCCAATAGTAATACTTAAATTTGTACATCTACAAAAGTTGCGCATAAAATGTGAAGAAAAAGAAAAAAATCATAAAAATTCCTTTAAGTTTGAAGTGGAAATAAAATAGGAGTCCAAATATACAAGATAAAAGCGAAAAAGTTCAACATACCTTAAAGCTTTATCTAGAAAGTGATTGGGTTTTAGAAGGTATAGTTAGGCTATTGCATACATTCTCAAACTAACCATATGGATTTACTGTAACATGCCAAAAGTTCAAAAGTTCAAGGAGTGCACTTCTAAATATGCTCCTGCCAATAAGTACAAAAACCATCTAAGTAATAATATGTAACCATGAATTAATAGGAGGGACAAGCGCAAACGAAATCATAAATGAAGTAGACACATATAGGAATATATCTTTACAAAATGATCAACCAAAAATGAATTTTCCTTCATGTATACTTTCACCCCAAGTCAAGAGAACTTACTTCTGTTGCACATAACTTGAAAAGCTAGCTAGGGTAGCCCTAATAATAGAGTGAACAACACATAAGTGAGACATTAAGACAAGAAATATTCTTCAAATAAAGCAAGTAGTCATGAAAACACAAAAGGAGGGTTTCATTTCAACCCTAACATCCCCTTATTGGAGTGATGATGCTCTTCTACAAAGATTATTGCAACATATTTGTATTAATGATTTCGAGCCATCAAATTAACCCATTGAAACAAAAGAAATGATGAAGAACCTCATGTCAAATGCCACTTAACATCTTCCTCCCAACAAATATTCAACTTCGCATGGACAAGATCTCCCACAACAACAACCATGCCTCTAGCACATCAGCCTCCCCTCTATTTTATATCTTTCAAACCAAAAGCTAATTTATGAAATAATATTTATATTTTTAGAAGGCCCTATAATCGTCCTTGAATGTAGCACTCATTTTTTCCTTTTTGAATGACTAAAATTGGTCTATATTTTCACTTGTCATATTTCTATTTCATCGTTGTCCTTTTAAAGCTTGTATTTATTATTTATTTGAGGGTCAACTATGCCACATGGCCTCTCCTCATGAAAATATTTTTGCTCCAAATCTGTATAAAATGCATTGAAGAGAATGTTCTCACCCAAAAGTCCCTCCCAAAGGTGAAACATACCTCCAAATGTCTATAAATGGCCTTGATCAATGTGTTATTGCTCCCAAATAGCTCGAAAGGTGAAATATGTGTTTAAATGTATGACAACGATTAAACAATGCATCCTTCTCCTCAACATTTCTCCCCAAAGGGGAAAAATGCCTCCAAATATTTCAAATCTTCTTTGAATAATATATAATGTCCTATAAAGTCACTTTATCATGCTTTTAAATCCCCTTTTGCATCGTATTTCCTTCTTTCAAGGGGGAGATCCATGATTGAGCCATCACAATGATCCCTTGAAGAAGAATGTTTTTCATCAAGTGATCTCTTTTGACCAAAACCATGCTTCATGTTAGGAAATCTGTTTGTTAATTATTCCTTTGTCACTTGTCATGATACTCATGCCCTATGATGCATCCAAGCTAGGGATCTTTCACTCCCTCATGTTCATGACATCCCATGCAACCCAAAATTCTAGTTTAGGTTGTACTTAACCTCTCAACTCACCATTTATCATGTTTTGGAGATCTCCTCAATGAGGGTGTCCCTTCTCTAGGGATTTACTCCTTAGATGTGCCAAATGTTCCAAAATGGATAGCACAGTGCAATGTGCCTACATTAAAATGTTACTATTGCTGAAGTCTTCTGTTGTGCTTGGTGAGAGAAGGAATTTCTCTAAAACTGGGATTTTGACAGTGGAAGGGCATATTGAGTTAGAAAACATATTCCCATTATGTTTTCACTAAAAATCCATTAAATTATGCTTGTTGGCCACTTTTTTATTTAGAATAATTTTTGTGTTATACTTCCCACTAGTTGTGAGTCCATTCTTTCTAGTTGATTCTTGAATATGGTTACTTATTAGTTGAATAATACTCTGCACATTGTTTCTTGTCTATACCTAAGATTCAATGGCACCATGTAACTCCCTCCTCCCACATCCACCCAAGTAACCATGCCAACTGGAGTAAACATGAGACGAGAGGGTACTATGATCAGATTCAACCTCCTATGTGACCTTAAGGAAGTGGAATCGACAGAACATCACACACATTCATCCAATATCATTAGTAGAACACTAAGGAGAAAAGTCAGCCACTTAGACAGACTGTCCCTCAGTCCCTCTTTTGTTTTCGAACTCTTAGGCTATAGTCACTCTCATGGTATTGGCAAGGGAGCGATAAACAACCCAAAGTTTCTCTCACGGGCTTGACTGCCAATGACCAGAGACCAAAGTTGTGAGTTTTGTGCCAATGACCCTAGGATTTTAGCCACTTTTTCAAGCCCAGAACCCAGGCCACTACCCAAAAAGGAGTGATATCTTAGAATCACTAAAAATACAAGGAAACAGTGATGCAAGAGCAATAAAATGAACAAGGCCATAATGATACCTCTACTAGCCATGACATGCATTTGGTCAAACACATCATCAACATGTAACCTACAGGTGTAAAGAACATAATTAGTGTAGATATATCATACTTATCTTAGAATCGCTATGAACCGTTGTTCCCTCATGTCAATTGTTGCATTATCCTCTATTAGTTCATAGACACATTATCCATTCATATACAAGTAGAAACATTATGAGAGCCATACAGAGCTACTTCCATAAAATGTGCATATAACTAGCATAATAGGAACATAAATACCATAAACATATTAGTCATCAAAATCCATATATACATAAGTACATTTACACATGAAAATCAAGGGAATGAATTTCTCATTAATGAAGGCAATGAATCAACGAGAAATGGGACTACCACGTTCCACCCAAACATAGATTGGTTGAGCTAAGTCTCTCTTCATCCAACCACCCTCGTGCGATATTCCGAACATGAATGCAAAAATCATAGAACACACCAAAAAAACACCAATCAACATGGATTTCAATGGAGTTCTCTTCCTACGCTGTGACAAATTTTAGTGCCTCTCAGTCTCTTAGGCTTTACCATGCATCCACAGTATGATCCAGGGGTCACTAGACCCTACATCATGATATCCTCTCCATGTTATACCATGCATCCCATCCAGGGATCACTGGGCCCAACGGAGAGATAATTCACCTCTTGGATTTACTGTACATCTCGCCATTCACAGACAAGGATTCCTAGGCCCACCGAGGCACATAATCTAGCTTTATCACAACCCACAGTTCGGTTCATGGACTACTAGGCTAGTGGCTTCGTGATCCTCAGTCTGGTTCAGTGACCACTTCGACCATGTGTTTGTCAATTCGGAGATCTACTCGACTCAACTTTGAATCCAATCCATCCATCCCACATAAAACGTATGAGAGGACTCATCTCATCAAAGCTATCAGGAAATGGCAAGGGTAGGCTAAAAATATTGTCACACTTGGTAAAACCTATGCCATGGTGGAAAATAAACACATGCAATCCCATGCATGCCAAATCTAGCAAGGAAAACACACATGCAAGTCAATACCTGCAATGAAGGTTGTTGAAGCTGCTTGATCCTTCCTTTCCCTCCTTGATCTTTTCTTCCTCTTTCCTTCTTTGCCTTTCTTACTCTAATGCCAATGTACTCCAAGAAACTCGAAGTGTTCAAGAGTGATAGAGAGAGAATAATGATATATCTCCAAACTCATCTAACCAAGCTCTGCCCACTAATCCTCAGAAGCCTTTTTATTAATGAGGCCTCTATTTTCTTCATTTTCATTATTTTCCTTCAATTTACTCCTCACATGAAACATGTGACCTTTCACCTTCCTTTTCTCATAATTTCCTTTATTTTGATAAATAATTGTGCCAAAATGCCATTTTTCCTTTCCAAAGCCTTAGTCATTACCTTTTCCAATTTCCTTATCCATAAAAAACCAAATTAACACCCACTAGGATGTTTTGTCGGCCATTCAGCTTGGAATACATGTCCCATCAACCGTGGTCTTATATAGTTTTACATGGAATTTTCGCCAGGGTTGTTACACACCGTTAGCAACAATGAAGAAACAACCATCATATAGTACTGCGAAAGCCTTGGAATGAAATGAATTTTTATTATATATTATTTATCAGTAGTACATTAGAATGTAGAAGATTCCTACAAAAATTCCCGCCATATACAACATCCAAGATAAGCATGTGGTATAAATTTTTGAATGTTGAAATTTTGCAGCCTTTGGAGCCTTAATATGTTGATAAGCCAATTGAAGGTATGTAAGGTAAATAGGTAGGAAATAAATCATGCTAGAGAGAAAATAAAGTGAGAAAATATAGTGGAGGTATCAGATATATGAACATATATGATGGATGCATCATATGGAGTTCTATGAGATTGGTATACTAGATATGTCTTGGATTTCATGAAGTTATTCATTAAGTCTTAGTGTTGTTTCTATCCCTAAACATATTTATAAAAATTCAAGGTTAAAAATATTTTTTTAATTTCAAAGAATGTAAGGATTTTTTATCATATGAACTTGGTAATGATATCCATTAATATTTTTTTCTACTTCTTTTCCACTAAAGGATGTCCATTTGTTTCCATAGTCTTCATTTTTTTGTGGTAATCTATGACCATCCAAAATAATCCCTTGATTAAGACGATTTTAAGTTCTCTTCTTGTAGATTATGATCATACAAATATCGCAGTTACAACCCTTTTAAACTAATAATGGATGGAAGCTAAAGGTTCCTTTCTTCCATTTGCTTAGGTTATTGATGGTTGTAAATTCTACTTGTCCTCTTAATTTAGAAGTGATATTTGATCATTTTATGAGAAAGGGTAAAAAACTATCTTGAGATCATGGATTCTTTAAATATCTGAAATGCAAATCCATTATGCAATAACATTGTATATACCACCAAAAAATGTGAGACCTATGATTCTGGTGTAGGAAGTTTGAATGCTCCTCCTCCCTTGACATCTACCAAGATCATTCAGGACTATGAATCACTCAACTAAGGATATCTCACTAGATTTTTAGAACAATATTTTTGTTGTGAAAGGAAGCCTACTATTAATTATAGACATACATTGCATCCCTGAGGTGGAAAAGCATGAAGGAATGGAAAAATATTGCCAAATAAGGAATATATGTTATTTTTATAGGTAACAATGAATAATATGTATGTGGGTAGTTACTTTGATTACCTGATACAATTTCATCTATTTGAAAAGATATTTTTTCACATGTTTTGTTTAAGCTTTAGTCCATTACTAGAAGTTTGTCCATTGAATTAGCAGAGTCTAATTGATAATGAAATTATTCCTTTATGAATATATTACAATGTCATGAGAACATATAGAGATTTTTCATTTGGAACATTTATGAAATCATAAAAAATAATGCTTTTGTGTAGTTATAATTCTCTTTTACCAGTACTTGAAAATTATTTTGCGAGTTCTATATAGAGAAAATTATTTGTATCAAAATGAATGGAATTTGACACAATCTTTGTAACAACGCATGCTATATTAGAGGTTACAGTTGTTGTCTCTAATTTAATCTATTTCCCAAATCTCAAAATTCACCATGTAACTGTACTAACAAGGAGTCACATTTGTTTTCTTTTATAGACATTTCACACTAAGAATTTGACTCAAGTTTTCGACTCTTCTAATTTATATAATTAGCACATTTAGTTGGAATTTTATTACCTTTATTAAACAATGGTCAAGTATGATACATTCACTATCAAATGTAATGGGAAACAACATTGCAAGACTTATAGAGATGATGTTAATACATTATTATTTTGTCCTCCTTATCTAAGTTCATTTTTAGATTAAACAGTCTATGAATATTTTGATTCTTGTTAGAAAGGTGTGATACATGAGACATGATGCTTTATTGTACATGGGAATGGTTTTTTATTGTGTGTGGAAGTAGGAAATGTTTTTCTTTTCCAAAAAAGCATGGTGTTTCAAACAAAACTCTTGCTTAGTCGAATTTCATTAATGGTATTTAGTTTCTTAAACGAAATTACTTTATATGCTACACCATCTTATGTTTTATATGTTTGTAGCATAAAATATTAAATCATAGTAAATTAAACACTTGATTATCATTTGAATCTACATTACATATTTTTTGGGAATAAATGCCATCAAACAAGCTTATGTTTGATGGTGGTATTTTAGTATAGTGTAGAGCTATTAGATCTATTATTATGTTCCTATATTCTTTGAGTCAAAACCTTCATTGATAACATTATTGATTATGATACAAGATACTCCTCTTATAATGTATTAGTTTCATCAATAAGATATTTATCTATTCTTTTAGGGATTTGATGTGTTCGATTAACGGTGTTTAGAATTCATTATAGTGTAGCTCAAGTTGGTATTTCCTACACAAGAGTTAGTGAAAATGTGCAAGTAGTTTAAGACATTACACAACTATACCTCGAGGTGTACCTGCTCCACCTCCTAAGACATATCTAACACTACATGTAGGATGTTTTCATTGCTATAATGTTTTTGAAGATGATTTTTTATAACATTTTTTATTATGATGCAAGATATTTCTCTCACAAAGTGTTAGTTTCAACAAGAGAGAATGTCTCTATTATTTTCAATCTTTGATATTTTAGACGAATGGTTTTTAGAATTGTTGAGAATGTAGCTCAAGCATGAATTTCTTTTGCACGATTTAGTGTGACTGTGCAAGTAGTTTGAGACATTACACCATTATACTTCTAGGTGTAGTTTCCCCACCTCCTAAGACACATTTAACTCTACATGTATGATGGTTTTACCCTTGTACTTTTTTTTTTAATAACATTGCAATATTTCTAAGAAGAGGTCACAATGCATTCACTGAGGATGTTTATGTTGTGCATGGAACACAAATGATGAATCTAATTTTGAGTTTGGAATAGATATGTTTTCTATCATGTCACAACTTATTATATATTGTAATTATATCAATCAATTTTACGGTCAATGTTGACAGTGGTATATTTTAGTTAAGGTTTCTTTCTTCTTTCAAGAGAGATATTAACTATGATGGAACACTTCATCCATTTTCTAATTTTATTTACGTAATTGTAAATTCAGAAGTGAAATTGAAAGTTGTTCTAACTTCTTGCTACCCTATGCTGGTCTGAGTTGCATCATTCTTCATAGACTAGGCCCTAAAATAAGGAAGAAAAGTTGCATTACATTTTGAGTTTTATTTTGATTTAGTGAAGCTCATGAGGGCTCAAATGTAAATCCATGCTAAGTTTAAGGCCCTATCGAATAGATTCTATATAAATTTAATTTAATATATAGAAACTAGGGTTACTAAGCTGAGGGTTCTACATCAAAATTTTTGCTCTTTGGGTTGGAATTCATGTGTTTCCTCTCGACAGAACTTCCTAAAGTTTTAATTGAAAATGTGACCTTATTTTAGTTAAGTGTATATATTAGTTGTGAATGGGCTAACAAATCTTTCAATAATTTGATATTCAATGTGAGCTATATTTTGTCTTTTGAGATAGTTATGATTGCATAATTCAATCAAGTTTACACAAATGATATAATATGATTGGATTTATTATGATTTCAAAAACATCGTAATAATTTTTATGAAAGTAATTAATCATTACACAATATTGTGTATTGGAGTGAAAATGTGAAGTTGGGTTACACTTTTCTCAGAAACACTTCCAAAAATTTCACATTTGCAATTTTGCGGGCGAACAAAAAAAATTTCAACTAAATTTTTTAAATTTATTTAGCCGAACTATTTTACTAATGTTCGATTGAACTATTTTCTATTTAGACTAATGCCAACAATTAAAAGAAATTTTTGTTGGGGTTGAAAAAATCGACAAAAAAATAGTTTGCTCGAACCAAGAATTCGGCTGAACTATTTATTCAACAGAACTATTAGTTCGACCAAAAAAATGTTTTATATATACAATGGGCCGAACCCTTCCACAAATATTTTGGCACTGTTGATTTATCATGCACTGTGAGGTCTGTTGATTTGAGCCAAAGCCTTGCTGAGCACTCTGAGCTTTGTTTGAGCTGAAGCCCTATCGAGTGCTTTCACGTAAGTTAATTCAAGTTTTTTTAATTTAAATTTCTTATTTATAGGTTTTATTGGAAGTTTTAATGATATTTTTTGTTTTTTTGCAGCTTTGCGCAAGACGAATTGGGTAGTTGCACTCGTTGTTGATAGATTTCTCACCCTCCTCGTCCGGCCCCTTGCCCAGACCAGGTAATTCTCTTGGACCTATTTATTCCATTCTCTGTTTAATGTGTAACCAATTTAAACTATTCTCTATTTCTTGAAAAACATTAAACTCCCTTGGGAATTCCATTAAGTTTTTTCACTATTCTTGGCCTAGTGTCTGTGGCCCAAATGACCTCTCCCCCATGATTTTTGTTATTTTTAGTTATGTTTATATTAACTATTTTACTAAATGGATATTACTAAAATATTTCTCATGCATGGAGCTTACTAAGGCTAATAATAGTCTATCCTTATGCTTGTCATCGTTATCCTGGCCTATGAGATACTACACTATCGGCCCTTTTGTTTCAATAGCATTTGGAGGATGGATGTGGAATATTATAGTCTTTTTGAAATAGGAAAATTAGGGAATGTTTGTGCCGTTTTTGTTGTAATTTTATTTTTTTGCAATTCCGTATTCATGTTAAGCTTGTTTGTAGTATCCTTATTATGGATATATGTGACTGTCATTGATTCATCGTCAACCAATTCACCATACAATTTAATTATGTGAATTCAAATTTTGACCAATCCACCATACAATTAGGTTCTGTGAATGCAATTTTTGTCTGTGGAGGGATCACTCTTCACTAATGTTTTGTTGACTTTTTCCATGTTACCTTACAATAAATATTTTATATTTAGTAGAAAGTACAAATTGTTTACCAGTTGCGGTACTAGTTTGAAAAAGTCCACATCTAAAAAGGTGAGGACTTCATTGCTTCAAGATGCTCCCTTAATGTCCTACAGATTGAATTATATTCTTCCAATATAAAAGATAAATAACTACTCTGAGTAAACCACAAATATATTATTGAAAGTACAGGTGAAAAGCCAATTAACAATATCAAAAGCAATTCTCACACAGTAGTCCAACTGTTTGACCACAAGAATTTATTGGAATAATAAGTTTATTTGTGAGTTCTACACAATCTGAATGCCTTGAATGTTATTCTATTTTTATATTAAAAACACATTTTAAATAATAAAAAATACAAACTAACCAAAATTTATTTAACCCAATTCCAATCAAAAACTCTGAAAGGTAGAATAATTAAACATTGTCAATAATCCAAAATTGTTGTCGAAGATTCTGAATAACCAGAAAATGATTATAATCCATAGAATGTTCCTACGTAGACCCATTATATTGTTCAACAATGGTAGGTAATACATGTCTTTCCATGACCAACCTGATGGAAAAATTGTTTATTTTACTATATTCATTATATGTATTGTTCATCCATAACATACCACTAAATGGATGGTGATTGTTGACACTTAGTATGAGATAATATGTACCCTAATTTTTTTTATTTTTTTTATGAATTTAGATACTTGAAAAGCTAGGACTGACAAGTGATTTCAGGAAATCGGATTCTAGAGAGAAATATGCTAAAAACCTTTCCAAAACTTATAATGGATAGACTATCAGTAATTGTGTTGATGTGTATTAAGAGTCTTAGTAATAAATTTCCACTTAGTTTGAAAAACATTAAACCCCCTCGGTTAAGGCACCACCCAAATTTGGGTTGGTAACCGTAGAAGGTAAACCCAATAAAGACTTGCATAGACCACCGTAAAGTGCCATGTTGAGCCAGAGGAAAAGAGAACCTAGCCAAAAGTGGTACCTAGTTATTAGTCTCAAGAATCGAACTCGTAATTGATCTCACTAAATGAAATTGATATTGAAAAATCAAATTGAAAATAGTAAATGAATAAATGAAATTGAAACTGATAAATTTTTTGCATATGTAAATCAAGTATTTAAACCTTATTTAAATTAATTTTTTACCAAATTGTGATTAAAAATTTGCTACACCTATTTTTGGGTGCATGAGATTGAAGCTAATTAGAGTGTTGGCATTGTTTTATCATCTATTTTTGGTGTTTTAATTTTAATGCTATTGGGTTGACTTCTTCTACTTTGATTTATCTCATATAATAACCTTGATGCTTCTTGGTAACATACTTTCCTTCTTTTTGTTGTTATATGTTTATTTATGTTTCCTTTTTTATTTTGTTTACTTCAAGCTTCCCTATTAGGTTGGAGCATGGGTCTTATTAACTTTCTAAGATGAGGCAGAATACACTTAATTGAAGGTTCTTGTACATTCTCTTTTCAAGTAGTAGTTTATTTCTAAGATACACCTTTTTCATTTCTATTTTGTTGGGTGCATGACATTGAAGCTAATTAGAGTGTTTGCATTGCTTTGTCATCTATTTTTGGTGTTTAATTTTAATATTATTGGGTTGACTTGTTCTACATTGATTTACCTCATAGAACAACCTTGATACTTCTTGGTAACGTACTTCCTTACTTTTGTTGTTATATGTTTAATTATGTTTCCTTTTTGATTATGTGTACTTCACTTCAAGCTTCTTTATTTGCTTGGAACATGGGTCTCATTAGCTTTATAAGATGAGGCGGAATACAGTTAATTGAAGGTTCTTGTACTTGCTCTTTCAACATAGTAGTTTCCTTTTGAGTTACGTCCTTTTAATTTCTATTTTGTTGGGTGTTGGCATTATGGCACAGGTTTGGAATAGGTTTGGCTCTATGACATAAGTGTTGTCCTTGATGGCAACTCACTCAAAGTGTAGATCATAGTTCAGGCTCTCAGAATGAAAGAAAATGAGGTATACGCAGGTTCCTCGTAACAAAGTCACGTATACACGTGGGTGTATCGATAAGAAGACGCGTATACATATGCACGCACTTTCATGCAAATAAAAGCGCTTACATGTGGGAAATCTTATGGTTGGTCCATGGTATTTAGTCCGACATATTCGAACCTATGGTTTTGGTCCTTGGTATTGCATTCTACATGTTAAACCTAGGTATTGGGTCCCTAGTATTGGATCTCTATGGTTTTGGACCATGGTTTGAGTAAGGCCTAGAGTATAAAAAGGGAAGGAGATCATTTGGCAAGGGTATCGATTTATGCATTGAATATCTTAAGAGGAGCAAGATCTGGAATACTGATTTGGTTGGGAGATACAGCTGGATCTGGATCTGAATCAAGGAGGAACCTGAGCACTACACGATGGTTAAGATCTGTTGATGGGTCAAGATCTCAAGGCTTGAATAGTAGTATCTTTGTGTGATTTTGATCTATTATATTTGCCACATGATTACATCTATAAATCTGATAATCTGGGTATAACTAATGTCTTGTTAAGTAAAAGGATAAATTTCCTTTTATAGATCTGTACGTAGGTTCGACACCATGGAGATGCATATACACGCAGGTTAAGCAAGTGAGGACTGCGTATACACTGGTTGGTTTTGGCATATCTGTGTATGTACGCAAGTTTCTATTGATGAAGTAGCGTACGTCTCTTGAAATATGTTTTAGCTGCTTCTGTTTATTGCTACAATGTTCTGGGTTCAGAATTGGTGTCTGGTTACTAGTACTATTTTCTGGTTACAGCTTTCTGAGAAGTTATTGGTTGATTCAGTATTTGTGAAAAGGAGATTGGTTGTTATAGATCTATTTGACATTTGATTGATATTCATGGATCTAGTCTGAAAATTTATGAAACATGGTCCCTAGAAGAAAAGAAGGAAGGTTGAAGCCTTTAGTAGGTCAGCACCTACATACTAGTACCTCAGCTAGTACAAGAGCTAAGGGGGTTGTAGCTCCCTTCCAGGAGAAGCTGGAGAACAAGAGAAGGTTTGAGCCTTCTGTAGGTTGAAGCCTATGTGCTGGTATAAGACTGCACCAATATGGAATCATTGTAAAAAGAAGTTTCTCATTGAAGGAAGATAGAGACATATTGTAGCAGGTGGTTTTCACCCACATTGGGTTTCCAACTTATATCTTGTGTTCTTTTATGTGACTGTCTGCTCTACTTTTCTGTTCTTGCTTACTATTATATGGTTTTGACACATAGATTAATGATCAACATTTGAATAATAAATTAAATCATAAGTATGGATGTTATACGTGATTTTCATTAGTCAGAGTTGCGTATACACACTAGTTTCATTAACTGAAGTAGCGTATACAAATCTTTGGATAAATTGAGAAAGAATTTGACTTAATAATACTGATTCATCCCCCCTCTCAGTATTATTTTCAACAATTGGTATCAAAGAAGGTCCTTTAGAAGAAGCTTGGTCGCTTGAAGGAAGATCTATCATCATGAGAAACTATGAAAAGGAAGCATCAATCAGGCCACCAATTTTTGATGGGAGAAACTTCATCTATTGGAAGGTAAGAATCACTTCCTATCTTCAATCTCTTGGTACAGAAGTTTGGGATATTGTGGAAACAGGATACACATTTCCTTTCAGCAACTCCTACAGATACAGCTAGTAAAAAGCAATATGAAACAAATGCAAAGGCTGTCAATACCCTATTAGGGAGTCTATCTCAATTAGAATTCATCAAGGTTATGTAGCTCAAAACTGCAAAAGAAATATGGGACAAGATCGTTATGAGCTATGAAGGAGATGATTAGGTCAAACGAGCAAAACTTCAAACTCTCAGAATTCAGTATGAAAATCTCAGAATGTACAATGATGAAAGTGTGGCTAACTATTTCCTTCGTATAGATGAGATTGTTAATTGTATGAAAAACATGGGGGAAGAAATAAAAGAAGTTGTTTTGGTTGAAAAGGTTCTAAGATCTTTATCCCATAAGTTTGATTCAAAAGTTACCGCCATAGAAGAAAAGTAGAATCTACAGAGCCTTACCATGTCATAGCTGCACGAAATCTTAACTTCTTACGAAATGAGAAAAGGTGGACCATCAGACAGGAGAGAAGCTGCATTCAAAGCCTAAGGAAAAGGAGATCACAATGACTCAGGACATATGTCGGAAGAAGAGGAAGAGTCAAATTTTGTCAAGAACCTTCAACGGGGTTCTGAAAGATTCAGAGGTAAGCTCCCTTTCAAATGTTTTTCTTGTGGAAGAGTTGGTCATTATGCTGCCAAATGTCCTCATAAAGATAAGCTGGACAAAGGTAAGGAACCAGTTAGATGGAACAGAAAACAGAATGTAAGTAAGAAGAGCTATTACACACATGAAGATAGTGATGGACTTTCAAATAGCGATGAAGATGAACAAGGTAATGATTATAGACTTTTGATGGCTTTTGAAGATGATGATTTCTTGGATGCTATAGATGAAGAAAGTCTTTATGAAGAAATTTCTAAACTCAAAATTTTCTTAGAAGAGAAAAATATGATTATAGATACACTGACTTCCCAACTTGCTGAAATGGAGAAACACAATGAAAAGTTAGAATGTGAAATAGTGGGACTTAGAAAGGACATTCAGAAAATGAAATCTCTTAATCTTAGATTTGCTAAAGGATCTGAAACTTTAGATGAGATTATCAAAGTACAACGTTCTCCTCTAATCAAGACAGGTCTTGGGTATACCAAAGAAACATCTCAAGCACAGAGGTCATCTACATCCAAAAGTTATCTTGAAGCTACAAGGAGAAGTGAGCAGGTTGAAAATTGACAACAAAGGCCCAATGGAGATCATCAGGTAAATCAAGGACAATTTACCTCAAGAATGAACAAAGACTACCAAGTAAATTGGGGGCAATCTACTTCAAGGATGAACAAAAGCTACAACCAACCATAAGTAAATCATTCTCAAATTGCCTCAAGAATGGATGTCAATAGAGCCTACAATCATTTGGTTGAAGATTTGATAATCATAGGAACTTCTTCAATGGCCAATGTTTTTCTTGTCATAACTTTGGTCACAAAGCAGCTCAATGTGTTGCCTACAAGACAGTCATGACTAGAGAAGCTCAAAATCAAAGGAGTATGAGAGGGATCATGAAAAGGACCTACAATAACTTTTTTGCTCTGGAGAATGAAGTAGAATGTTCTATTTGTAACAACTTCGGTCATGAAGATTCTGAATGCAGGAGCAGGTTTCGTCAAACAACTCAGAAGGAGAAAAATTCATTGAGTCCCAAAACATGGAAAAAGAAAAAATCGCAACCAGAAAGATGTGGGATAACATTATATGTAGAAGGACAGGAAAATCAATGGTACATTGATAGTGGATTCTCTAAACATATGACAGGTGATAAAGATAAACTTCAGTCATATAGTGCCTTAGAAAAGGAAAGGAAGGTCGCATTTGGAAATGACACCCCTGCTCTCATAAAAGGTAAAGGTTCCGTTCTCTTGAAGGAAAAAGTCAAGGATCGAAATGTTATGTATGTTGATGGCTTAAATCATAATTTATTAAGTGTCAGTCAAATGTGTGACCAAGGAAATGAAGTAATATTTCGATCAAATGGATGCATTGTCTGTGAGCTTGATAGAGGAGAAACAGTGATCAAAGGCATAAGAACTACAAATAACTTATATATACTCAGTGGAGGACAACAACAATGCTATCTAAGCAAGAATGATGAACACTGGCTATGGCACAGAAGACTGGGGCATATAAGATTCTCACATATTAGGAAGGCATGCAAATATCACGCGGTTCGTGATCTACCTGACATCAGAATTCTAGACAATACAATATGCAAATCATGTCAATTTGGTAAGCAAACCAAAACTAATTTCCCTGAGAAGGAAGGATCAGCTGGCAAGCCACTTGAACTTGTCCATACTAATGTATGTGGTCCATCTAAGAAAAGGTCACCTCAAGGAGAAGAATAGTTTATATTGTTCATTGACGACTTTTCTAGGATGTGTTGGATAGGACTTATAAAGCATAAAGATGAAGCTTTAGAAAAACTAAAATCATTCAAAGCCTTGGTGGAGAACGAATCAGATCGTAGAATCAAATGCCTTAGGTCTAATCGAGGACGAAAATTTACCTCGAATGAATTTTTCAATTTGTGTGAAGAACATGGAATAAGAAGGGAATTCTCTACAGCAAGGACTCAGCAAAATGGAGTAGTGGAAAGGATGAACAAAACGGTTCAACAAATGGCTCGTGCTATGGTTGATGAGTCTGGAACTCCCGCAACTTTTTGGGGTGAAGCCGCATTTGCCGCAGTTACTATTCTCAACAAGACAAATGTCCGGGTAAACAGCACTCAAACTCCTCATGAACTTTGGTATGTAAAGACTCCCACGGTAAAATACTTCAAAATTTTTGGAAGCAAATGCTACATCTAAAAGACTGATGAAAATCTTGGCAAGTTTGAACCTAGAGAAGATGAAGCTATTCTCCTTGGTTACTCTCCCCAAAACAAAGCATACAAGTGTTACAATAAAAGACTTGGAAAAATTGTTGATAGTATTGATGTTGTGGTTGATGAAGAAGGAAACACTCCTAGGCAGGTAAAATCTGAAGATTTTGAAAATGATGAGGACTATCCATCAACATCAAATCAGATTCATGATGAAGAAGAAATCAATGAGGCACCCGAAGAATAGATAAGGATAGAAGAAAAGATTCCATCAACGTACGTTCAGAAGAATCATCCAGAATCTCAAATTTTGGGGCAAAAAGAGGCAGGTGTACAGACAAGACGAACCATTTCAGAAGCTTCAAGCTATCTAGAACTGCTCTCCTCCACTGAACCACAAAATGTAAGAGAGTCATGCAAAGATGAATGCTGGGTAAAGGCCATGGAGGAAGAACTTTACCAGATTGAAAAGAATAACACTTGAGAGATGCTTCCTAGACCAAAAGATAAGAATGTCATAGCAACAAAATGGATATTCAAAAATAAGCTAAATGAAAATGGAGATGTGATTAGGAACAAGGCCAGATTTGTTTGTAAAGGGTATGCTCAACAAGAAGGGATAGACTTTGAAGAAAATTTTGCACCAGTTGCTAGACTTGAGGCCATAAGAATGTTCCTTGCTCTTTCTAGCTTTCAGAAGTTCAATGTATTTCAAATGGACATAAAGTTTGCCTTCCTGAATGGAGACTTGGATGAAGAAGTATATATTGAACAACCAAATGGGCTCATTCTTGGAAATGATCCAAAACTTGTATGCAGAATCAAAAAGGCTCTCTATGGTCTTAAACAGGCTCCAAGGGCTTGGTATTATCAGTTGGATAAGTACCTCCATCACCAAGGTTTTATAAAAGGATCAACTGATAGCAACCTATATATAAAAATTGACAATGATAAGTTGCTAATACTTTTTGTGTATGTTGATGATATCATCTTTGGTAGAAATAAAGAAGACATGAGTCAAAATTTTGCCTTGGTGATGCAGAAAGAGTTTGAAATGTCCATGCTTGGTGAGCTCACATATTTTCTTGGTTTACAAGTCCAACAGAACAAAGAAAGGATTTTTCTATCAAAAACCAAGTATCTCAAGCAGATCTTGAAGAAATATGGGATGGAGGATTCAAAACCAGTATGTACCCCTATGGTAACAGGATGCAGCCTCAGCATAAATGATGAATCGACACCAGTACATCAACCAACCTATAGTTCCATGATTGGTAGTCTGCTCTATCTAACAAGTACCCGACCAGACATTATGCATGCAATGGGAATAGTTGTAAGGTTTCAGGCAAATCCAAAGGAAACTCATCTTCAGGCAGTTAAGAGAATTTTTAAGTATCTTCAAGGAACTCAAAACTATGGCTTATGGTATCCTAGAGGTACAAATCTCACACTTCATGCATATACAGATGCCGATTGGGCAGGAAGCATGGATGATAGAAAAATCACTGGTGGTGGTGCATTCTTCATGGGTCCTAGATTAGTATCTTGGTTCAGCAAGAAACAAAGTTCTATTGCATTATCTACATCTAAAGCAGAATATGTGGTTGTTGCATCTTGCTACACACAACTCCTTTGTATGATGTAGACATTGCAAGATCTTCAAATCACTTGTACTCCACCTATCTCCATTTTTTGTGATAATACAACTGCAATCAATGTTTCAAAGAATCCTGTCAATCATTCAAAGACTAAGCACATACCGATCAAGTATCATTTTCTTCAGGAACAAGTGCTTGAACAAAAGGTTAAATTGGAGTATGTTCCCTCTAAGGAACAAGTTACTGATATCCTCACCAAACCACTGCCCAGGGAGACATTTGAATACCTCAGACATAAGCTGGGGGTAGTTGATGCATCATCCTGTTGTTGAATCTTGTCTGTTTCAGAGAAAAGTGGTTGTACGTGAGTTGAATAAGGAGAATCCGCGTACATACGCCAGTTTATTCAGGTACAGTCGCGTATATGCTGGTTTGAAGAAAAGCAATGGGGTCAGGCTCAGCATGAAAAGAGTCTGATATGGGTTTGACAGGGGTCATATGGAACAGGTTCAGGGGGAGCATATATTCTTCTAATAATGCATTATTGGCATTATCTTACAAGATCTTGGTTCAAATTCATAGTTGGTATGATTACAGGTGGAACAATTGCAGAAGGAGAACATGGGTGCTGGTCTGAATAATGATTGACAAATGCTGTTGATGTTTGTTGTTGATAATTGTCAGAGTCTTGCTATAGATATTTTGTCTCTATTTCTTTTATCAAGGTCATGTAACGGCCTATTTTGGTTTCCCCACTATGCCTAGGATGAATGATGTAATGTACTTATTTAAACTTCTGGTGTATCCCCACTTGGTTGGGTGCTCAATTCTGGTATATCCCCACTTGGTTGGGAGATGGATGTATGTATGATTCTTTGGTGATAGGAAGGTCTCTTATAATAGATCATATTCCTGTAGACCTTGCCTATAGTCAGGGGGAGCTTGGACAACACAACAGAGCAGAGATTTCAGCATGGACTCAAGGGGAGCACAACCCATTGCCCTTGATGTCAAAGGGGGAGAATGACTTTGAGTGACTTTGGGTTGCCATGAAGTCCAAAGGGGGAGATTTTTGGCATTATGGCACAGGTTTGGAACAGGTTTGGCTTTATGACATAAGTGTTGTCCTTGATGGCAACTCACTCAAAGTGCAGATCATAGTTTAGGCTCTCAGAATGAAAGAAAATGAGTTATATGCAAGTTCCTCGTAACAAAGTCGTGTATACATGCGGGTGTACCGATAAGAAGGCGTGTATACGTATGCACGCACTTTGATGCAAAGAAAAGCGCGTACATGTGGGAAATCTTATGGTTGGTCCATGGTATTTAGTCCGACATATTCGAACCTATGGTTTTGGTCCTTGGTATTGCATTTTACATGTTAAACCCAGGTATTGGGTCCCTAGTATTGGATCTCTATGGTTTTCGACCATGGTTTGAGTAAGGCCTAGAGTATAAAAAGGGAAGGAGATCATTTGGCAAGGGCATCGATTTATGCATTGAATATCTGAAGAGGAGCAATATCTGGAATACTGATTTGGTTGGGAGATATGGCTGGATCTGGATCTGAATCAAGGAGGAACTTGAGCACTACACGATGGTTACGATCTGTTGATGGGTAAAGATCTTAAGGCTTAAATAGTAGTATCTTTGTGTGATTTTGATCTATTATATTTGGCGCATGATTAGATCTGTAAATCTGATGATCTGGGTATAACTGATGTCTTGTTAAGTAAAAGGATAAATTGTCTTTTATAGATCTGTACGCAGGTTCGACACCGCGGAGGCGCGTACACATGTAGGTTAAGCAATTGAGGACTCCATATACGCTAGCTCGTTTTGGCATATTTGCGTATGTATGCAGGTTTCTATTGATGAAGTAGCATACATCTCTTGAAATATGTTTTAGCTGCTTCTATTTATTGCTGCAGTGTTCTGGGTTCAGAATTGGTGGCTGGTTACTCGTACTATTTTCTGGTTATAGCCTTCTGAGAAGTTATTGGTTGATTCAGTATTTGTGCAAAGTAGATTGGTTTTTGCATATCTATTTGATGTTTGATTGATATTCATGGATCCAGTCTCAAAATTTATGAAACATGGTCCTTGGAAGAAAAGAAGGAAGGTTAAAGCCTTCAGTAGGTCAGCACCTACATACTAGTACCTCGGCTAGTACAAGAGCTAAGGGGGTTGTAGCTCCCTTCCAAGAGAAGCTGGAGAATGAGAGAAGGTTTGAGCCTTCTGCAGGTTGAAACCTACATGCTAGTATAAGACTGCACCAGTATAGAATCATTGTAAAAATAAGTTTCTAATTGAAAGAAGATAGAGACATATTGCAGCAGGCGGTTTTCACCCACATTGGGTTTCCACCTTATATCCTGTATTCTTTTGTGTGACTGTCTGCTCTGCTTTTCTGTTCATGCTTACTGTTATATGGCTTTGACACACAGATTAATGATCAACATCCAAAGAATAAATTAAATCATAAGTCTGGATGTTATACACGATTTTCATTAGTCAGAATTGTGTATACACGCTGGTTGCATTAACTGAAGTAGCGTATACAAATATTTGGATAAATTGAAAAAGAATTTGACTTAATAATACTGATTCACCCCCCCTCTCAGTATTATTTTCAACATTGGGTGCATGAGATTGTAGCTAATTAGAGTGTTGGCATTTCTTTGTCATCTATTTTTTTTTTAAATTTTAATGTTGTTGGGTTGCTAATTACAATGTTGGAATTTCTTTTTCATCCATTTTTGGTGTTTCAATTTTAATGTTAATTGGGTTGACTTGTTCTACCTTGATTTATCTTGTAGAGCAACCTTGATGCTTCTTGGTAACATACTTTCATTGCTTTTGTTGCTATGTGCTCATTTATGTTTCCTTTTTCATTATATGTAATTCACTTAAGCTTCCCTATTTGCTTGGAATATCGGTCGTATCAGCTTTCTGAGATGAGGAAGAATACACTTAACTGAAGATTCTTGTACTTTCTATTTTCAAGTAGTAGTTTCTTTTTGCGATATGTCCTTTTCATTTCTATTTTTTTTTGGTGCATGAGATTAAATCTAATTAGAGTGTTGGCATTGCTTTGTCATCTATTTTTGGTGTTTTAATTTTAATTTTATTCGGGTTATATATGAAGTGTTGGCATTACTTTGTCATCTATTTTTGGTGTTTTAATTTTAATCTTATTGGATTGACATATTTCACTTTGATTTATCTCATATAACTATGGTCCAATCCAAATGCTCCAAGATGCTCTGAAGAGAATCCCTACAATTATTATGAGCCCCTACTTGATAAAAAAATTCTATGCTGAGAATATGGGAAATGATGTAGTGCCAAAGAACTAGAAATGATGCACCTATCATTAATGCAAGTATGATATCCCAGTCTTCTCATCACATAACATTTTAATAGACAAAATGAAAAATTTGATCAATGAAGAGGATGTCAATGAAAAAGAAGATGATATCATGGCCATTGAGCAACCTTGATGCTTCTTGGTATGATATTTTCCATGATTCTATTGTTATATGTTCATTTATGTTTCTTTTTTCATTATGTGTAATTCACATTGCTTCCCTATTTTTTTGGAACATGTGTATTATTAGCTTCCTAAAATGAGAGAGAGTAGACTTAATTGAAGGTTCTTGTACTTGCTCTTTTCAAGTAGTAGTTTCTTTTTTAGATGAGTCATTTAAATTTTTATTTTGTTGGGTGAAAGAGATGAAGCTAATTAGAGTGTTGGCATAGCTTTGTCATATATTTTTTGTGTTTTAATTTTAATATTATTGGGTTGCTAATTAGAGTGCTGACATTGCTTTATCATCCATTTTTGGTGTTTTAATTTTAATGTTATTGGGTTAACTTGTTCTACCTTGACTTATCTCGTAGAACAACCTTGATGCTTCTTGGTAACATACTTTCCTTGCTTATATTGTTATATGTTCACTTAGGTTTCCTTTTTCATTATGTGTAACTCACTTTTCTTGCCTATTTTCTTGGAACATGGGTTTTATTAGCTTCCTAAGATGAAGCATAATACACTTAATTGAAGGTTCTTGTACTTTCTCTTTTCAAGTAGTAGTTTCTTTTTGAGATGCATCTTTCTCATTTATATTTTGTTGGTTGCATGAAATTGAAGCTAATTAGAGTGTTGGCATTGATTTGTCATTTATTTTTGGTGTTTTAATTTTAAAGTTATTGGTTTTCTAATTAGAGTATTGGCATTTCTTTGTCATCTTATTTTGGTGTTTTAATTTTAATGTTATTGGGTTCACTTGCTCTACCTTGATTTATATTGTAGAGTTAAACCTTGATTCTTCTTGGTAACATACCTTCCCTGCCTTTGTTATTATATGTTCATTTATGTTCCCTTTTTCATTATGTTTAATTCACTTTGCTTCCCTATTTGCTTGGAACATGGATCTTATTAGTCTCCTAAGATAAGGCATAATACACTTAATTGAATGTTCTTGTACTTGGTATTTTCAAGTAGTATTTTCTTTTTTAGATACATATTTTTCATTTCTATTTTGTTAGGTGCATGAGATTGAAGTTAGTTAGAGTGATGGAATTTATTTGTCATCTATTATTTGTGTTTTAATTTTAATGTTATTGGGTTTCTAATTAGAGTGTTGGCATTTATTTTTCATCCATTTTGGTGTTCTAATTTTAATGCTAATTGGGTTGACTTGTTTTACCTTGATTTATCTTGTACAAAAACCTTGATGCTTCTTGGTAAAATACTTTCCTTGCTTCTATTGTTATATGTTCATTTATGCTTTCTTTTCCATTATGTGTATTTCACTTTGATTCCCTATTTTCATGGAACATGTGCCTTATCATCTTCCTAAGATGAGGTACAATACACTTATTTGAAGGTTCTTATACTTTCTCTTTTCAAGTAGTAGTTTATTTTGAGACATATCTTTTTCATTTCTATTTTTTTTGGTACATGAGATTTAAGATAATTAGAGTGTTGGCATTTCTTTGTAATTTATTTGTGGCATTTTAATTTTAATGTTATTGGGTTGCTAATTACAGTCTTACTTCTTTGTCATCTATTTATGGTGTTTTAATTTTATTGTTATTGGGTTGACTAATGTTATTGAGTTGCTAATTAGAGTGTTTCCATTAATTTGTTGTCTATTTTTGGTGTTTGAATTTTAATGATATTGGGTTGACTTGTTCTACCTTGATTTATGTCGTAGAGTTGAACCTTGATGCTTCTTGGTAACACACTTTTCTTGCCTATGTTGTTATATGTTCATTTATGTGTCCTTTTCCATTATGTTTAGTTCACTTTGCTTCCCTATTTTTTGGAACATGGGTCTTATTAGCATCCTAATACGATGCATAATGCACTTAACTGAATGTTCTTTTACTTATTGTTTTCAAGTAGTAGTTTCTTTTTGAGATACATATTTTTCATTTATATTTTGTTGGGTGCATGAGATTGAAGATAATTAGAGTGTTGGAATTGCTTTGTCATCTATTTTTTGTGTTTTAATTTTAATGTTATTGGGTTTCTACTTAGAGTGTTGTCATTTCTTTGTCGTCCATTTTTTGTTTTTTAATTTTAATGTTAATTGAGTTGACTTGTTCTACCTTGATTTATCTCGTAGAAAAACCTTGATGCTTATTGGAAAGATACGTTCCTTGTTTCTATTGTTATATGTTCACTTATGTTTGCTATTTCATTATGCTAATTCACTTCGCTTCCCTATTTTATTGGAACATGGGTCTATTAGCTTCATAAGATGAGGTAGAATACACTCAATTGAAGGTTCTTGTACTTTCTCTTTTCAAGTAGTAGTTTCTTTTGGAGATGTACATCTTTTTCATTTCTATTTTGTTTGGTGCATGAGATTGAAGATAATTAGCATGTTAGCATTGCTTTGTCATCTAGTTTTGGTGTTTTAATTTTAATGTTATTTGTTTGACTTATTTTACCTTGATTTATCTCGTAGAACAACCTTAATGCTTCTTGGTAACATACTTTCCTTGTTTCTGTTGTTATATGTTCATTTACGTTTGCTTTTTCATTATGTGTAATTCACTTTTCTTCCCTATTTTCTTCGAACATGGGTCTATTAACTTCCTAAGAAATACTTTCAAATTTAGATGAATTTTAACTAAGTTGAGTTAGAAAGATTTGTATCTATGGAATGAACATAGAATTGAATTAGTAAATACTTTAAACCTCCAATTGAGTTGAAGCTAAGTAAAATGAATTAGAGATCTGTAGTTGAGTTGAATTAGAGATCTGTAGTTTTTTGCTTCTTGCAATTATCCAACCATCCAGCCAAGTAGAAACAACCTGCTTGCTACCTAGCCTTCCAACAAATTTGTCTATACAATAGTCTTTTGCACAACCTAACAATACATGTATCAATATATTAATTTATTTCGTTGAATTTATTTTTTTATAGGGATCAGAAAACCCATTTAACATGGTTGAAAACTGGACATTATGCATAGAAGTTACTTGTTATCCCAATCCAGGGCAAGCAACGATTACTTATGTTCTATGAAATATTGTGACGAACAAATTCCTCCAAAGGAAAAGGAATGTACTTGGAAGCACAGGAAATAGTGAATCATATTATATTGCATTGGTAGAAGACTTACGAAAATCTAGGGAGTATGGATCCAATGTAGTTGTAGTCTTTACCATTTCTAAACTTGTGTGCAACCAGATAAAAGGAACATACCAAGTTAAAAATGAGAGGTTAAAACAACTGCATGGAGAAGCAAAAGATATTGTCAGTTAATTTCAATCATTTAGCATAAGATGTTCTGTAAATGTTAATAGGATGTCTAGTGATCTATTGTATCAGGCAATGCCAATTCAAGATTTGTGTGTGAAAGATGAATTACTCTTAAGAAGTTCTCCATCAATATTTATTGATGGACATTTTAATATATCTTTGATATGTGTGTGTTTTTTAGTTATTAATGTGTCATTTTTAATGACTGTGTGTTTTTTTCAATTATATACCAAGTGTGGCCCCACAATGTAAGCACAACTTGATGAATTTGACATGTCTTCGAAAATTTTGTATTTAATTTTCAAAATGTGCATGCTTAAAAATTTGTTTTTTTAGCCTTGCATATATTTTAAATGAAGAGCTTCACGTTTTCTGAATTCTTTCAATGTTTTTAAATAGAAATTTTAGGATCTTAAAATGGATGATGCAATTTCAAGGTTTAAATCGATTAAATGCATAAGGTAACTTCAAGGGTTATCCCAATTTTCTGAATTCTTAATATTTTTAAATAGAAATTTCAATATTTTTAGATGCATGTTGTAACTTCAAGGGTTACAAAAATTTTCTGAATTCTTGACCTTTCTAAATGGAATTTTCAAAAATTAAAGTAAATACATGAGGTAACTTTTTAAATAGCATGCATGTCTATAAATCTATAGATATCCATATCATGTATGAGAATTTTCCACCTCATTCTTCGAGTCCAACATCAATAGAGTCTCATGCATCTACATGATCAAGAGGTCGAGGTCGCAGATCAAATAGAATATCAAATGAATCAAGGGAGCTCCATCATTCACATCGTAGTATATATATATCTATATCTATATATATATATATATATATATATATATATATATATATATATATATATATATATATACGTGTGTGTGTGTGTGTGTGTGTTTATTTAATTAAATCATAAATAAATAGAATCATATGTATGCACACATAAATATTGAAAACTGATTTTATATTTTTTTTTATTCTTTTCTCACAATGTCATCGTGTGATGGTGGTCAATAGTATTCGAGTGGTCATGAATCTCAGGGAGGTCAACATTTTCCAGGTGGTCATCAATCTCAGGGTGGTCAACATTCTCTGAGTGGTCAACATCATTTAGGTAAATTATACATGTATATATTGCATGCATGTATGAACACATTTTTTCACATGTTTTTATATTTAAGTAATTTTATATATTGATCCAAAGGGTGAACATGTTGGTACAAGTAGATGTAAGTGAAGCTAGATGGTTCAAGAAGAAGGCTAGACACCGGCTAATTTTTATCCATCTGATATTCTGAATGAGCTTCCTTGGGAGACAAACCTCCATCAATGCACATTACAAAAGTGCAAAAATCATTATTCTAAATTGAGGAATGATCTTGGGAGTTTGGAGCTCGCTTAGAAATAGTTACACACTCTCTAAGCTCATTTCTTGATGTTTACAAGAATATTGGGCCAACCATGGCTCCATTTACAGATATGATGAGGCATACAAAGGAATTAGTGATGGGTCCCGATAAATGGGCCAAGGTTAATAAAAGCGTTACAGAAGAAGATGCAAAATCTATGTTTAATTTCATAGAAGGGCTGAAAAAATATGCTCAAGGTGAAATATTTCAAGCACCCAGATATACCTTTCTATTTGTATGATAGGTTCCTTGCAGCATATGAAAAGATGCCATGGAATGATGAGGTTCTAGTTTATTTTGTAAAATTATTTTATGCATAATTGTTTTTGGGTATGAAACCCAATTATAATGACCTTCCATATGAATATTACGGTAGTAGGAAAGGTAAGTTATATAATTGTAAGGACACATTATGTGATACTGAATTTCCTCCCCCTCAGCCACCTTTGGTACGCCAAACGCGACGTCTGGTAACTTTGCGGTCAGAGATGGATTCCACTTCTCAAATTAGTCGAGAAGGAAGGGATGCCATTATAGAAAACATAGAGAGTGCATTGACCAAAATTGATATCGGTCTAAATCGGAAAAGATAACATGCTAATTTTGTATATAAAATAGATGAGGAGATAGATAATATGAATACTAATGAGCTTAAAGAATATGCAAAGGCTTGTCATAATTGTTGGAAAGAACAAATTATTCATGAAGAAGAGGGTGTGGGATTGGTACATGTCCATGGTAAAGGTTGATATTTTAATGTAATTTGTAATTTATACACGTTAATATCGATTCACATACATTTTTTTATTCTTTTTCAGATACAATCGAATATAAATGTATCACATGTTCACCATTTTCAGTTAACTAATTTGTTCAATGAAAATTTTGATAATGTCAAGGGTCTCAAGTTCAGGTTCCAATGAAGATATTTTGAAAGATTTTAGTTTTTTTGAAGAGTTCATGTTGACACAATTATCATTCTACTTTTATTATATCAGTATATTATGACCTGGCATATTTTGAAAAGAAATAATTATGTATATATAATTAAATTTTAACAGATTTTAATTTTGAATGATCCTTCGTACATAGCACCACCCTTTTCCTCTGTATTAGGAGATGTACCACAAGCACTGAATATTTCACTTATCTTTGTTATAAGTTGAAGTGCAAGTTTCATTAAAAAATTATTTATGATTTATATTATAATTTTAAAATTTTGTAATTTTAGGTTTGGGGAGATGATTTCCATTGTCTGGGGACTTTAGTGATGGAGTCGACAATGGGGATAGGATCATCCAAAAAATTCGAAAAAGTCATGTAACAAATTTTTAATATTGTGAGTTTATGCATTTTCATACAGTAAATTTAAAATTTCTAATGTATACATGGACATGTATTTTACATGGCATCCAAGAGGGTGAAATGCAAGACGAACACCAGAAGGGCACAATGGAGGGTGAACACCATGAGGTATTGCATGGAATTCGAAATTTTTTATAATTTTGTTTTGATGATATTACATTCTCATTTAATTTTAAAACATTAAAATTTAATTTTAAAGTACATAATCTTATGTATACATGCAATTACACTTGTTGTGTAGGGAACCCATGATTCAAAGGAGAGCATGAGGAGGTTGATAGATCGTATGTTTGAGCGAGATTGTCTAAATTGATGCAACTTTTTATTTCATAATCTTTTGATAACTACAAGAAAACACTCAATTTAACATCCCCTTTTTCTTCCTTTTTGCATCTAGAGCCCATTTTTGGTGTGATTTAAATCCATCTATAAAATATGGTGAAGAACTTAATGCACAATTTGCACCAAGTCTTACACCAAGTTTAGCACCAGGTATCACAATACGTTTTGCACCAAGTTTTACACTAGGTTTTATGCCAAGTTTTGTGCCATCTTTTGCACCATTTTTTGTTTCAAGTTTGGCACCTGATTTCGTTTCACTGAATTTTCCATCCTCTATTGCATCCACTTTTTTCGCCTACACTTGCATCAAATTTGGTGTCATCTTTTGCATCCTCTTTTTCATCATTTTTTAAATCTTTTTTTGCATCCATTTTTGCATCGCATTTGTGCCAAGTTTTTTTTGGAAGGTTTGTATCTACTTTTGCATCTACTTTTGCATCCACTTTTTTTACATCTACTTTTTCATCTTGTTTTGCATCCATATTTACAACCTATTTTGCTTTTATTATTTTCCCCACAATTGAATCCAATTTTGTTTTGCCACTATTTCCACCTAGTTTGGAACCTCCCATTGCACCCACTTTTGTTTCTAATTCTTCACCCATGTTTGCATCTTTAATTACATCTAGGTTTTCATTGACTTTTACATCTGTTTTTTCATCCATTTCTGTATCCACTTTTGCATCAAGATTTGCATATGGTTTTGTGTCTCATTTTTCATATACTTTTGCATCAAGTTTTGTTGCATCCACTTTTGAATCAAAATTTTCCATACACTGTTGCACCCATGTTTATGTCCACTTTTGAATCCCTTATTGCATCTTCATTTCTTTCTTTCTTTTCATATATTGTTACATCCACTTTTACTGTTCCAAAATTTGGGCCGTTTTTTCACATAGTGTTTTACCCACATTTTCTTCCAATTTTGCATCCATATTGTCATCCACTTTTCCATCCAATATTTGAATCAAATAGTATGACTCTTTTTTCATCCACTTTTGTGTCAGATCTGTGCATTAGGTTTTGTGTCTCCTTTTTTATCTACTTCCATTGCATCCGTTTTTTGCATCCAATTTTCTTTTTCTTGTTTCACCCATGTTTTCATCCACTTTTACATCCATTTTTTCATCTTATTTCACTTTCAAGTTTACATATTTTTCAATGTCTGTTGTTACATCCACTTTTGTTCGACCATAGTTTGTGTCATATGTTGCGCCTATCTTTGTAACCCACATTTTCTTGCATTTTTTCATCCAAATTTGCATCCCCTTTTATGTCCAAGTTTGCATCGAATTTTGTCATTAACTTTACATCAAGTTTTGCCTCTCATTTTGCATCTACTTTTGCATCCATTTTTGTAGTTGGGTGGAACATTGTAGTATCATACTAGGTTAGCTTTTGCATTCATTAATAACAGTTCCTTTCCTTGGTATTTTATGAGAAAATGTATTAGTTCACATGAGGTGCTTATGGCTGATGTATCCTTGTTATTTATGTTGGTTGTATGTTGGTCATGAGCATGTTTTATGATAGTGATAATGTATGACTCTCATAATGTTTTGATTTATAAATGAATGTACAATGAATATATGACCTAGATGATAATTCAGTTAATTTGATATGGCATAAACACTTCTTAATGATTCGCAGGTAAGTATGAGACGCTCATGCTCAGATCTGTGTTTATGACCTGTAGAATGTATATTTGTGACATGTTTGACAAAATTCTTGTCATGGCTCGTAGCATTCTGACCAAGTTTTCATTCAATTACTTGCATCTGTATCATTTTTTTTATGTTATTTTTCATTCCTAGAAGTTTCATGGAGTTTTAGGGAGTGGCTTGAGTCGTGGCCCAGAAAACGTAGCACATAATCTATGCTCGTGGGCTCAAAACTAGTTGAAACATACCCCACTAACTTGCATGCCCATGATATGAGAGTGATAGGAGAGTCCTGAAACATGCCTGCCCATGTCAAGGGAGAGACTAAGGCTTTAATTCAGTAGAATTCCAATTTCCCTCAGGGGCTCATCAATTGGATGGGTCCTCGGGGTTCTGTTTAGGTGTAGAAGGTCAGGTTATTTGTGTTCCATTGGTTCCACTTCCCTAACTGTACATGGGGAGTTGAATAATATTGTAGTAGCATCTCGTCACATGTTTAACCCAACGAACTGATTAACTTGGGTAAATATGGGAGGAGGGCATTACAAATTGGTGCCTTAGTAGGGCCAAAGATGAAATGATCATAAGACAATGGATATACATGTTATTGGTATGCTTTCATATTGAGAGGGAAAAATATGTTCAGCCTAGAAAGGAGTTTGATGGGTAATAACAACATGGATGATGTAAGAGGGATCAATTATCTTGAATATAGGTGTATAAATTCTTGGATCTAGGTACATTTCCCATATTAAAGAGTCACATAAGGTGGGACAAATTCACAACAACTTCATATAAAGATGTTAGCTGGAAACGTTTTCCACTACATAAAGAATAGGGTAAAGAACCTTGCATGGGAGATCCTCCCATAAGTATCTGATAAGTTTCTTATATGGAGCTAGAGGGATAGTTGTCCTTGTTTCCTTTTGGTATACAAGTGGTCACTTGCTTGGTTACTATAACTTTAGCCCGATTGAGAGCATGTAACTCCATCATATTGTTGAGCTCTTGTGGTAACATTGACATCAAATTATACTACCTTCTTTATAAATTCAACAATAAAGAAACCTCTCAAACTTCTAGCTAGATTGATCGAGAGAAGTAGGTGGTTGACTATAAAACTTTTCTTGGGAAGAAGTGGAGGGTTGTGAACATTGACTAGATGACAAAGGATTTTGAGGTAATCAGCTACAAAATATTCCCAACTAGGTATTTTTGGGGGAATAAGACCCCTTTGAAGTTAATATTCTTCTTTTAAGTGCTTCACTCTTTGGTACATAATGCATTCTTCCATAGAATGCCTGAGTCCCTTATGATAATTGTAATACATTGTAATGACCCCTTTCATTGTCAAGTGCATGAATGGTGCACTTGAATCATTGTATACTTGTACAGATAGTAACCTTAGTTATGACATATGTGTTGGTGTGTTGATTTTCCCATTCGTTGATAGTGTAAGTGGTGTCATGATGACCTTAAGCTTGCATAATAATTGTAAAATTTTCCATGATTAAATTACAGTGGTGTAAATATTGTTCACCTTGAAAACATTTATTTATATATGTTGATGTCAATTAATATATTAACGATAAGAATTTATAAATTGTTTGAATGTTTTGAAAATCATTATGAAATTGGCTATTCCAACCACTTAGGTTGTGCCCCCTCCCTTTTTTATTATATTTCTCCAAAGATTCATGGTATCTTGAAGGTTTCATTGTTAAAACAGTAGCTAACATCCCAGGACCCATGAAGCCTTAGACTAGATAAACTGAGTCCTTAAGCTAAATATAATTTTTATTATAACTATATGATCTGAAAGAGAAATAAAAGTAGGTAGAAAAAATTCTTTCACATACGAATTTATCATAGACTATGAAGCTCCGAGTCATCGAAATACATATCTTGGAATGTTATTAATTAACATATGTTGGGATTCCCATTAAATTATGAAATTTGCCTGTAATGTAAATCACTATACCCTATCCAATTCATGTTACACTGCATGTTAGTTAGGGAAGGGCCCTAACTAATCTTGGGTAGTTATTGAATAGAGGGAGAAGGAGAAGAATCATGCTGAAAAATGGGGAAGGAGGTAAAAGGAATAAAAGGGGGAGTGAATGGGGAGAGAAGGGAGGAAGGGAGGATTTGGAAGAAGGAAAGAAAGAAATATGAGTGTTTTGGTAGCATAAGATTGAAATCATAAGCATCATGAAACTAGATAATAGAGCAAATTCCTCAAGGTAATGTTTAGCCTTGTTCAGGATTGATCATCAAAATTATGTGGCATTGGTCAAATATATGTGAATGGAGATCTTTCTCCTAATATGGTAAGGTCAGTTACAAGTTTAAATACTAATCCATTTTTTAAATGCTTAGCATGACCCTATGGGAGTATTCTCTAACCCACTAATGAAGTATAGAAACCTTAAAACTATAAGCCCTTCCTATTGTGCTGATGTGAAGCACTTGAGAAAATGAAACTGAATCTGGTTTATAGTTTTTAGAAGCCCGAGTCTGGTGCTTTAGTATATTATGTTAGTTAAAATATTACCTTGAAATCACCCATTGACTGGTAAGTATTGGCCCTTTGCTTCTCTAAACAAATTATCCTTGCTCGAATGTTTAAGACTATAATATACTCTAGAATCCCTACATTGGGTGGAGTTACTGTAACAATATTCTTAGGGTGGAGATGCATATCTAGAGTACCCAGAATTAGTGAGGGTGGAGGTAGGTGATACCCTTGGAATCTATGAACAATTATGTAATTTAGAAGGAAGGGTAGAGGTCGATTCGACCTCTGGAATACATGAGAAAATTTGCAATGCAGAAAGACTGGAGGTCGGCTAGACCTCTGGAACCCATTAGTAATTTATCAATGTTGGACGGGTGAAATTGTGTTAGACTTATAGAATCCCTATGTAAGTTCCTTACGCCAGGAAGGAGGGTAGATGTGGGATTGTCCTCTACAATCCATGATACCATCTACATCAAGTTATTGAGACGACATTCAGAGGCTCTAGGGTGTTAGCTCGATAGAAAATTTCCAATGGTTGGGAAGAAATGCATGAAGTATGTTCCAAATTCAAACCCTTGCCTAATTAAGTTGTGGTTACTTCACTGGAATTTATTCTGGGTACATATTTTAAAATGTTCAATAGATAGCTACTGCAATGTGAGTAAGGACATTGTATTCTCTTACAGGATAGTCAAAAGTTCTGAAGAAATTAGTATTGCACTATTTGAGCCAGAACATACACTGCTACCCACACTATACTCATTTTTATGAAGTTTTTCTTTAATAGTTTCTATTAATTTTGTTTTCTACCTACTTGAATCTCCCACCATAAATGAAACTTAACTCAAGATGATAGTTGCAAGAGTTGATAAACAAGAAGTTCAACCCACCTAACCATCTTCCACTTAATTCATACCTTCACATTATTAGACTATGTACTTATGGGATATTTCCTTCCATAATTCCCACATACGCAATGGCGGTTTCCAAATAATGTACTGATGGTATCCAAACCAATACTAATCATCACTTGTAATTGTTCACCTTATAATGTAGTAAACATAGTCTAGTCAACTATGATATTTCAGAGACACTTATATAGTACATGCATGCATATTCTCAACATGGTGGTAAGATACATTCTTTTGGAGCATCACATAACAAAGAAAAATTAATAAACATTGTGAACTATTAAATAGTGTACACTTCACCCTTGTGGAGCCTTAAAGGCTTATCTTTGGACCTGGGATATCTTATAAACTGCGTCAACATGAGGACAAAGGGATTCAATGGAGGACAATGCATTTTACCAACCATTGATGAGGTGTTTCCTATGGGGATTCAATGGAGGAAAATACAATTTACTAACCATTTATGAGGTGTTCCATAAAGTAATTCAATAGAGGACAATGCAATTTTCCAACCATTGACGAGGTGTTGCATAAAGGGATTCAATGGAGGACACTGTGATTTACCAATGTGATAGACTGTGTGTTTTGTCCCTAGCAAGGAAACATTGTTAACAAATACACTGAGTATATTTGAACACCTAATGAAGGAGGGACGTGATCTTCATTGAGTATTGCATGTTGGCTTATATTAATGATAACAATATCTACATCAAGTAGTTGGTTTTTAAGGTATGCTTGGGTCTGGGTAGGTGAAAATAAATTTCCCATGGTTGGGTGGTGACGATGCAATGTCATCTATGGTGAACCAAGAACTTTGACATTAAACACGATTGAAGGGTACTATCTTGGTTTTGGTTAGGATATGTTAATTAGGAATATTGCAAGTAATATGAGCAGTTAATGGTCATTCCCAAGTGATAAAGTCATGCAAGTGTTATTCAGTGATCAATCCTTTTATCGTTACAAGATGCTAAAATATAATAACAAATTTAGTCTCATGAAAAATGGTATCACAACCACATTTGAATTTGGAAATTGTAGGAGGATCTTTTCACCACCAACACTTGTTTCATCAAAGTAATTTATGGGATTGTGTTAAATATCATGTTGACAATTCAATCATGGAAGAATGTAAACACCTTAACTTGAGTTGCCATAGGAAATGGCATGAAAGATGGTGTGCCAAGCATTGTTGAAAAGTTGCAGGATGAGTCCATATGCTTTAGTAGCCTTCATGACCAACCACGATTATTTGTGAGATAGTTAGGATGGTGTACTAGCATGTAGGCTATGAGAACCAAGGATGTCTTGTTAAGTAGGATTGACAACTAACAAGGTGCTCCACAAAAAGCTTCAATAAAGCACAACATGACTTGAAAATGTGATCAATTATGTTCTACATTTGTGGTAAGGAAATATTATTGATAAGTGCATGGAAGATATGTGAATTCCTGATGAAGGAGGAGCATGATCTTCATCAATTATCAATGTGTTAGATTTGATGGATTATAACATGATCTCAATTTGGGTAGTTCGTTATTCAAATATGCTTGGCTAGGGGGACGTGACTATAGATTGCCTATAGTTGGGTGTCAATGATGCGACATCACTCATTTTCAAACAACCAATTTGACATTCCATATGATGGAAAATGGTTGACTTGGGTTTGGTTAGGACACATCAATTAGGTGTATTATAGGTGATATAGATGCTCTATAGCCTAGTGTGAAAGAGATGTTGTAATGCCTTGTCCTATCCTATTTAAAATTTTATTTTTTATTTTTGTCTAGTCAAATTATATAAAAATTAAAAGAAAATAGAATACAGTTTAAAAAATTAAATTAAAATAAATATATAAAGTTAATAATTATAATTATAATTATAATTTATTGTAATTAATAATTAAATCAACCTTGATCTATGTTAACTCCGGATGTACCAAGAGAGATCAAAACACCATTACACTGAAAACGATGCATTTAGTGCAAGCAATAAAATAGGATTAGAAATCATCTACATTGAAATCGACGCATATAATGCAAGCAAACAAATATCATTAGGAATGAAAATCTACACTAAAATCAATGCATCTAGTGCAAGTAATCAAATAGGATTAGAAATCACTGTATACACTGAAATCAATGCATCTGGTGCAAGAAATATTCTTCCCTTTCTCCCCCTTCCATCTATATCTATATATTGTTGGGCGCAACCCAACTTGGGCATCCATATTTTGGGGATGATGCATGCAGTAGAAAGTGTGAAGTGGATTGCATAGCAGAGTAGTGGAGAAAACAAGGATCACGTATTAAACCCACCATGCCATATTGAGCATATAATTGTAAAAGATGAATGGTTTTGGACCATAGTCCCTTGTATTTTGGAAACCATGGTGTATGGTCCATGATAATGTTGCAATGTAATCCCCTGATGTAATAATATCTAGGGGTGAATAATAAATAAGTAAGAGATGACCACAATTATGGAAAATCATGTATTGAATGTTTGAATATATGTGATTGGTTTTATGGAGAAGGAAAGGCTCTACAACTCAAGGTGTAGAGGCCTACGTCTACAGCTGAGTGCAAAGATGACCTACAATTGAGTGCACGGGTCAAGAATTGTTTTTTGTACAAATTTTATATTATAAGCAACTACTCTTGTGGATGTAGTCCCACATTACGATGAACCATGGTAAAATTTATGTCTACATGTGTTTATTTACTTATTATCTGGAATTTATTTCAGTACTGTGAAATTTATGAATATTTATGATATATTAAGTGATAAATGTAATTTTGTAAAGTAAATTATAAGTGCAAAGTATTTTGTAAATGCGAAGTAATAAGTAAGTGTTAAAATAGAAGAAAATACAAGGGTGGCACAACACAATATCCCTTAGGTTGTACAAACCTAGTTTTGTAACCTCCCATAATCACTTTGTGTGAACTGTGATCTACCTACAGATCATCACTGAGCGGGCTAGTGGTTGAGGATTTTTTTGGTGTGCAATACACTTTGAACTTGGGTTGAGCCCACCTAAACCAACATATACCCACCCATATCTCTGTCATTGTCTCTCTATCTCACCCCCCAAATACTCACACTCTATCACTTAATTTATATCAATCTCGCTATCCCTCCTTCCCACCCTCCTTCTCTCTCTTCTTCCCTCTCTTCACCTTCCATAGTATATCTCTATCTCCCTTTGTCGCTTTATATCACCCCGAAAATATACACTCTCTTTCTCCAATCTATCTATCTATCACTCCTTCCTTCTCTCTCTCTCTCTCTCTCTCTCTCTCTCTCTCTCTCTCTCTCTCTCTCTCTCTCTCTCTCTCTCTCTCTCTTCCCCTTCTCTCCCTCTCCCCCATTTATATCTCTCTTCCCTCCTCCTTTCCTCTCTCCCTTTCTCTCCATATTCCTTATCACTCCCTCTTTCTTTCTCTCCACCTTTCTCTCTCAATGTATTTCTTCTTACCTCCCTTTATCTCCCCCTCCAACTCCATCTATCTTCCCCTCCCTCTCTCCACTCTCTCACATCCTATCTCTTTTTCTTCGTCTCTCTCCCTTTCTCTCCCACCTTTCGCTCACTCTCTATTCACCCTCCAAATATATTACTATATCCCTCTCTCTATCTCCTTGTCTCCCCCCTTCTCTCCATATCTCCTTCTTTGACTCTTTATATCAGCCCCAAACATACATACTCTCTCTCAATCTCTCCCTTGTCACTTCCTCTCTCTCTTTACTTCTCACTCCCTATGTCTTTCTTCTTCCCTCCCTCTCTTCCCCTCCAACTACACCTCTCTATCCCTCCCTCTCTCATCCTCTCTCTCCTTTTCTCTCCTACCTCCCTCTCTGGCATGCCCCTATCCTAGTGGTAGTCTTTCAACCAAATGTAGGCAGGTGTGACACTGTCGTACTTTTTCTTTTCACCAATACTCAAATAATCGGACTACACCTACTTCAACACTTCACCAATTTTTCTCTAAGAGTTCATCATGCAACGAAAATAACATTCATATTATCTTGTTCAATTATATATGTAGTAGAATAATCATCAATAATACACAAGTATACACAAATATACTTGGGAGGGGAAACCCCGATTTAAGTATGCACAAAAATATATAAAATATTCAATTTAACTTGAATTACAATATTTTACAAGTTAGACAAGTTCATGCAGCCACCCAGGATCTACCTGCACACTTTGCCTATTTTTCTTGGCATTCATGCTCGAGTCATGCAACACTGCCCACCATGTTGTTTCTACCACCCATTTTCACTATCTCTGTCCAAAATTCCTAAATTTCATGTTGCTAAACTATCTGCAACGTTCTATCTATTTTTCTGAGTGTGCGAAACTCCTTGCCCAAACCTTTAGCTATGTTCCACACTTATCATGGAACACTTCCCATTCACTAACTATTGTTCAAGATTTTGCACTTCATAACGTTGTCCACCCATCGGACTACCACACTATGCCCAACCTGCCTACTTGGCAGTCCCGTTAACGTGTCCTTCGAAATATATGTGCCCACCTCTCGTTCAGTACTCCAACGCTCTTCCTGTCAGTGTGGGTGCATGGCTTGCCATAAGGTGTGCGGCCTGTGACCAACTCAAGACCTGACTCACCTCAGCCCTACCTCCAAATTGTACAAACCTCCATACAATGCCCATGTTGTAATCTACCTTGCTCTTGATTTGTCCCTTTCTTGCGAATTCTCAAACTCGTGCTTTTCTTTGTTTCATGTATGAACTTATACGATGGATGATGATTTCCAAATTCCACCAACTCCACTCCAATATATACACTTCTCCAATAAATGTATTTTGTGCAACAGTTGCATCGCTTGGGCTGCCTATGGGTCAGCCTACCCATGTTCATGCCTGCCTAACCTTCCTGTCCACCCAACTCGTACACATTCACAAATATTCACCCATAGCAATATGAACCATCAGATTGGTTCATTCAACTGACTCCAAAACTTAGCCCTTCACTCACCCAAGCCAACCAAGTCGTCTTCAACTTGAATCACCCATCACATATCTAGCCCATACCGCGACTCTCCCACTAGTCACTTTCATACAGTTGCTCATCCACATCACATATTGGGCAGGTGTCCATCCACTGACACACCCTCTATACGTGCTTGCCCACCTGTCGGACATAACCGACCTTGTTGCCTTTAACAGATGGTGGGGTCACACATAACCGAATGTCTCACCTCCTAGTCATCTTTAACCAAATGCAACACTCGAGTCACCTTTCACTGAACATGGGCGCCTGTCACACATCTAGGCACATCAGTACTATGGGTTTGGTTTTTCGACTCTCTTGGATGCTCTCGATTTGAAGGCCTGGCACTCTCTCTGACCTCCAATCCTCTCACTATCTCCCTCCCTCTCTCTTGATTCCTCCTCTCCCCTCTCCTTTAGTTTATCTCCATCTCTCCCTTGTCATTTTCACTTATCTCTCGAGGTATTTCACTCTGTATTTGTTCTTCCCTCCCATATATATCTACAGTTAATATATATCATGATATATTAATATATATATTATAATATAGAAAACTTAATATCGTATTCATCAAAAGTTATTAAATTTAATAATATTAATATTATAATATATTAATATGAATATGATATTTAATAATAATAATAATAATAATAATTTTTAATATTAATATTAGGGTTATAAATAATTTTTTGCCATGGTATTAATAATAGTTTGGCACATGGTATTTGTCCCATAGGCTTCCCCTAAGTAAAACCTCTTTTTGAGTGTTCGTAAATATAAAAAGGTTTTGGAGTAAATATAAAAGTAGGTTTTATTTATTTACCATTGTATTTGGCCCATAGGCTTGGTATATTATTAGATGTTGATTTCTAATACTCTTTGATATATTTTTATTTATTTATCACACCTTTGGTTTATTTACATTTTTATTTATTTACCATACCCTTTTTTTAGTGTTCGTAAACCCCATTATATTTTAAATTTATATCGTGGTTATACATAATAATAATTAGATTGATTTTAATAGCTATATTTTTATTTAAATATGCATATAATTAATTTTACACATGAAGAACATACATTAAATATTAAAAAAATGTTATTATATCTTTTCATGTTTCATAAAATTCACTTTATACTAAGTTACAATTTGATTTGAGTTAATAGTTAGAACATGTACTTCATTTAATAATTAGGACAAGTGTTTCTTTAAAATTGATTATAGATTGAAATCTATAAAGGTAGAGTATGTACACCTTTACTCTTTGAAAATATGTTTTTTATCCTACAAGCAATATAATCTTAAAATAAATTATTATTATTATTTAAAAAATTAATAATATTATATTTTTATGTTTCATGAAAAGCACTTTTTCATGGATCTCTCTTTACTTAGAAAAATATATAATTTCCTTGATTATGAATTATAATAGAAGTTTAAATATTAACTTCATAAAATTTTGAATAAAATCTTATAATCAGATTATGTAGAAGGTTTATGATTATGTAGAAGGTTTATTTTTCTCCTCCATGTATTCAATTCTCACAATTAAAATGTTAACTATAATTATAAACACCCCTCAAAAGAAAAAATATTCATACTAAAAATAAAAATGTATTAATTTATATCAAATATATAGTAAAATCAACACAAAATTATTATAATATATATTTTTAAAAAATAATTATAAAATTTTACAAATTCCATTAATCATAAAGCGTCATTAAAAATTTTCTTATTGCTTCTTAGTGAAAGAAATAGGAGGACTACTGGGTGTACATGTTGAAATAGGGTGTTAATGAGGTTATTAAGTGGATATTTACCATTTGTTACTTAAAAGTTTTATTATAGTATGGTGTTAAATATTAAGTAATTGAGGCTGGAATGCCAAGAAACATATTTTTATGGTTACCGATATTATTGGTAATAATACTTTAACAAAAATAAAACTGTTACATTATTTAAAAGGAGTTATGGAAAAACAATCACCCATCTACACTGTAGGCAGAATTAGATGGGGTAAAAGTAGGAATCCAGGGAAAAGAACATAGAGTTGGGTGAAACAATCCAGTGGGTGAATTCTCAGGAATAGTTAGAAGGAGTACAGGACTTGAGGCGGAACAAGATTCCAGTAGCCGAAGGTACTTGACTGTAGCTGGAAAGATTAACTATTAACCAATGAAAGTGCTCAGGGGAGAGTTTGGATGTCATTGCCAGACTCGTGGCTGGGAGGAGAGACTTTATAGAATTATTGGTAAATTGCAGGTGGAACATATAAGTATTATAGACAAGTCTTCCTAGATTAATACTAGACTGTGAAGATTAAACTTAATGACAGAGTAAAATTTGTTATTCCTGAATTGTCATTAGAATAAGTTCTTAACTAGAAAACTATATTTAGAAGGTCAATATCTTGAGAAAAAGTATGATTATATGATATAGAAGTACCTTTTCTCTTATATAAAATTTTAGACAGTTTATGCTAATAACTATGGAATTACCAAATGACATAGCAAAAATGAAAGAAAGTGCTCATTCAATCATTATGGTTCCCTGTTCATGATTATCAAAGGAAAACTTTTAAGATATAGAAGTAAGTCAAGTGAAATGCACTTTTATTAGAGAATCTGTAGAATGACCTGTGTAACCTTACATACTTTGATAAGAATGTAAAGACAATATTTATATGATTATTTTGACGCAGGTTCAGGACACTATAATTTGACTTCAAAAACCATGAAAATATAGCACAATGACTGTTCAAGCAACTATAATTATCTTAAATTAAATTATGATCGAATTCCTTTGGAAATGGTCAATCAAACACAACAAATACTTGCATAAATAAAAGAAGGGCCTTCTTGGCCCAGAATGCAACCAAGAAGTAGAATAAGATAATTTCATTGCCTTCCCAAACATGCAAAATAGGTGGAATAAGTTCAGTAGATGTTAACACAATAAATTAAACATTCAGTATCAGTTGACATAAATCGGTTCAACTAAGTGGCCGCATAGCAAAAACTATAACCTTTTAGTAGAAAGAAAACCCATAAAACTCTTCATCAACTTCAGAATGTGAGTTTTCCTAAAAACTACATAATGCCTTACACAATATTCCTTTAAACATCTACGCTTAACTAATTAATTACAAATTCAAAACAGATCCATAAACTCGAGTCATTTTATCAAGTAAAAGTTGAACAAGAAACTGAGTCTCTGTTATCGACCATATGAGTAGTGTTTCTCATTACTTAATTCATGCCTAAAAGTAAAGAATCTAACCTGGAAGAGTCAATAGCATCGTTGTGAGCGCTTAAGCTCCAAAGGGTTGCGGTCATTACCAAAACAACTAACCAAAAATATTGTGTGTATACCTGACATGAAAATCTGAGACTTTAAGTCAGTAAACCCTTTTGGAGAAATCATAACGAATTAAGAGAAAACGAACAAATGGGGAGTTCTTATAGGAGAGTGGAAGGTTTCCCGTGTGGGGAAACTCTCCTGTTTTCTAGCCAGCGAACAACCATAAGTGATATAAGTCGGTAAACCTTAATCTAGGAGTAAAACCATTCACGCTGAGAATCAGAAAACGTTTAAAATCTTACCTTGTGTAGTTAAGTACTAAACCAATTATCTCCTGCAACGTTGAAGGTGCCATGGGTCATTCCTGTGCAGAGAAGGCAAAGCGTTAAACATTGTGTCAATCCAAAAACCCAACTCAATAGTAATCTTACGGTACAGGTCGACTAGACAATAGATCACCAACTCAGTGGGTTTACCTGATTCCATTTTAACTGATGCCATCACCATCATCGCTCTCAGAAGATATACACTGGACACAATGAAATCCTAAACATTGCAAACACTTGCAGAGTAGCAAGAACACCAAGAGAAGTGGTAACAATGAGCCACATAGATTCCGAGTGTGAGGAGATGGTTAGGGAATGAAACCATAAGTCTTCTATGTCATCAAATCCCGAGAACTAGATCAACAATTGTAATACTGAATAGATTGCACGAGCAACCTAAACTAGCTGGCCAGGGTGAACAGTCTCTTACCATAGTTATTTTCCACATGTCTCCGGGCAGAAGGGACAACAAATAAACACATGGGCAAGGATGGAGGGATCAACTCGCATATCATATGTATTAAAAACCAATCAATTCACCTTTATTGTAATCCGTGTGAATTATTATCGTCATTATAAACCTCCGGAAATGTCAAGTATATTGACTTAATAATAAACATAATCAATACTCTATACAAATATAATGAGTCCAAATCTAAGGTTCGAGATGGGCATGTTTACAACATAGAACAAAGTCCGATATGGGCATAAATATAACATAATTCTATTTTTTTATGTATATAGTTTGTGAGTCATAATTTAGCTATTACAAGTCGTATCAGAGCTCAAGTTCGTACACTGAGACTCTCTGGGAATAGTTATGTATTGACTTTTACAGTATGTTTAATTTTTTTTTCTTTTGGTTTCAACTAAACAAAGGTATGTGTGAACACAGAGAGATTGCATCAATAAACGAAAAGAGGCCAGAATGCAGGGGAATCCAAAACCATCCAATCCACCTGGAATAGCATATGTGAATGTTAATATTAACATTTGGATATAGCTGGGTGAGGAATCATGTCAAGCTAATGTGGTGTTACTTGAAACAGTTCAGTAGATGTAGGCTAAAATGAAAGTTCTAAGAACAGATAATGAAAGGTTGTGCTTAGAACAGGAGAAAAACCTCAAAAGTTTTTCAAATCGATAGAATCAACAACATCCTAACCCCAGCACTTAGGACTGGGAGAAGACCCTAATGACTCATCATGGAGAAGAAAATGTTGAGTCAACAGAAAGACATGGCGAAGTCGAAGAAGGGCGCTCAAACAATATCTCCGACCAGTGCAAAACTAGAAGGCAGAAAACTAAATTGCAAGGAGAATTTAAAAAGATTAAGCCATCACTGTTTGAAACGGAATCATAAGAGGAATCGAAAACATGGATAATTGACATGGGAAAATATTATCATATTTATGAATACATAGATAAACGGAAGGTATGATTGGAAGTATATCAATTAGGGTGTAAGGCCACCTTATGGTGGGAGGAAATAAAAATAGTGAGGAAAATCGATGAAAGAGTAGGTTACCTAGAAATAATTCCACAAACATTCTGCGACAAATACTTAACTGAAGGTTATTACGATGAAAAAGAAAATGAGTTTCACGAGTTAGGATTGGGGACCTTGACTATGGATGAGTACATTACATGATTCTCCTCCTAGTTGTGTTATGTGCCTTACATGAAAGAAGAAAAGGCTAAAATTTAGTGTTTCATCAATAACTTTCCCAACTTTATGAAGGAAAAAGTAGAGTTTTACTACCCCAAGACAATGGATGATGTTGTGCGGAAAGCTCGCATCTGCTACTAGCAAATGAAACAAAAGAACGAAGGACTAAAGGGTGGGTTGAATCGGAAGGGTGGGAGCCTGATCCCAAACAAACATTCAAAATTTTCTAATAATAGAAATATACAACAAAAACCTCTCATCAGATTTCCAGTCAAGAATCCACCCAGAATTGCGTATTTTTAAAATTGACAGTCAGAAGGAATTACTAAATTTTTTAATGACCAACAACCAAAAACGTCGCTGAAATGCTAGGGTTGCAGAGAACCCCATTATTACAAAAATTGTCTGCATAAGGGAAGGACAGAACAACTATCAAATATGCAAGAAGAATCCACAGTTGGGGAAGTGGCAAGGAGTATGCCCAGAATTAATGCTGCTCTAGATGATCATCAAGCAGAATTTCAGCCCACCATGATCGAATGTGAAGGTATGATTGCTAAGCAACCTGTCTCTATTTTATTTGACCCAGGTGCTAGCTTAAGTTATGTTAGTCCTAAGGTGGTAGAAAAGTGTCAACTGCAGAGCAGTAAGTTTTCAAAACCTTGGCTAGTTCAATTAGCCACTGGGACAAAAAGGAGGGTAATCACAAAAACATAACATTGTCCCATAATGATTTTAGGGCAACCTATTTACGTTGAACTTAACATAATTCCATCAGGTTATTATGACATTATAATTGGAATGGACTGGTTGGAAAAGTGTTGATCCCTTGTGGATTGAAAATAGAAAATTGTTAGTTTTATTGTTGAATCAGGTAAAAGGAAGGAACTCCAAAGAATTAAAAGCAATACGAAGTTACATCCTATTATTGCTAACCAATTGGGAAAATGTATCAGAAAGGGATGTCAAATATATGTTTTCTAGGTGGGGTTCACAAACACCAAGAATAAAATGACCTCTTTGGAAAATATTCCTGTCATTCAACAATTTGTTGATGTATTTCCAGAATCCATTCCAGGCTTACCACCAAAGCGGGACATTGACTTCACCATCGAGCTAATTCCTGGTGCAGCCCCTGTATTAAGGACCCCTTATTTCATGAGCATACCTTAGTTAATAAAAATCAAGATGTAGCTGCAAGAACTTCTAGAGAAGAAGTATATCTGCTCCAGTGTCTCTCCTTGGGGAGCTCCCATATTATTTGTACGAAAAAGGGATGGGACTCTGAGATTATGCATATATTATCGCCAATTAAACAAATTGACAATTAAGAATAAATACCGTTTACCACGTATCAATGATCTATTTGATCAGGTGCAAGGAGATAAATTATTTTCGAAAATCGATCTAAGATCTGGCTACCATCAAATAAGAATAAAGGAACAGGACATTTGCAAAGTGTCATTCCGTATTCATTATGGTCATTACAAGTTCATGGTGCTGCCTTTTGGCCTCACAAATTTCCTAGCCACATTCATGAGTCCGATGCATGGTATTTTCCAACCTTACCTTGATAAATTTGTGCTTATTTTCATTGATGACATTCCGATATATTCTAAGAATCAGGAGGAACATAAAGAACATATATGAATAGTATTGTAAATGCTACAAGAAAATCAGTTGTATGCTAAATTTGGCAAGTGTGATTTTTTCAAAGATTTGATTTAGTACTTGGGCCACGTTATATTAGTAGATGGAATAGCAACAGACTCAGAGAAGATCAAAATAATCATCGAATGGACCACCCCAAAGAATGTCATGGATATCAGGTCATTTTTAGGTTTGAACGGATATTACAACAGGTTTATTGAAGGGTTCTCAAAAATTTCCTTTCCAATGACCTCTTTAGAGGAAAAAGGGCATGCCTTCCAATGTACAACCAAGTTCTAGCAGAGTTTTGAAAGACTAAAGCGACTTCTTACTACTACACCTATGTTAAAGGTAGCATATATGGAAAAGTCATTCGTAGTTTGTACAGATGTTGGTAAAGTAGGAGTGGGCGGAGTGCTAACCCAGGAAGGAAAGGTGATCACTTATGAATCACAAAAGTTAAAATAATATGAGCAAAGGTATTCCACTTAAGACCTGGAACTTGCAACAGTGGTGCATGCACTTAAAATGTAGTGACACTACTTGTTGGGGAAGAAATTTTTTCTATTAACAAATCATAGCAACCTTACGAATTTCTTTAACCAGCCCAGCTTAAATGCGTGATAGGCCATATGGACCACATTTTTAAGTGAATTCGGTTTTCAAATGAAACATCTTAAAGGAAAGGAAGCTTGAGTAGCCGACACTTTAAGCATAAAAGTACATTGTATTTATGAGGTGAAAATGAGTCAAGTACATTCAAACATTTTGTAGATCATAAGGGAAGCATCTGTTAAGGATCCAGAATACACTTTCCTTTGCCAACAGACAAAAGAAGCATTATTAAAAAGTGAACAGTCAAATTTCAATATAAATCTATAATTATATAAATATTCCCCTTTTGATTGTATTTTGAAATGGATTTATTTAAAAATCGGCAATGGTTAATTATAAGGTTGGTTTGCTTGTTGGGATGGTTATACAGTTTTATTTTAGTAGAATTTTAACTAGATGAAGGTGTGACTGCTCGAGATGTAACTTTTCTTGCTCTAAGAGTTATTTGGGTAGGTAATTTAGTTGCCTTATTTGATGATGATGATGATGGTGCTGGTGGTGGTTACCGTCCAATGAGACCAAATTGGTCTATCAGACCTATAATCTTCTCTCTTAGTTTCTAATTGTCTGGTTCCTCGTCTTTCTTAGCGAGCTTGGTACTGTAGATTTCTTTTTATTCTCTATGGTCTTCCAACTTTCTTTATCTTGCATCTCCTTCATCTCTTCTGATTCTCGGGACATTGGTGTCTTAGCTTCGCGATCTATTATGTTCGTCCTTTTGAAGATAGTTGGAGAAAAAGTTTGGTCTAGGAGATCTACTTTGCTATTAAATGGAGATTTATTTTGTGCGGTATTTGAACCCTCATAACTTGAGCGGTTGTCGAGTTCACTCTTTTGTTGTTAGGTAGGGCTTTCTCCCTGCTTGTCTTGAGAGTTGTTTCTCACTTGCTCAATTTCTTGTGATTCAGAGTTTTCTCAAGAGTATTCTTCTTTCATGATAGTCTAGTGTTCCTTTTGTGCTCCTTCCCACCATGTAGATCTATAGTGATTTTTTCTAGCAGAATTTTTCTAGGAGGCTTTTTGGAAATTTTTTACTAGGTGGCCTATCTCAAAGCAGGATCGACATCTGAAGAGGACACTTTCATAATCGAGTTTCTGGTTCCACACATAGTCTTTGCTTGTTAGGTGTATTTCAGCTGGGAATCTGACGCTAAAGTCCATTTCCACACAGATGCATGCATAGGTGGTTCTGGCATATTCCTCTATTTCTGGGCATATACAGTAAAATTTCCCAATTGCATTTCCAATGGCTTTTAGTGAAGATAAATTCTAGAGATGCAAGGGTAGGTTTGGAAATCTCACCCAAACTGGTGTTGAGGTTATCAATATTGTGCAAGGATTGAATGATGGGTTCCATGGCCTCATGAATAGGCCTCATTTTTCCCAAAACCAACGGCCAAAATCTAGAATACATTGTCTACATTCAGAGTTTTCAAAATCTACTATAAAGAAACCCCTAGCACAGCGGTAGATATTAGTTGCATCAGGAATTAGAGGATTCCATACCTCCGAGATCCAACTATGGATAGCTGTCAGCCACAGCCAAAAACCATTGAATTGGCAGATTAGGGCACTTTCAGAGAACTTCAAAGCCTCATCTAGTGAGGCCTGGACCACCTGTACAATGGGAGCTGGGACTTCACTAACGATATGGGCAAGAGCTTGCCTCCCAAAGGTGGACGGAACTAAGCCAGTCACTATTTTCGCGAAGCTGGGAGCCATCTGGGCGATGGAGAGCCGCAGATCTAACTTGGAGAGCGGCAGACCTGTGTGTAATCAAATCTCTTCCTACATGTTCAGGTGATGGGGAGCCGCATATATAACTTGGAGATCCATAGATATTGGAGCCGCCGACCTTGGAGAGCCAATTGAGCTACAGACCCTGATCTATTAACAGTACTTTAACAACTCAACTATCATTCCCACACTGTGATCGTTAGATTATACAAGTTCTAAGTGGTCAAATCGTTCGACAAGTAGGAGACCCATAAGAAGGGTGAAGAAGATCAGAATAATTATTCTCTGCTTCTTGGCGACCCCCCTCGCACTATATTTCCCTCCCTTCAGGCAGCTAAGCGATTTGGTGGAAACAATCCTGATCTACTGGAGAAAAAAGAAGGCTAGATGTAGATATTGGTGCTAGGGATTCCCTCGATATTCTAACAAGTGCCAAACTCAATAAAATAAAGGGGATTAAATATGGAAAAGAAATGACCACATGTATAGAAATTGCAGAGACTGCTCCTAGAGAAGGTGGTATTCATATAAAAGAAGAGGCTACACAGGATGCAAAAACAAAAGAAGGCCTTCATACAGAAGAGTAGGCTACAAATGTTGCCACTACAGATGGAGGTATTCGTATGGAAGAAGAAGCTACACAGGTTGCTTCTACATAAGGAGTTATTCAGGTTGCTTCTACAAGAGGACGATGTACACATTACTTTAGATTGTTTCTACACGAGGTCCACTACATGTTTCAGTTTTCTTCTACAGAAGAAGTTCTACAAGTTCTACAGACTACTTTCATTGAAATGAAAGGTTTAAAGACTAAGGATGTTGTATTGTTGCATACTGCACCACTAATTTGTCCATTACGGATTTCATAAAATCTAATGCCCCTATAGTTGAATCCATCCTACTATAATATCTTCATTTTAGATATGCAAGAAATGATGAAAAATTCATGAGCAAAATCGCATACAAAGTTAGTATGAAGATGTTTGAATGAAAAGAATCTCATATGTGCAACTGCATTTTATTTTGGACAGTGGAAGAGATCACAAGAAGGCTTGATGGTCAGATGTCGAGTGCAATATATCCCTAGCGAAGATGTGCTAGGTAAAACAGGTTCCATAATGTGTGGCTAGAGTTATAATTCCAAAAATATTTCTGAGTATATATTAAACTTTTCAATCTAAAACATAGTTTCATCGTTCCATGCGGCATGCAGTTTTTAATTTCCAATTACGCAGTGTAAGGTCTTAGCTTAAGGTAACATTGAAAAAATAGGACTAAGGGAGAATCCAGTGAATAAAAATTCCTTCACAATGGCACATTCACATTGAGTTCAGTGAAAGAGACTGTAATGTATTCATCGGTACATTTATGTTACATGTACATTACAAGATATTCAATAATTGTTTTTGTTGTTGTTTCATTATTTGCCTACTCTACAATTATGATCTACCCTTTCATACATGGAATGGTATAATATTTAGAATGGTTACCTCTGTAATGTATTGTTTTCCTCTTTCATTGGTGGTTACTTGCATTTCCATGGACATCTTTTCTTGAATATCCTACAACTTCTCTAGGTTGATACTATTGTATCATGTAATATGTTGTATCATGGAAGCTAGCTGAAACTGATGATAACTTGAATTAGTTACCAATTTATTGTAGAAGTTGAGACCAAATGCTTTCCTTTCAAATTCTGAATGGCGTGATTGTTTTTATCTTGATTCTTAACCTAGTAATGATAACCCTAAGCATGGTGATGAAGTCTTGTCGTGAGTCCATTTTTTATGAAGAAGATTATGCACTTCCGAACAACAATTGTGATTTGAACTAAAGCTTTCAGTGACTTTTAGTTTACCAATGGTGCATGGACATTATAAGAAGTATTCACCATAGAATATGAAGAATAATTGGCTACCTACTTCATATGCATTAAAAATTTCTTCTAATACTTAACGTGAATTACAAGAGTAATCTTAGTTGGATCTCCAATATATATTAAACCAAATTTTCATTTTTTTAGTACTATTATATGTTATTATATCCTACCTCATTTTATGGTTAGCTTTGTAACAAAAATATGGATTGTGTTATTGAATTAATGCTAACATGTAATATTGTTTTTTTATTTCTTTCAAGAATTTTATAGGTAATGACCGAGGAGAGGATGATCCAAACTATGTTGAACATACATCTGATATAAGAGATGAGGATGGTGATAGTGTTGGTGATGTTGATGATGGTGATAGCATTGGTGATGAAGATGTTGATGAAAATGATCAGGGTGGTCAGGATGATGATCCCATTAATAATCATGAGGATGACCTTGACCATGATCTTGGTGGTGCTAGCTAGTGATATCTTGATGATCTTGGAAATTCCTATTTTGAGATAGATGGTGTGATTTTACCTTGAAATTATGATATCCATAAAAAAAAATGTTTTGATAATGATACATTGAATTTTAGCTGATTTGATTAAAGATGATGATCATATTATAATTATTATCATGTTACTTTATGAAGATATTGAACATTGTCAACCTTATTTTGATGAACAATTATTATGTATGATGATATAACTATATTTGGATGGATGTTGTGATTTTATCTTAGAATAATGATATTCATGAAAGATTTTGATTTGGAAATCACACATTTGAATTTTAGATGATTCAAATAAAGATGATGATGACATTATTAGTATTATATTTTTACTTTATATATGTGTTGAAAAATGTCAACGTATTTTGATGGAGAATCATTATGCACTATGTTATTAATATTTTTTGATGGATGTTGTGAATTTACCTTGGAATAATGATATATGTGATAGGTATTCATTTGATAGTCATATATGTATATTGAAAAGTGTTAATGATTTTTTGATGGATAATTATTATATATGATGATAATCCTATTTTTTTGATGGATGTTGTAAGTTTCCCTTAAAAAATTTACAAACAGTAGGTTATCAATTTCAATTGTTATATTTTCTTTAATGATATTTGAAAATTGTAATATATTTCACTATGTAATTGAAATTAGTAAAATGAATCCATAAGGGTATTCATAAATGGAAAGAAAAGTACACTCTAATCAGGAATCCAAATGTGGATGTAAATGTTGTGTAACCATGGATGAAAAATTGGGGGTAGAATTGGATGTTTAACTAGGCATCAAAGAAAGATGAAAACAATGAAAAAAAAATAGATTTAAACTAGAAGGAAAAAAGGGCGTAATAGTAGACACGAAGGAGGTAACCCAACATGCCACAAACAAGGAAGAAAAATGGACACCACACTAGATGATAAAAAGGACTAACAACTAGACATAAAATTGGATGCAGAATAGGATGCCAAGTTGGGTGCTAAAAATAAGAAAAAAAGGACACAAATTTAGATGCCAAATGAGGATGCTATTAGGAATATATGAAATGCAAAAAGAATATGAATGATAAATCAATGAATTTCATATCTTATTCACAATGATACATATTTATAATACATAGGAGTGAGCCTTTGTTTCATATTCCAAGTGGTCCCTTGGACTCCCTTTGGCTGTTCAGCTTCCACACCAACCCTTAGAGGATTAGGTGTCTAACATTCCCCCCGTTAATCCGAAGGGGTATGTATGAGTCCAAGAAGAGAGCTATAATAGAAAATGTGCAAAAATGCATGGCAACACTAGGATGAATGTGCTCTCTGAAATGTTGGTATAAGGGAGGTGGTTTAAGGATGACCACCAACACTCGAATGCTTAGTACACTTCTCAAAACTCTTCCAAATCTGGCACGAGGCTAAGGTATTCTTCTATAGGAAGTGCTTCTAACGTTTTGAAGAGGGAAACCTTCAACATTGAAAGGGAGGTCTCACCCCACATAAAAAGGGAGAACTCCAACCTGAAAAGGGAGGTCTCAACCTATGATGGTTTAAGGATGACCACCAACTCTCGAATTCTTAGTACAATTCTTGGAACTCTTCCAAAACTAGTAAGAAGCTGAAGTTGTATGTTAGAGGAAGTGTCCCCAATTCTTTGAAGAGGCATCACTAACTAAGGGCATGTTTAGAGGCATCTTTGTCTCTAGCTACAACTCTGAATATGGTATGGCAGGTTGTGGCTCATGCTTGCTTCATGTGGCTTTGAAGCTTTTAAATGACCATCACTTCCCCCCCTGTCAGATACAGGTGAGAAGATGAAGTGATCTCAACTTAAAGACTTTTCAATATTCAACAACAAATCCTGTTGTATGAGCGAAATATCTTCTTGGTTATTGAAGCTCATTTCCAATAAGCGATCCATGCAAGATGAATCTTTTTTTCTTGTAGGAGGTTTGCTTTTGAAGCATCTATGTGAAGAATGAGTATGTTGACCACAATTCTTGCATGGATGAAGATCAAAAGATTGATATTTCATATGGCCAACTCGGTCATAGTGTTGGAATTTAGCAACTTGTTGTGGCCGCTGTGGAAGAGGACTAGAATCAGAAACAACTGAAGGTGAGTTGTCATGAAGAAATCCAACACTCTGAAACTAGATGGGCTTTGAGTAATACGGAATATGAAAGGAAACGTCCTTGTCATATCCAAGACTATTTTTGTGGTTGTTATGGATAAGCTCTTCCAAAGGTCTGACGATCGATTTGGGAAGTGCACACTAAATTTCTACTTTTGCAGGAAAATATGTTGTTACATTAGGCACTGAATGTGAATCTTCCTCAACCTCACCGATTTTATCACTTGGTGGTTGTTGTTGGGTGTTTGTTTTAACCTTGAATAGAGGATTGTTTTGAGGAGAAAATAATTTAGAATGAAAAATCCTAGAATATGAGGAAAATAACTCCTCAAATTGAATCTGTTGAGGTTCATCTCGTTGGAACTGGGACTCCAACTACAAAAAATTCCATGTTTTCTTGTGCATTTGGTAGATAAATTTTAATGTTGGGGAGAGCATCCTTAATGATTCTTACCATCCAATCAATAATGGAATGCATTAGAGTATTTAACAACTCTAATGCATTATCAAGTTTGGCCATTTTCTTCATTATCAAACTTGCACTTTAAAGAAATTGATCATAGCTATTAAGCAATGAGGAAGAAGCAACAATCACTTACAATTCATTGTCACTACAATATCCTATGTAAATGTGCACCAAATAATCAGTGTGCAATAGCTCTATTCAATGTACATACCAGGACTTCAACACAAGGACTTAATCCTCCAACCAACAAGAAACAATGACTGTAATGCATTCACAATCCACTACATATGCATAGCAGTTCACTCATGACCAACATATAAAATTAAATAGAGTGACCAACATTACTCACTACAGATATAACCAACATATATCTCACATCAGAAAAGTATTCATCAATTTCTTGACTTGTTCCTTCGTCGATAATTTGTGGGAACTCATAAATTTTCGTTAATTAAAAATAATTCCTCGCTATTGAGCCTCTCAAGGCCTTGAAGGATGGTTGAAGGATTGAAGTTTTTTTTATTATTTTTGTTTATAAAAGATGCCCACCTTTAGTGTTATTGCCTTCGACAGATGCTCAAATATGTGGGTTTATTTCTCATGCTCTCCATGCTACCCCTCCTTGTAATACCCTTTGACTCCTCTTCCTCTAAGAAATCATTGGAACCTCGAAGACTGGAAAGATATCTCCACTAAGGATTCATCATCACAAGGCTTGAAGCCTTACAAGGCCACATATGGGAAGTCGACATCTGTACTTTTCACCAATATCAGGCAAGTGGAGTTCGTATTAAATTTGAAGAGGAGTCTAAAGGCGACTCCAACATATTCCCAAGATGTGAAGGATGTGGAATGACCATATGTTCCAAAGCTTTTGGGAAATCTTGTTAAGCAAGTTCGCTGGTCGGACCTATGGTTCGAATCACACAGGGGCCTCAGAATCTTTTCTGTTGATAGTCTCCACACAAGGGATCACAGCCATCCATTCGATTATGAGGTGGATAGCCAGAGATTTATTTTGATTCTGTGATTAAATCATTAATCTATCTCCCCCTCTCTTCAAGCTATGACACACTGTACGTTGAGGGACTAGAGCAGTTGGAGAGGAGTGGATGTGAAGGAGTATGTGCAGCATTGGAGATATTAAATCATATGTGACCAGGGATAACATGCAACACTTTGAACGTAGGTGGGAAGGTATCCTCAGTTTTATGATGAAATCCAACATATCATTCAACAGAAAGAGCCATGGAGGGTTGTCAAACTTCGTGTAGCCCTTCTAAGGCATCTGCACCGTAGCTCACTTGGCATAAATAAAGAATTAAATAAACTAGCAGAGACTATAGCTTCCACCTCACTCAGCAGACCGTTTGTATATCGCCAATGTCGCTAAAGCTATCTAGCACTTATGTGTGAACTCTTGCCTCTGACTTACACAACACACATGTAAAGAGAACACATCAATATACACCTTCATTCAACACAGGTTCCACCAATTGTGATTCATTCCATGTCGGGTATCACTAGTTGACTTTCAGAACAAGTGCAATTAATATAGCTCTATTCAACTTGGCAAAAACTTTATTCAGTGTACACGCAAGACTGGAGTAACGAGTGCATAGAAATCAAATTAAATACTAAGAGTGTGAAAGTGTGGTGTTACACATATTGTGCCATTCGATGACAAGTCGTAGGTGTGTTCTTTCTAGGGCAGAGATGGTAGGTTTGAGCAAGAAGGAGCGTTTTCTTTGCTCTTTTTTTATATGTCGTGGGTAGAATAAAATGGTGCTTTTAGAAGGTATGTTGAGAATGCAACAGATAGCTCTGAGCGAAAGTGAGGGTTGGTAAAGTAATGCCTACTATGGTCGGACTGGTTCGTAGTTCCACGCTTACCACACCAGAGTTAGTAATATTTTCCCTACATTATTAATGAAGGTATGCAAGCGACAAAGGAATGGAAAGGTTAAAAACTGTTAGCTATGTCCTGACAAATGCTCAAAAAGACACAAACCTACAAACTTCATTGAGACAAAGAAGCACATATTTACAAGTGGCTCATAACAACAAGTGGCTCATACAAGATTGAGCGTGTTATGAATGTACCAGCTCTGATACCATCTCAGACAAACATGGAATGTGAACACAACCTAAATGATAAATCAAAAAATTTCATATCTTATTCAAAATGATACATATTTATAATACATAGGAGTGACCCTTGGTTTCATATTCCAAGTGGTCCCTCAGATTCCATTTGGCTATTAAGCTTCCATACCAACCCTTAGATGATTAGGTGTCGAACAGATGCAAAGAATTGTGTAAAATTGAGATGAAAAATTGGGCACAAAAAATGATGTAAGAAAAGACACAAAACAAGATGCAAAATTGGGATAAGAAAATGGTGAAACCAAGTACACCATATTAGATGCAAAAAATAATGCATCACTAGATGCAAATTTAGACTCAAACCCAGGTACAAAATGAGATGCTAATGTGGACTCAAAATGAGGCAAAAAAAATGATGGAAATTTGGATGGAAAAAATGAAGCAAAATTAGACACCAAAAAGGATGCAAAAATGGATGCAAAAAATGGTGAAAAATTGGACACATAAGTAAACACAGAAAATGGTGGAAAAAAGGGCATAAAAATGGTTCAAAATTTAATGTAACATTAGACTCAAAATGGGATGCAAAGGTGGATGCAACACATGGCTCAACATAGGATGAAAATATAGATGAAATTTTGGATGCTCAAAAATATGTAAAATTGGATACAAGAAATGGTGTTAGAAATTATGCAAAATTGGATGCAAAAAATGATGCAAAAAAGGGAGACAAATCAAATGGAAAAGTGTTTGCAAAAAGTGGTGAAAAATGAGATGCAAAAATGGATGCTAAATTTGGTGCTAAATCATATTCAATATATGCTGCAAAATTGCATCCAAAAAATGGTGCAAAATTTGGTACAAAAACTGGTGCAAAACCAGATGGAAAAAATAGGTACAAAATTAGATGAAAAAATTGGTGTAATACTACATGCAAACAATAGTACAAATTCAATACAAAAAATGGTGCTAAATCAAATCCAAAATATGGTGTAAAACCCAATGAAAATGACAATGCAAAACTAGAATAAAATAATGACAAAAACCTAGAAGCAAAATATGACACAAAAGCATATGCAAAATTTGGTGCAAAAATAGGAGCAAAACTTGTTGTAAAACTACATGTAAATCCTGGTGCAAAATTGGAAGGAAACATTTTTGTTAAATAATATCCAAAAGTAGATGTAGAAAGTGGTGCAAAAGTAGACACAAAACATGACGCAAAATTGGATTCAAAATCTAATGCTAAAAATAATGCAAAATTTGGCATAAAAAGGGATATAAAATCTTCCACAAAAAAGGACGCTTTAAAACTTGTACAATAGAGCTAGAATTAGTGTCAGGTTGCTCATCCCTATTGGAAAAAGATACACTAAAATTTAGCGCTAAATCTGGCCCAAATTTCCTATTTTGTTGTAATGAGTGTTATATTTACTCTTATCGTCATATACATTTTGGAGATATTTAAAGTAAAGTTCTTTGTTATGAATTGATGCATCTTATTATTTGAAAATTTTTTATTATATATTTTAAAATTTTGGACATATTTTAAATATCAAACTCTTTATTATGATTTAATACTTGTTAATTTTGGATTTTATGTACATTTTGCATGGTAATATCTGCATGATGTATGGTTTGATGATTAAAACTTGTTTTTACATATTTAAGTTCATGAATATCTAGTGCAATCAAAGTAAATTTGCATTTAGTTGGTACATTTTTCATTCAATCATTCCTATACCTATAATGTTGGTAGATGATTCTTAGGTTTTGCTTAAAGTTGTTTTGTCTTGAATTATTTAAAATGAATCTATTAAAATTGCAAATTGCAAAATGTGGTCTACGTTTTGTATTTGAATGGATCAAGTATAATTCATTGTAGATGTCAAAAACAATGATAGCATAAACATGTATTATAAAATATGGTACATATACATTTTTCATTCATGTATAGAAAGGTTGCTATGGATGTCGGTTAATAGTTAACTTTTCATATAAAATTGTTTGAATGCACATTTACATAAGCTAGATAAAATTGCATTATAAAACAGGGCCCACAATTTGCATGATGCATGCATGGTTTGATGCTTTTAAATGTTTTACATATTTTCATTTAGTTGGCACATTTTTCATTCAATCATTCCTATAATGATAGTACATGATTCCTAGTTTTTGTTTAAAGTTGTTTTGTCGTGACTTATTTAAATTGAATCTATTAAAATTACAAATTACAAAATGTTGTATGCATTTTGCATTTGAGTGAATCATTTATAATTCAATGTAGATGTGTAAAACAATAATAACTTAAAATTACATTATAAAATATGGTAGATGTACATTTTTCATCCATGTATAGAAAGGCTACTATGGATGTCGGTTGATAGTTAACTTTTAATATAAAGTTGTTTGAATGAACATTTACATAAGTTAGATAAAATTTCATTATAAAACATGGCCCACAATTTGCATGATGCATGCATGGCTTCACGATTTTAAATGTTTTACATATCGGCATATAGCTGGTACATTTTGCATTCAATCATTACTACAATGTTGGTAGATGATTCTTAGGTTTTGTTTAAAGTTGTTTTGTCTTGACTTATTTAAAATGAATCTATTAAAATTGAAAATTACAAAATATAAAGTTGTTTGAATGCACATTTAGATAATTTAGATAAAATTCCATTATAAAACATGGCTGACAAGTTACATCATCCATGCATGGCTTGAAGCTTTTAAATGTTTTACATATTTGCGTTTAGTTGCTACATTTTATATTCAATCATTCCTATAATGTTAGTAGATGATTCTTAGGTTTTGTTTAAAGTTCTTTTGTCTTGACTTATTTAAAATTAATCTATTAAAATTGTAAATTACAAAATGTGCTCGACATTTTTCATTTGAATGAATCAAGTATAATTCGATGTAGATGTCTAAAACAATGATAACAATTTGCATGATGCATGTGCATGGTTTGATTCTTTTAAAGGTTTTACATATAATTTAAGTTCATGAATATGTAGAAATGAAAGTAAATTTGCATTTAGTTGGTACATTTTGCATTCAATCATTCCTATAATATTAGTAAATGACTCAACCAACCACAATCAGAGATTAATATATAACTAACAATGCTCGGCTCAATTAACCACAAGCACAGATTAATAGAGAAGCAACAACGTAGTATACATCACAAATTAACAGAGCAGTAAATCCCCAATACAGGTCTACATAACAAGCAATATACATATAACTTTGTAACTCAATACAAGACCCAATGAGTATCACTTTCACATCATCACATTCTTAAGAATGTACAACTTAAGAGTGCACAAAAGTAAATGCAGACAATGTACTTGAACTCTAAGTTCTCAAAGATGAACACAATTAGAAGAAATTATTGGGTAGCTCAACTAAAAAATTTCTACTGGAATTCCATCTTCAATGATCCTTTCATGGTCAACTTTTGACATTTTCCTTTTTTTAACTTTCAATTAATTTTTTTTATTGAACTTCTATCAATTTTATGCAAGTTGCACACACCAAGTGAGTATATTGACAAATTTCGAAGTCGGGTTAATAGTCTTGAAGGTAAACATTACTCTCAATTTGGTGAGTTTCCTGGAAAAAATAAAATTTTACTATAATAGACCCTCTTTCATATATAAAATCGTTATCATCATAGTTTTCCAATAACTCCATCTTTCATTCAGTGCACCGCATCAAATAATAATTGACATTTTCTATGTTGTCAATGGGTGTAACTACAATAAAAAAATATCCTGCACAATAAAACAACGGTAAATTCATATCATAATTTACATGAAATTAAGTTTATCAGCATGGACTTGATTTTATTATCTATTTCTAGAGCTCTATTATCTAAATACTTATAACATTGATTTTAAAAACACAAAACAGATAGATATATATATATATATATATATATATATATATATATATATATATATATATATATATATATATATATATATATATATCGAAATCAATTGAAATGTTATCTTCTCTAACAAAATCATAAACTCAATCACGTCCAGATGATACTATAGTCTCCTCTAATTCTATCTGTTTGAAGGTTGCAACTGACATTTTACCCTTTGTATTTAGTTTTGTATGTTTCCAAGGTTTCACATACATATTTGTTTCACAAACATAATTGGATTGTGTGTCCTATATGAAAATAGGACAAAAACAAGAATAATGTATTTTATCAACTGAAAAAGCATTTTGGTAATCCTTTGTTTTAATTGAATGCAATTTTCGAGTCCCTTTTACTGTTTCAACTTCATATGTAATCGATCTATCTACATCTGCGACTCTAATATGCCAAAAAAACCTATAGTAAATTCAAACAAATTTATATATGTTGAAGATAATAATTGTCATACTATTTAAACTATATAATTTATAAATGTTTAAAATTAGAAAATAAATAAAAATTATCATATATTAAAACTATATGCAAGTTAATTTGAACATATGTGTACATACCTTCATATCTCTCTTGATGGGTTAGTCTAATAGCTTAGTGCAACATTTCACCATTGAACAACTTGTTTGGCTCATACAAGTTTGTTTACAGATTAGTCCATTTGATATCTTTGAAGTGCACGTTTTATACATGCCCCTACACCATCATGTTCTCCTTTTCCATGACCAGCCTCAAAGAAATTCCAACGATGTTTAATGTGGTTTTTCGTATGAAGAAGACACAACCAAAATAATGTTCGTGAAGATTTGAATTGACCTGCGCATCGAGCTGACCATATCCAATGTTCATTTAATTTTATTCCATGACCTTTCAATGAGTCATAAATCTTATCAAAAAAATGTTGTACGAAATGTGTATCATGTGTACGATCATCACTGATATAAAAGTGATATTCTTTAATAACATGTTGACTATCAATAGTGATTTCTATATCATCAAAATTTTGTTCATCATGTCTATATAGAATATCAACAAGAATAGAAACTTCATTAGAATGATAATATTCACTCTGTATTTCATTTTTTGCAATAAATGTGTAATTCTATACAAAATCAAATATTGACAAAATGGTACCTGATGGAAACATTTCATGGGATTTTTTGAATTACAAGTCCTTCTATTGAGTTCTATGTGAATGATTTGCATGCTTATAAATTTCTATCTCAAATTTCTTCAAGAACTCTATCACAGGAATTTATTCTTCTTCTAAATTCAATCCTTTTAGCACTTGTACTATTATTTGAACTAATCGATGTATGGATATATTCATATCTTTTCCATTTAACTTTTAGGTTAGACAATGATTGATCATTTATATTAATATAATATTTGTTGTCAAATAAAGTCAAATTTCCACAATGATCACATTTTTTACCACCAACACATTTCTTTTGGTAAAACAATTCATGACTTTCTCTTTCACATAGAATTTCAAATATGAAACCATGGATAGTGGAAGGAGGAGGTGATTTTTTCCAATTTTTTTTTTACTAAAATTAAGGAAAGTGTCATAATATAATTGAAATTGCACATGATAACGACAATAAGTGTCGTGTACAGCGATAGGTTTAACATACCATGGTTTTTGTTGCATAAAAGTATTGATTGAGACATTAATTCCATGATTCTCTTCTATGAATGTATTGAATAAATCTATCTAAGTGTTGTACAAGGTATGTTTTTCATGTTCTTCATACTGATTCCGTGTTATCCTGTGTCACATCAAATCCTTTTCTTTTGGTGAAACACATGATTTTTTCATCCAATATTCACATATTATTTTTATAACATCTTCCTCAAGTCTATCTTTGTATGGTTGCCCACAAATAACTATCCAACAAGCGAGCTGATTATTTACATCTATTTGTAATCGAAATTACTTATTATTTTGCAATGTTTTTCATGAGGTCCTAATATTTTTTCCATAGGTTTTACCAACTAATTTTCCTTAGTACTTAATGAAACCACTTCCATTTGTATTGCTTTAAGTGCAGCTAGATTGTTTTTCATTATATATCTTCCAATTTTTTATAGAGAACTATTTATACTATGAATCACAATTTCCTTCACCTTTTTATGTTTCTTTCAATTTTCAATACCCAATGGAGTTGTAGCATCTACTGATTTATTTGATGTTAAGAGAGCTTTCAAAATTTGAGCTTGAAATGTCACACTTTCATCTTTGAAGAACTTCCCCATAATGACGTTAACATGGTATAGTATAATATGCTCACCCTTTTTATCTCTATATATGCCAGTGTCAAGATTTTCTAACATCTCATGATCGAAATTGATTTCATCTATACATATGAAAATTAAATGTAAATGGGTATAAATATTCATTAAATAATAAAATTAGAAAATAGAGTTTGAATGAATTTGAAATTAATAAATATGTATAATTTTAATAATACACATGGCATATATATATACATACTTGATGGTGATTCAACTTCTTCATTTGGATCTCTTTCAACATCTCCAAAACATCATCAATCATTGGTTCATTATCTTTTTCAATTTATCCTTCAACATTTGCAATCTCATCATTAATGTTAGGAGGAATATCTCTTTTTGTTTACATTGCAAAATTTTTTCGAATTAGTTCATCAAATAAGTAAATTTCACAATATACTAGTTAAAATTTAAATATCATTTATAATATTTACATTTACATACCCACTTCAACGTCTAGTTGAGATTTATTTGTCCTTTCAATATTTGTGCACTTTTCCGTCTTTCTTTTGTAACAATTTCTCCTGTATTCTCTATGAGCCTCAATGTCTCTTCTTCGATCATATTTCCTTTTGCAATTTCTTTGATTTCCCATGATAGTTCAATCTACGTGGATTTTTAAAATCCAACCCAAAAAATTCAATTTCAAAAAAAATCCTGCAAAGAAAACTCACTTTGAAAAGTTAGACCATAAAGGTCACTTTAAAAATTCAGCCTAAAAGTCTTACTTTAAAAACTAAGCCAAAAAAACTTAGTTTAAAAATTAAGCTAAAAAATCACAATTTAAAAATTCCACCCAAAAGACTTACCTTAAAAATTAAACTAAAAATGTCACTCAAAAACTTCAACCAAAACACTTAGTTTAAAAATTAAGCTAAAAGATGTCACTTAGAAAATTCATCGCAAAAGACTTACTTTAAATATTAAGTCCAAAAAATTTCCTCAAAAAACATCAACCCAAAAAACTTACTTGCAAAATTAACTCCAAAAAATTCAGCCGAGAAGATTTATCGTAAAAGTTCACTACAAATGAGGAAAGTGTGTGAAAATAAAGTTTTGGCTCCATTTATTATATCGTTTTAGGTGAAACCTTTTTTCGGAGGGTCGTATCATTTCCTTTTTACTATTAGCGAAAATATCAACACATTTTTTGCCAAACTTTTAAAAAATAATTTGGCCGAACATTTAATCTAATTCAGTCAAATTATTTTTCCATTTATTTTAATGGCCATTGATGGCAAACGAAGTTTGACCGATTGTAATTTTAATTTTACTGAACTGTTTTAACATGTAACTATGCAACAAGTTGGCTCTGGTCACCCTTTTCCAATTTCAGAATGCTTAAATTCCATCAAGTTTAGTGAATTTACTATTGGAAAAAAAACTGGAATTTACAAAATTGAATCTACTTTCAGTAGATATAAATTTTATGGAATTTCATAGAAATTTGCTAATTTTAATCAATTTTCTAAAAAAATTGTGTGCAAAAAAATTCTTGAGGTCATTATGATTCAGTTAAATCAAAAACCAGTATCTTCCAAAGTACACTATAAAAAAATATGAAAAATTTATGGTTCATTACATTGGACCGTCATGTGTAATGGGTATTTTTAAGATTTTTAGTTTATAACTAACATATTGATAATTTTGACGCTCTGCTAAAGACTTTCAAGATTGCAGTTTTTTCATATTGGTTCAATTGAAAAAATTCTAGTAATTATCATGTGCATGAGTTGGTTTCGTAAATATAATGATATTAAAGAAGAGTTTGTCTAAATTTTTGCAACACAATATTTTTTTCAAAAACTCCAAGTTAACCAAGAATACACTAGTGCTCAAAAACATGACATGTTATGAATCCCTTGATTTCTAAAGAAAACATAGTTAAACAATTTCTAAGTTGACATATCGAATGTGAATAAAAAAATTCCAAAAAATCAGTAATATAAAGATAATAAAATTTTTGACAAGTTTCTTTTTATTGTAAACTGAAATTCTAAATAGAAAAATTGCTTTGGCTGGCTGAAAGTTAAAGAACTTCTAAAAATGATCCTTATTTTCTCAAAAAAGGGCAAAAAGCGTAACCTAACTTCATATTTTCACTCATTTGTTTTTCCCTATGTTTGTAAAATGTTGATATGTCTGGCCATGTGATCCAAAATGGATCTTGAGTAAAACCTCTAAGTCTAGGTCTTCATATATGTTAAATATCAAAAATAGAGAACACAAAGAAAAACACTAAGGAATGGTAGAAACCCAGGTAAAGCGGAAATGGTGAATCGTTAAATTAGAGCTGTTGGATCTGCCAGATCAACAGTCGGGATGGAATCAGCGATATCGCATCAGAGGTGGCCAGCAGAACATATCGGAGGCAGCCCATTGGGAAATGCGATCAGCGAACCAGTGACTTAACGTGAGCCATTGGATCGGGCATGCAGATCCAATGGTGGAGATCACATAATCACATCGCAATGTTACCAAAGGTAGAACTTACCTGTAGGCCCAAAGTCTATGCGATATGCGATTTTTGCTTTATCGCATCGCAAATAATCAAAGAGGAGGACTTTAAATAATTGCAAAGGCTTTCAGCGGACCCAAAGGATTTATGAATAAAACAGAAAAATATTTGAGTTTGATGGAAAAGGGTATTTCGGGCAAGCTTCAAGTGATAAGTGGTATTGGAAGGGCTTCACTTGATCCCATACACTGGCCAACACGTAGCATGGTGCAGGAGAGAGAAAACCACTTTTTCAGGTGGGTGATCCTCGTACAAATGGGCCACTCGAGATAACTATCTGCCATTGGATTAACGATCATAGATCAATGGTCTGGATTAATCTCAATGTCGCATCGCATCGCAACAATGCAAAGGATCGCGGCCTATGCAACACGCGACGTGCGATACCGATAAGCCCGAACCCGAAAGGATTACAAACATCATTTCATAGGATATTTGAGTTCCGATAAAATGTTTTTGTAGAGTTTTTTAATGTATTCTATGTATCCCTTTGTATCTCCGATAAAATGAAATAAGGCCAAAATATGTATTATATCAAGTGATTTGTGCGGAGGAAGACCAAATGGTCAATTTCACCATGCCCATCGATCCTTCCATTTCTAAAAGAAATTATTCTTGTGCCTTAAGCGTTTTTAGCAAAACATGTACACACCGAAAAGGGAGGTGAACAGACAAGGCTAAGAGGCTTAAAAACCACTCTATGGTAGACAAGTGAAGAAAAAGGGAGTGGAAGAGAACGCAGAAGACAGAGAGCAAGAGGGAGCGGTTGTGTACTCTTGTAGACTTGAGAATTTCGAGGGAATTCCTATGTTATTTCACTGTTGTGTTGAGTCTCTATTCGAGCTCACACTTGTAATCATTTGCTCTTGAAGACATAATGTAGAGGTCAACACTAAAAGGTTGGAGCAGGAGATGTAACCAGGGGGGTCTGGTGAACTCCTTCATTATCTTTTTTGTCTTGATGTGTGTCTATTATGTTTTATAATTCCTCATTGTCTATATTATTTGCAATCTTTTTGATCCATTACAGTAAATGATATAAGAATTCCTGCACGTGAGTATGTAATACCTTAATATTGATTTAAGATCTCATTTTCAGATCAAGTGGTATCAGAGCAATTTGTTTTGGTTTTGTTAAGGTTAGAGAAGCTTGTGCTAGATTTTGAATGCTAACTAGATTAAAGCTCAGACTAGAAGAAGAAGAGAACTTCCTTAATCAAATTAGATGTGAAGTTTGATTTGCCAATTAATGATGGAGAACTCAATGCAGAAAAGCTAGATAATTCAATAAGGCAAATTGATGTATATTGTAGGGTACAAAACATTGATTCAGAAAGGAAGAAGATTCAGCTGGCTAGCCTTCTACTTGGAGGAACCACACTGGTATGGTGCGAAGGCAAGACACAATATGATCTTCAAAAGAATGGTAAAATCATTTCTACCTGGAATGAATTTGTTTCTACTATCAAAAATAAATTCTATCCTTTAGCTTACATGCAGCAGGCAATGATCACTTTGCAAAGTCTTCGTCAGTTGAGAGCTTTAACTCTAGGTATATCATTAGATTCAACTGAGACTCTATTGAAGTATATAGGTGGTCTTCATAGTTATTTAAAGCATATTATTCTCATGTTTAATCCCACTAGATTAGATGATGTATCAGTTCAAGCCACACATCTAGAAGCTAGAGGTAAGAATGTAAACCCAAAGGTTGGGGGATCCTGTAAATATCTGTAAGCAAGAGTAAGGAAAAGAAGAAACTGAAATGGAAGGAGAGGAAAGAAAACATTGTAAAGAAGGATAAACCTTCATGCACTCATTACAAGAAATAAGGACACAATGAGGCACACTACTGGTCTTTGCATCCAAAATGAAAACCTAAGAAGCTCAGAAGAAAGGAGAGAAATAATGTTGCTGATATTCAACAGGACTTGGGATCAGATTCAGGCGATGAAACAACAGTTACAACCATAGGTATTAAAGGTAAAGATTCTGAAGCATCCACAAGCAATTATACACAATCTGTTGATAATGAAAGTAATGAGAGGGAAAGAAACGAGCTTGTCCGTACAAGAGTAATTTCTAAGCACAATAAGATTGATAATTTATTTGATAGTGGATCACAAGTAAATTTGATTTCTGAAACAATTGTAAAGAAGTTGGGATTAGAAACAAAACCTTATGAGAAGCCATATCCATTAGGTTGGGTGTGTGATAAAACAAAGCTACAAGTAACGAGACAATGTAAATTAGGTTTGTTATTGGATCAACATTTGTAGATGAGGTTAAGTTAGATATAGTTCCACTGGATATATGTGGTATTCTTTTGGGAAGTCCAGACTTGTATGATATAAAAGCTATTTTCTATAGAGCCGAGAATAAATATCAACTCACTAAAGATGGAATAAAATATATTGTAAGAGCTAATACACTCAAAGATAACTATTCTCTCATAAACTCAGGGCAGATGAAAAGAATTGTGAATTCAAGTAAGAAATTTTTACTAATGGTTGTAAAGGCAAGGGATCCTGAAAAATCCAATGCATTTGAAGGTTGTGATTCTAAATAGAAATATGATTTAGTTAAATTTTCTTTAGAGTATGATGTTCTATTTCAAGAACCAAACGGTCTGCCACCCAAGTGAGAAATAGTACATGATATTTATTTGCAGCAAGATGCTCCATTACCTAACATTGGAATGTACAGGTTGTTAGCTTTAGAGAATGCAAAGATAAAGAAGTAGGTACATGAGTTGCTTGACAAAGGGTTTATATGACCAATCACATCACCATGTGGATCTCCAATCATTCTGGTGAGAAAGAAAGATGGTTCATGGAGAATGTGCATTGGTTATAGAGCACTAAATAAAATAACGATCAAGAATCGTTATCCTCTTCCTCGTATTGATGATTTATTATATCAATTGAAAGAAGCAGTTTACTTTTCTAAGTTAGACTTGCGAAGTGGTTATCATCATGTTAGATTTGCAGAATAGGATGCATGGAAGATTGCTTTCAAGACAAAGAAAAGACTTTATCAATGGTTGGTTATGCCTTTTGTCTTAACTAATGCTCTTGCTACATTCATGAGAGTTATGAATGATGTACTTAGACCATGTATTGATGACTTTGTAATTGTTTATTTAGATGACATTCTTGTTTTTAGTAATACATGGGAAGACCATGTAAAGCATGTAAAATAGACTTTAGATGTTTTAAAAAGAGAAAATATCTATGTAAAACTGTCAAAATGTGAATTTGGCAGAGCATATTTAAATTATTTGGGTTATATTTTAGGGGGTAGTGAATTGAAGATAGATCCCTCTAAGGTTGAAGTCATTGTGAACTGGCCTAAACCCAAATCTGCTACAAAGGTTAGGAGTTTCCAAGGGGCAGAAAAATACTGGAGAAAGTTTATTGCTAAATTTTCTTTCGTTTCATCTCCATTACATGCTTTAACAGGATTGAAATAAGTGTTTAAGTGGGGAGGAAAATAGTAGAAAGCCTTCGACACCTTAAAAGAGAAAATCAGTACAGCACTAGTTCTAGCACTGCCAGATCTTCAACATCCATTTGAGATTGAGACAGATGCCAGTGACTGTTCCATGGGAGCAGTGTTGATGCAACACGGAAAACCCATATGTTATCATTCTGAGACATTTACTTCTACTGTAGTTAATTATCCCACATATGATAAATAATCGTATGAATTAGTACAAAGTGTGGAAAAGTGGAAACATTAGCTAATGGGTAAAGAAACAATCATACATATAGATCGTCAACCACTTCAATATTTGCACTCACAAACTAAATTGCAGCAATCAAGACATTATAGGTGGATGGGCTTCCTACAGCAATTTCATCTTGCATCAGATATAAGAAGGGCATGCACAATAAGATTGCAGAAATGTTATCAAGACCAATCATAAATGCATCTACTATACTTAAGCATAACTAGGTAATGCATGAAAGTTACATTGAACAATATGCTCAAGATATAGATTTCAAAGATGTATATGCAACTTTAAGTCATGGCAAGCAAGTAGAAGAATTGGATTATTATTTAAAGGGCTAGCTCTTATATCATTTGGGAAAGTTATGCATTCCACAAACTGAAAGAGTTAACATAATCTGAGAAGCACATAATTCTCTCATATCAAGTCATTTTGGTGTAAGTAAAACAGTTGCACAATTGCAAAGGTTCTGTTATTGGCCAAAAATGCATGAGATAGTTTATAGATATATCAAATGGTGTACTATGTGTGATACAAGCAAGCCCAATAATAAAAGATTATGCTTGTACACTCCACTTCCAATTCATTCTCATCCTTACGAAAGTGTTTCCATGGATATTGGTGGGGGATTGTCAAAATCTAGGAAAGGTCATGATTATTTGTATGTTGTTGTGGATAGGTTCAATAAAATGTGTATGTTGATACCATGTAACAAGTAGGTTACAGCTGAACAAATAGCAAAGTTGTTCTTGCAGAATGTATGCATTCATTTTGGGTTACCCACTTCTATTGTATCTAATCGAGATTCTCGATTTGTTGGGAAGTTTTGGTAAAGTTTATTGGAGTATATGGACACCAGGTTGAAGAAAAGCACAACATTTCATCCACAAACATATGGTCAGATATAAGTGGTCAACACGACAGTGATTCAGTTGCTTAGAGGCTATTGTAGCAAGCATCCAAAGCTTTTGGATGAGCATTTGTGTTATGTGCAACATGCTTACAATCGTGCCAAGCACTCTTCTACTCAAAAATCTCCTTTTGAGACTTGTTTTGGTTTTATACCAAAGTCTCCATTGGATTTTTTCTTTGCTAAAGACATAGCAGTTGATGGACATAGTGATGTGGACAAAGCAACCAAGTTCATTAAACGAATCCAGGAAATTCACTAGGCAGTATAGGAATAGCTTCAAAAGAAGTCAAGCCAAGTACAAGGCAAGGCATGAAAAGCATCGAGTTGAGCATAATTTTCAAGTTGGTGATCAAGTCTGGTTGTACATCAGTGAGGATAGAATTTAGGGTGAAGGTAAGAAGCTAAAACCAATAAGGTATGGACCTTTCAAGATACTTGATAAAATTGGTGAAAATGCCTTTTCCCTTGATTTGTCAGCTTATGTGCAGATCTATTCGGTTGTTAATGCAGAAAACTTGAAATTGTGTGAACCTTCAATGATTGAAGATCCTGAAGAGCAAAGTCAGTTGCCTTCTATTAGGGATTTGTTGCTTGAGTATCTTAATGAGTTACAGGTGGATACAGTTCTGGACCGAAAGGTAGGAACTACGTGTCAAGGGGATGTTGAGTACCTGAGAGTAGGGCTCAAGGGTTCAAATCCAAGCAAGGCATGATGGATAGAAATTGGACAAGTGAGGGAACTGTATCCTCACTTGATCGATGCATAAAACCAACTTTTGGTGGTCCAAAATATTTTCAATGGGAAGGCGTGATCCAAAACGGATCTTGAGTAAAACCTCTAAGTCTAATTATTCATATATGTTATATATCAGAAACAGAGAATGTAGAGAAAAACACTAAGGAATGCCGGAAACCCAAGTAAAGAGGAAACAATGAATCGTTGAATCAGAGCCATTGGATTTGCCAGATCAACGGTCAGGATAGAATCAGTGATATCACATTGGAGGAGGCCAGCGGAATGTATTGGAGGCAACCCATTGGGAAATGCGATCAGCGAACCAATGACTTAACATGAACCGTCAGATTGGGCATGCAGATCTAATGGTGGAGATCACATAATCGCATTACCAAAGGCAGAACTTACCTGCAGGCCCAAAGTCTATGCGATATGTGATTTTAGCTTTATTGCATCACAAATAATCAAAGAGGAGGACTTTAAACAAGCACAAAGACTTTCAATGAACCTGAAGGATTTATGAATAAAACAAAAAAAGATTTGAGTTCCATGGTAAAAGGTATTTCAGGCAGGCTTCAGGCAGTAAGTGGTATTGGAAGGGCTCTACCCGATCCCATACACTGGCCGACACGTAGCATGGCGCTGGAGAGAGAAAACCACTTTTTCGGGTGGGTAATCCTCGTGCAAATGGGCCACCCAAAATAACCATCCACCTTCGGATTAATGATCATAGATCAACGGTTCGAATTCATCGCAATATCACATCACATCGCAACAATACAAAGGATCGGGGCCTATGCAACATGCGACGTGCGATATCAATAAGCCCTCACCTGAAAGGATTATAAACATTGTTTCATAGGATATTTGAATTTCGTTAAAATGTTTTTGTTGAGTTTTTCAATGTATTCAATGTATTTCTTTGTATCTCCGATAAAACGAAATAAGGCCCAAATATGTATTACGTCGAGGGATTTGTGCAAAGGAAGACTGAATAGTTGGTTTCACCGTGCCTGCTGATCCTTCTGTTTCTAAAAGAAATTGTTCTTGTGCCTCAAGATTTTTTAACAAAATGTGTCCACACCGAAAAGGGAGGTGAACGGATAGGAGTTAGAAGCTTAAAAACCACTCTATGTCAGACAAAAGAAGAAGAAGAGAGTAGAAGAGAAAGCAAAAGACAGAGAGCAAGAGGGAGCAACTATGTACTCTTGTAGACTTGAGGATTTCGAGGGAAAACCTGTGTTTTGTCACTGTTGTGTTGAGACTCTAGTCGAGCTCACGCTTGTAATCATCTGCTCTTGAAGACATAATATAGAGGTCGACACTGAAAGCTTGGAGTAGGATACGTACCCAGGGGGGTCTGGTGAACTCGTTCATTATTTTGCTTCTGTTGATGTGTGGCTGTTATGTTTTCTAATTCTTCATTTTCTATATTATTCTCAATATTTTTGATCCATTGCACTAAATGATATAGGAATTCCTGCACATGAGTCTGTAATACCTTAATATTTATTTAAGATCTCATTTTCAGATCAACATGGGTTTTGTTAGAACTCTACTTCACTAATGATAGTAATGACATTTTCTACACATGATGATAGATAATATTAGTTCTAGGATTGCTAAGCATTACTTAAGGTTTTGGATGATATTAGGTGTTGATGGAGGCAAAAAGGATGGTTCATGTCCATCCTTTTTTCCTCCATTATTACCTAATCAGATCATCTAAACCCTTAACTAATACTAACAAATCCTAGAACTAATATTGCATATTGTCTAGTGCAGAAAATGTCATTCCTACAGTGAATCATGTAGAATTCCAACAAAACATGGGACGATACATATCACAACATTTTAAAATCACAAGGGAAACCAAATACAAAATATCATGGATTGTTAATTTTTTTTAATAGGTACAAGTTCATAGAATATTTGATGAAACACAACTTCCTTTTTTGTCAATAAAATTTCATTGGATAATTGAGTGAGAATGTAGTTTTCATATATATGGCACCATTTCATTGGATATAAGAGTCATATATGTCACAAATTGTTTTCGAATGGGAGTCAGATATACACGTACCTTTCATAGAAGTTGCAATAGAGAACATCGAATAATTCAATAATGGTGTGTTAGATATCTGACTCTTATATCTGATGAAATGGTGTTGGATATCCATTGACAACCTTTTTGTTATATTATTCACAAAATTTCATTAACGAAACTAAGAGATACACATTCATTAGAGTACCTATGTAATGTCGTAGAAAAATTGATGTACAACCATCAGATTTTAGTGCAAATGTACTAGTGCAAAATGATTTTGAATCCACTAAACAACCAGGCACATTGTGGCTAAGGGGTTTATGGTTTGGATTGGTTTCCTATTATGGCATCATTTATAATAGTTGTATGTTTTACTTCATAATTTTATTTTACTACAATAAGCTTTTATTTTACTACAATAAGCTTTTATTTTGTTTCAAAACAAGGTATTACATTGTTAAGCAAGTTAGTGTGTTCAGGATTTTCAAAATCCATTCACTTTGTTGAGGAATACTATATATACCTTATATAGAGACATTTTCATTTTCCTTCTTCTTATCCCAAATCACAGTATAATGCATGTTTCACAAAAATGGATTTGGCATTGTTATATTCTTCGATAGAGTGGGACCCATGATGTTCATGGATCTTATAGTGGGTCGTGTGTAAGGAGTTGAAGGAATATGCCCTTTACTTAATGTTTTATTTGCTTAAATTTCATCTATATATTCTCCTTATTTATTATGAATACTAAGAGACATGTCCTCTAAGAATATTTTTGCTTCATTGGTTTTTATTATTCTTTAATAATTCCTTCATTTTTCATTTTCAATTTCTTGAATGAGAATCTCAAATGATTTTTCTTACAATTTTTTTTTAATAATGTCATATGGTAAAGCCATTAAAGGAAATTTATTCTCAGAATGATTTATATAATGTATGTGTAGAAAAGTGTTCATCCTTATATTTTAGTTTAAGTAAATATTTGAAGGGTCTAGAGGTTTTTGGGGGTTAATTTCCTAATGAAGTAGTCTAGAAATTCTCAAGTTTTTTTTGTCTATCAAAAAGCTTCTATTAAATTTTCAAGAGAGTACATCATGTAGTCTAGATCATCCTTTCTCTCTCAACTTCACTCCATCCAGGTTTGTTAGCCAGGAGAGTGATACAAGAACATAAAAGATATTGCCAAGTTTCAAAAGATCTACATAAACAAAAGACCTAACATTCAAAATCACTAACAACACCTAGAAGCAACCTGCATATAACATTTACAAAGGAGAATCAGGTGCCTAAATAGCACCATGACTTCCTAGGCCACCTAGGTCTTCATGAACATGGAAATTGATATGGGCCACACAAGCTTCAATTTCGTCCAGTTGCTTGTTATTTCTATGTTGGCTCCGAGAAACCGAGGTGAGTCGCTCTTAAGTTTCCCCTTGAACTATAAAGAATTAATATACAAAATGGGTTCATTACGGTCCTTTTAGCTTTTCTATCATAGATTGTCCAGGCTAGCCACCGTGTGCTAAAACTACTCAGAAATTGAAGCAAGTGAGGGCTCCTACTCCACCAGCTTTGGTGATTGTACATGGAAATGGGAAACCTCACCCTCCTCATCGATACTAGCTTTCCCCTCATCAACAATTTGTCCCTCGAAGCCTCTTCTTTTACCACCTCTCTACTCGTGACCCCACTGGCATTTAATCCCTGCAATAAGCACACTACACTAGAAGTTTCGGGAGCCTAGGACACTGAAGCGAATCCCAATCCACCAACCAACACAATACCACCATTGAATATAGTTAGTCACCTAACTCCCACAATGACCACCTCTTCTTCGAACCTCAAATTGGCCACTAGGATAGGAAAGTCTCCCTAATGGCCTGACAGAGGACCCCCAAATGCCACAAATTTGCCTAAAACAAAACTGAGCAAAGCCACCAATGCACCTCCTGCAATCTAAATTTTCACCACCTTTCAAACTATTAGAAATGATAAAATCATGAATGGAAGAGGCACGCATGGAGCCACCTCTCCCAACACCCAAACTGAGCTAGTGGCTCAACAATATCTGACTTTAGATGACCCAATAACCCAAAAGAGGCCACTACCAACCTAGGAACAAAGCCACGACCACCTAACATTAAACAAATGCACATGACAAGAGGTAGTAAAAGCCCAGGTGAGAACTAGCAGTTACCCCAATTCTAACCATAATTCAAGATGTAGGGCTACAAATGAGCAACGCACTTCGAATTAAACCAACAATAGGAGATTTGGACACTACAAGCCTGGCCCACAAATAACCCCAATGCCCTTCTCTCAGATTCCACATTATCATGCAAATCCCCTAGTCAACTTGCCCACTGTAGACTAGCCACACCTCCATTGATGAACAAAATCATACCACCCAAGCCAGATGGTATGCATAGGTAGCACGATTGTGCATACTCTTTCCAATTAAAATTTCTTAACCTTCATGCCATAACTAGCAAGTGGAAAATTCCAATGGTGTTCAACAACTACCCTATATAACGACCTTTCCCCTTATTTATGGTTGGAGCATTCCCTTACCACATGTATTCATTGCAGCCAAAGCTCCTAGTGCGCATCATGCTAAGAGAGATCGCTCGTTGAGGACTATGCCCTATATTATCCATTCACCCACCCCATCGGGGTTAGAAATTCTCAAGTTATGAATGCCTTCTCTAGAAAACAAATGTAGATTTGGTTTCATTATATTCTTTATTTTTTTATCGAGCTTTTCTTTTCTTTATCTAAATATTAATCACAACCATTTTTTTACCAAAATGTTATTTCCATCTCTTTCAACAAACATTACAATAGATGCAACACCATATCCTATTTTGTAGGAAACCTTCTCAACTTTGTGTACTTGTACGACTAGAAAACGTAGAAACGAATACACAACATTTTAGAATTTGAAACACCACATCGTACAATCAAGGAAATTTTGGAAGAAACCTTCCTCATATCCATGGTTTATTTATTTATTTATTGCGTGCGCTTATTCAAGTGCAAAAAAAGGTCATGGCCAGTTCTAAGGCAAAAAAAACACTTAATCTATGTGGTTTTTATCTCTAATTTCTGCACAAATTAATGTATCTTTAATTAATCCACCCACTAAGTCCCTAGTTCTATTTTTATTAATAAAAATGAATATTATTGGGACATGAAATTCTATTTGTCCTAATATTTTGTTTCATTTTTAGTACATATAACCATATATAAAGATTGATTTTAAATATATAACTTCATTCATAAAAGGTAATTTAAGTATTTTGTATTCATATCCTAATATATAATATTAATTTTTAATTTTATGTTATATAATTATTTATATTAGATTATGAAATTTAATATAATTTTTTTTTTTTTTTAAATGGTATTTATATGTTTCATATTTTCTAAGAATTCAAATATTATGTTTCTTTATAATATTATAGACGATTATTTTGATTTTAAAAATCATACATACTAGCACAACCACATTAAAAAAATTAATGTGGTTGACATAAGTCGAAGGCTTTGTTTTTATTTACTATTGATAAATATATAATAAAAAATATTCAAAAATAATAATTACAATATAAAAATATTATTAATATCATTTTAGTTAATAATAATAATTTATTTATATTAATTATTATTTAATACTAAATGCAATTTATTATAATTGAATGTTAAACTATGTAATATAAATTAATTATTTAATAATAATATTTATTTGACAATAGTAATAATAGTAATAAATAACAATTACCTTAATCACAATAATTATTTATTTAGTAACAACTACAATAATTTTAAAATGATTATAATATTTTTTATTAATTATTAATTACTAATTCATATTATTATTATTAATTAACAAATTTGTTTATTTTATTAATTATTATTATTATTAATTTAAAATTTGTAGTAATTTATTAATAAATTTTTAAAATTTTTTTAATATTAATTATTAATTTATTATTAATAATTATTATAAATTATTATTATTGTTAATTGTTAATTATGTTGATTTTGATGTTAAGACGATCCTTGTCACAATGTGACATTAAATCATGGTTGGCCATCCTTAACCATGATTGATTTTTATATTGTGACAATCCTTGTCAGAATGTGACATTCAACCATGGTTGACCATGCTTGACTATGATTGATTTTCATATTGAGGCAATCTTTGTCACAATGCGATGTCGGATAATGGTTGACCATGGTTGATTTTCATATTGAAGGAATCATTGTCACAATGTGACATTCGACCATGGTTGACCACGGTTGCTATGATTGACGATGATTGACCATAATTGATATTGTAAACACAAGGGATTGATATGATAAAACTAAAAGAATAATAAACTCAAGGGATTAGTACTAAAACACTAAGGGATTATGAACATAAGGGAATAATATTAAACCCAAGGGACTAATATTACATACCCAAGGTATATAAACCCTAAGATAAATATTATAAACATGAAAATAAACATGGTTGACCATGGTTAATTTTCATATTCAGACAATCCTTGTCACAATGTGACATTGGACCATGGTTGACCATGTTTAACCATAGTTAATTTTCATATGAAGTCAATCTTTGTCACAATACGATGTTCAACCATGGTTGACCATTATTGACCATGGATGCCAATGTCTTGTTTTATAAAACATGGTTTATGAAAGTTGACCATGATTGACCATAGTTGATCATGGTTGATCGTGATTATCATATTGAAATAATACTTTTGATAATGCAACATTGGACCATGGTTGAAACAATGATTGAATTTCATATTGAGACAATCCTTGACACAATGTGACATAGGAGCATGGTTGACCACGATTAACCATGGTTAGCCATGATTGATTTCATGAAATATGATTGGTGATGGTTGACCACGATCGATATTATAAACCCAAGGGAATAAGAAAAACTAACGATTGATAATATAAACCTAGAGGATTAATAAAACCTAAGGATTAATACTAAAAACCCAAGGGATTATAAACCTAAGGGAATAATATTAAACCCTAGGAATATGAACCCTTAGGGATTAATACTAAAACTCCAAGGGATTATGAACCCAAGGGAATAATATTAAACCCAAGGGACTAATATTATAAACCCAAGGTATAAACCCTTAGATAAATATTATAAACACTAAAATAAACATGGTTGACCATGGTTGATTTTCATATTGAGACTATCATTGTGAGAATGTGATGTCGAACCATGGTTGATAATGCTTAACAATGATTGATTTTCATATCAAGATAATTTTTAACACAATCCAACATTTGACAATGATTGACCATGGATGACCATGTTTGATTTTATAAAATATAGTTGAACATGGTTGATCAATGGTTGGACAATGCAACATTGGACCATGGTTGACCATGGTTGACTATGCGTGATTTTAATATCAAGGCAATCTTTGTCACAATGCGACATCAAACAATGGTTGACCATGGGATTATGAATCAAAGGGAATAATATTAAACCCAAGGGACTAATATTATAAACCCAAGGTATAAACGCTAAGATAAATATTATAAATACTAAAATAAATATGGTTTACCATGGTTGATTTTATTACTCAGACAATCCTTGTCAAAATGTGACATTGGAGCATGGTTGACCTTTCTTAACCATCGTTGATTTTCATATCAAGACAATTTTTGTCACAATGCGACATGCGACCATGGTTGACCATGATTGACCATGGATGACAATGTCTTATTTTATAAAACATAGTTGAACATGGTTGACCAATGGTTGGAAAATGCAATGTTGGAACATGGTTGGTCATGGTTGACCATGGTTGATTATTCTTGATTTTCATATCGAGGCAATCTTCGTCACAATGTGACGTCGGACAATGGTTGACCATGGTTGATTTTCATATCAACGCAGTCATTGTCACAATGTGACATTTGACCATGGTTGATCATCATTGGTGATGCTTGGATATGATTGACCATGATTGATATTATAAACACAAGGGAATATTAAACCCAAGGGATTGATATTATAATCCAAAATGAATAATAAACACAAGGGATTAATATTAAACCTAGAGGACTAATATTATAAACCCAAAGTATAAATCCTAAAATAAATATTATAAATACTAAAATAAATATGGTTGACCATGGTTGATTTTCATATTGAGACAATCCTTGTAACAATGTGATGTTGGACCATGGTTGACCATGCTTGACTATGGTTGATTCTCATATCAAAACAATTTTTTCCACAATGCGACATGCGACCGTGGTTGACCATGATTGACCATGGATGACCATGTTTAATTTTATAAAACATAGCTGAACATGGTTGACCGACAATCCTTGTCACAATGTGACACTAAACCATTGCTGACCATACTTAACCGTGGTTAGATTTGATATCAAGGCAATCTTTCTCACAATATGATGTTCGATCATGGTTAATTATGATTGACCGTGGATGAAAATTTATTATTTTATAAAACACGTTTGAACATGGTTTACCAAGGTTGACTATGATCGACCATGGTTTCTCATGGTTGACCATGATTATCATATTGAAATAATTTTTTTCATAATGCGACATTGGACCATGGTTGAAACAATGATTGAATTTCATATTAAGATAATACTTGATAGAATGTGATGTAGGAGCATGGTTGACCATGATTAACCAGTGTTGACAATGATTAACGATGGTTGACCATGATTGATTTTATTTGGTGATGGTTAACCATGATTGAATTTACCAAACATGGATGACCATCATCAATATTATAAACCCAAAGGAATAATAAACCCTAGGGATCGATATTATAAATCCAAGGGATTAATAAAGCATAGGGATTAATACTAAAAACCCAAGGGATTATAAACCCAAGGGAATAATATTAAACCTTAGGAATATGAACCTTTAGATTAATAAACCCAAGAGAATAATAAATCGAAGGGATACAAATTATGAACACAACGTATATAAACATGGTTGATGTTAGTTCCCTATACTACAAGCATATTCCCTTATTGTTGTTAGTGCAACCCCCTTATTGTATTCTTGTGCCCATGTAGTCCCAATGTTACTATAATTGTGCCCCACAGAAGCCCACTATTGTTATCGTTGTGCCCCTACAATATTATTGTTATGTAGGCTATGATTATATTGGGACCACTTATACTCCTCTATATAGAAAGGAGGTATTTCCATTTGCATCATCCAAGAATTGTTCATTTGTGTAATGAAAAAGGAGGTTTCCCCTTCGAAGAGCCTGATTTTGAAGTCAGCGATCTATCTTTTCTATCTTCTTGTGAGCTTGTTTCATAACATTTGGTATCAGAGGTTTGGATTCTAGGGTGTTGTTGCTTCAAACTGGTCATCATTGTCTTTTCACTATAAATTTTTTTCTACCACGTTTTAGAAGCTAAAAAAAACCATTTGAGCTGAAATCTCTCTGAACATTGGGTCCAAATTTTAGATCTTGTCTTGTTATATTTTTGGAGATATGATTTGAGTAACTTAGAGTATTTGCAAGCTCACCATCACAAAAAGGTCATTGTGGCATTTTCCTTATAATTGTTTTTTAACGAAGGTTCAGACTCTAAAATTAAAATCTATTTGACCTGAAATCCTGATGAAGCTCGGGTCCACATTTCAGATATTGTTTCGTGATATGTTCGGAGATATGATCCAAGGAAGTTAGGATTTTTGTAGGCTCCAAAATTACATCCCAAATAGGTTACCTTGGGAAAATCTTCATAACTTTCTCTCTAAGTATCAGATTGAAATTTAATAAGAAGTCATAGGAAGAGGACGGAGTTTAGTTTTTTGTGCATTGTTTTCAGGTCCGAAGGTTGAAACAATGAAACGTGGCACTTCATACAAGTTCTCTCTACTGAAAAAGTGTATAATCAGGTCATCTTGGGAGATTGGGAAGAACACTTTCTTGGAGAATCCAATTTTGATTAGAATAGTGGCATTGGAAAGAGGACTCAGAGAGCTAACAAATTTCGCAATTTCAGACCTTGGAGATCCGAAATTTTAGAGATACATAAGATTCAATATCGATCTCATGCAAAGTGAAAAAAGAAATAAAATGGAATCACCTAGTAAGAAACCTGGAAGCGCTAGCATGACTCATGAAGAAGAGGAAGAAATGCAACATGGTATATCAAAATTACGAGACCAAGTGCAACAAATTTTACTCTCACATAAAGTAACAGAAGCTAATATGGATGGTTTAAAGAAAGACACTGAAGATAAGATGTATGGTATGAAAGACAAGATTGAACATTGGAAGAAAGACATGGAAGGTTGGAATGAAGGTTTGACAAAGTTACTACAAGAAAGGCTTCCTAATGGCAATAAGGTAGTAGAGAAAAAACATAATGAGAACAAAAGAAAGGTTAATCATGATTCAAATAATGAAAACATGGAAGATTTGAAGAAAGATGTGGAAACTTTGAAGGAAGGTTTGACAAAGTTGCTACAAGAAAGGCTTCCTAATGGAAAAAAGGTAGTAGAGAAAACTCATGATGAGAACAAAAGAAATGCTAATCATGATTTCATAGAATATAACATTGGAATGAAGACCCACCATGTTCCAAAGATCGATATGAGGAAGTTTGATGGCAAGGATCCTGTAACATGGATACTACAGATGGAGCAATATGTCGATCTCCATAATGTGCCAAACACACAAAAGGTACACATTGCAACTTTATATTTGGAATCCAATCAGTTTGTATGGTATCGATGGATTTTCTCTTGTAAACAAATTGTCACTTGGGAAATTTTTACATAGGAATTTATAGCACATTATGAGGATACAAAAAGCAACACTTTTTTTAGCCAATTGATAAATCTCAAACAAAAAGGTTCAATGGTGGAGTGCATTGAGGACATCCAAAAATTTAATATAAGGGTAAAATATATTACATAAGAGCATAGGATTGATGTGTTCATAGGGACATTAAATGATAACATCCAACATGAGGTTCGCATTTGGGAACCAGATTCATTGGAGAAGGCATTCAACTTGGAAAGAAAAATTGAAAGAAAAAATATGGCAACAAGGAAGCCTACCAATCACAACTATAAAGATGGAAGTGTTGTTGCCCCTAAGCCTTCCACAACCTACAAGGTTGACACCACAACAATTCGAAGAAAAAATAGAAAAAGGTTTGTTTTATAGTTGTGATAGCAAATACACTAAAGTTCATAAGTGTTTTGAGAAGAAATTATTTTACATAGATTGTGAAGAGGAAGAATAAAAGGGACAAGAAACATCAAAATAAGAGGATACACACCAGGAACAAAGCCTATAGAAAGAAAAGATGAATCCAACCATATCTTGTAAATGCATTGGCCGGAATAACCACTCCTTAAACTATCAAGATAGAAGGACACACCAAGAAGAAGAAGGTAATAGTGTTGATTAATTGAGGTAGTTCCCATAATTTTATTCTTTGTAAGATAGCAAAGGAATTGAATTGCTTCCTATATCCAGCACCAGAGTGTGAAGTGATGGTTATAAATGGAAGAACCATAAATTTCTCTACAAAATGCCATAATATCAAGCTATCCATGGGAGAATATGTGTTGAATAGTCCAATGCTTTCCATTCCAATGGGTGGTGTTGATGTTGTACTACAATTCCAATGACTACGATCTTTGGGTACGATAACTTTTAATTTTCAAAAACTTTTCTTGAATTTTTTTCAGAATGAAAGAAGCTAAATTAAGGGGTATCACAGGGATACTACGAAATATAATCAGCTCTAGTGGCATAACAAAACTTCTAAATAAACAACAATGTGGCGTAATTGCACAATTATGTTCCCTAGAGGTTCCCACATTGAAATCATCTCTTTCTCCAGATCTCCAAAAAGCCTTGGACAATCATTCCAAGGTATTTGAGGCTTCCAAAGTCCTCCCACCTATTCATGATCATGATCATGCTATTCCTTTGATTCCAGGAAGTGTTCCTCCAAACATCAGGCCTTAAAGCTATCCTTATGCACAAAAGAGTGAAATTGAATGTATAGTTGCAGAAATGTTAGAGGCTGCTATAATTCAACCTAGTCAAAGTTATTTCTTTGCTCCAGTAGTATTGGTGCATAATAAAGATGGATCATGTCACATGTGTCTGGATTATAAGGATCTTGACCAGCTCACTATTAAAGATAAATTTCCCATTCCTCTCATTGATGAATTATTGGATGAATTGCATGGAGAAATTTACTTCAACAAGTTGGACCTTCATGCAAGATATCATCAAATCAAAAAAAAAACTGAAGAAATTCTGAAAACAACATTTAGAACTCACGAGGGTCATTCTGAATTTTTGGTCATGTCTTTTGGTCTTGCCAATGCACCTTCTACATTTAAAGGTTTGATGAATTCCATTTTCAAACCCTTCCTTAGAAAATTTGTGTTAGTATTTTTTGATGATATATTAATCTACAAGAAATCTTGGAAGGATAATGTTCATAATGTTGATAGAGTGCTCAGAATATTGGAGGAGAAATAATTATATGAAAAAACCTCCAAATGTTTCTTTGGAGAACAAGAGGTGGAATATTTGGGTCACATTTTATCTCATGAAGGTGTTAAGGTATACCCTCAACAACAACAAGTTTTCCAACTCTTAAAGGATAACCTCACTTTGGCAGAAAATTGAATGAAACAACAGGTAGATCAACATCGCAGTGAAAGAAGTTTTTATATAGGCGACAAGGTATTTTTACGAATACAACCACACAAACAAATGTCCCTCAAGCAAACTAAGAAGGATAATGAATTATCACCAATGTACTATGGTCCTTACAAGGTGTTTCAAATGTTTGGTACTATAGCATACAAATTAGAGCTTCCTGCATCTTCTCGAGTGCCCCCAGCTCTCCATGTTTCATGCTTAAAGAAGCTTATAGCTGATAAGCTCCCAGTTCAAACAATATTGTTAGAACTTGATGAGGAAGGAAAAATCATATTGGAACCCGAAGTAGTCATGGAAACCAAAACCTGACAGCTACAAAATCAATCAATTTCAAAGTGCCTTATCAAGTGGAAGAACTTACCCATTGAAGATTTCACATCGGAGGACGATAATTTTATACACAAGCATCGCGAACTACTCAAGCATTAAGGACAACACTTTCTGAAGAAGAGGGGCATGTTAGGTCCCTATACTACTAGTGTAGCCCCTTATTGTTATTAGTGAAAACCCCCTATTGTATTGTTGTGACCATGTAGTCCCCATGTTCTTATTATTGTGCCCCATAGAATCCCACTATTGTTATTGTTGTGCCCCTACAATATTACTTTTATGTAGGCTATGATTATATTGGGACCACTTAGACTCCTATACATAGAAAGGAGGTATTATCATTTTCATCATCCAAGAATTGTTCATTTGTGTAATCTAAAGGAGGTTGCCTCCTCGAAGAGGATGATTTTGAAGTTAGTTTATTTCCATATTGAGACAATCCTTGTCACAATGAAACGTTGGACCATGGTTGACAATGCTTCACCATGATTGATTTTCATATCGAGAAAATCTTTGTCACAACGCAACTTTGGACCATGGTTGACCATGGTTGATTTTCATATTGAGACAATCATTGTCACAAGGCGACATTAGGCCATGGTGGATGATGGTTTATATTATAAACCTAAGGGATTGATATTATAAACCCAAGGGAATAATATTAAACCAAGGGATTTGTTTTCACTTACTGCAAAATTGTTTGAATGGTGCCAAATGATGTCAAAAGAGTGTAAAAGAGTAGAGAAGTTTGCAGTCATCTTCTAAATAGTAGAAGGAATCAAAGCCTACATCAAACCCTCTTCATTGGAAATTCCTCTGAACAACCTTTCCAAGGATATGTGGAAGTCCAAAAATGGGCTCTTATATCAAAATATATAGTTTGCTAAAGTTTTATGGATTTGAAGCCTAAGGAAGGAAGGAATATCAAATATCTCAATATCATAGGTCCAACATATCAGTGCATCGCGACATCGAAGATCTAGCACATTATGATAGCCGAGTATAAGAGGTCTAATATATCAGAGCAGGCTATATCAGAGGTTGGAGGAGCAACAACACATCAGAGCATTGACACATTAGAACATCGTTGTATCATAGAATCAAAACTTCTTAAAGTGAGAATCTTTAAAAAGTTGTGATCTCATAAAGTGTCTATAGTATTAGAAATTGTCAGGGAACACAGATAAAGGATTAATAAAGGATTTCATTACAAAGAAAAAGGTTGATGGGCCCTTTTCTCTATCCTCTAATGGGACACATTGCAGCATATGATTGGTTCTCATAAAGCTACAGTGGCATCTAACATCAACATGACATGGCGGTACAACAGGACATGTGGTAGGAAGTTTTGGCAGTTTGAGGGGCCTAAGGGGAAAAATATGGATGACACATGTCACCACTCATGAGGTGCCATGTGGAGTGATGACATCATATCAAAGGTTAGCATATTGGAAGTTAAGTACATCAAAACTTTATAATAGTTGGTGCTTGAAAAAAATCTGATGAGAGGGGCTCCGATACTGGTCTAGAACATGGTCAAGAAGAGTTTAAAGAACCAAGCGGCGCAAAGCACTTAAGAAAGGAAAAATGGCCCCCGATAGGAACAAAACTCCCTTGCATCTTAACGCTATGCGGTAGGTCATAGGAAGCGGTTCTATGGTGTATAAGAAATTAGGAGATAAGCGTAGAAGGGCCAAGGACATCAGAACTCTGTTTTTTCCTAATGTCTCTAAAAATAATGTTTCAATGAGTTGAAGATCTGATATAGAAATATGGTAATATTACAGGAAATAGTGGGTTCCAATAGTGTAACAAAAAAGACTTAAAATATGGATGAGTCGATAGTTATGATTCCAGAACACCACTGAGGTCATGACAGTTGATGACTCTGAGCTCTAGAAAGTGCAGAATTTAAGCAGTTACAGTGAAAATGACAGATTAACCAATTGAGTAACTGAAGATGAACACCATGGAAAATATGTGGCCTCGTTAAAGGCCATCACAAGAATGGCGTGGAGATACTTTCCTTAACCATCATTCAGTTTTTTTCATTTCTAATATTATGCAATTTTTTCATTTTGAAGAAAGGATACGAATCCTTTATAATGATTTGGGTAGCAGAACCTTCACATGCAGAGACAACTAGTTGATGAGATAGTTGAAGTTCGACGAAGATATTTGGTAATGATGACGAGCTTGATAAACACTTAAAGAAAGTTCAAAATTTTTGGAAAGAACTCTTGGAAAGGATCTTTTCCTGCTTTCATGAAGACAATGTTATGAATCTCGATGTATGTATGTTTCTAAGAAAATTAATGTCAGATTTTTGGTGATTCCAACTTATTGAATTGCAGTATGTTCATCTCCCTTTCTGTTCTCAAATATGTTGAATATTCTTCTCAGTTTTCATGTCAAGTAGCTGCCAGATATATTTCTCATTAGATACAGATTCATTTCGATCAAGTTATTAATGGATAATGCCATGTAGAAGATTCATTTTGATAAAGTTATTGATGGATAATGCATGTATGGATGTGGAAATTAAGTCATTAAAAATGCTCCGTGTATCTTAGAATTCCATAAACATTTCCTTTCTCTCGTTCCTCTCTAAGTCTAGATATACATAATTCTTAAGGTTTAAGCTATGTATGATGGATTTCTCCTCTGTCGTCTTCTACAATGACATCTATCTTAATAACCAATTTTCTACAAGCTCTCAATACGATCTGGCCACCACCGATCGAAGATCATTTTCTTTGTATTCCTATGTGTGTGTTGGTTCATACATTGTATCTTTATGGATGGTTCTGAATCAATCCTATTTGAATTACATGAAAAACTATGGTGCTACAAGTCCTTAAGACAAATTTAACAACACTAATTAGGATGTCCTAGGCACTGGTCTCCTATCAACCCAGAGATTCTCTCTAGGAGTGACAACAAGACTAATATTATAAACCCAAAAAATTACACTAAAATAAACATGGTCGACCATGAATGATTTTCATATTGAGACAATCATTCTCAGAATGCAACGTTGGACCATGGTTGACCATGCTTAACCATCGTTGATTTTACTATCAAGACAATCTTTGTCACAATGTGATGTTTGACCATGGCTGACCAAGATTGACCATAGAAGACCATTTTTGGTTTTATAGAACATGGTTGAACATGGTTTACCAAGGTTGACCATGATTGACCATGGTTGATCATGGTTGACCATGATTATCATATTGAAATAATCTTTGTAATAATTCGTCGTTGGAAAATGGTTGAGACAATCTTTGTCACTATGTGACGTAGGAGCATGGCTGACCAAGATTAAACATGGTTGACCATGATTGAGAATGATTAACCATGGTTGATTTTCATATCCAAGCAATGTTTGTCACAATGTAATGATCGAACATGGTTGACCATGATGAACCATGGTCGACCATGTTTGACTGAGGATGACTATGAGCAAACCATGTTGACTATCACTGAGTATGATTGACCATGGGTGTCCGTGGGTGACCATGTTTGACTAAGGATGACTATGACTGAACAATGTTGAATATGATTGAGTATGATAGTAAAGAATAAGATTAAAATTAAAATCAAAGAGAAATCATCTTGGTGTACTGCATGTGAGTGGCCGTAGTAGAATTACGCATTAAGGAAGAAAACCCCCAATTTCTCTGCATAAATTTCAATGAGGGTTTTTTAAAATCTTTTTAAATGGAAAAGTGTTAGTAAGTTCCAACAATGGAAACAAAGTCAACTTATCTCCCAGATAAAGGCAACATAGAAGGGAGACATTGTGGGAACCCTTGTATAAAAAAAAAGTTGAAGTTGGAAAGAGGATTTTATTACCTTTCACTCGATGAAAAAGAAGTATTCAAATCCTTGCATTATGTATGCATTCCAGGGTACACCTTATGTGTGAAGGTAAAAAATGTAAACCCAGAGACAATCCTAAATTGATTGACATTTACCATGGTTGACTATTTATACTATTAAGGAGTTTTGACTTCTGTGATCCATAACATTGTTTAGAAAATCTTCGGCAAAATCACATAATCAATCTTTTGTCGACGCGTTTCGAACCAACCAGTGTGGTTCATCGTCAGGACAAGTTGAAGAACAGATCCAGCTTCGCCTGTTTAAATAGCTAGAGCAGAGACCCCAACGGTTACCTGGCCAAAGGTTGACTTAAGGAGCAAGGTCAAATTTAGTTATATTAGGTAAGAAATAAATAAATAAATATCTAAATATATCAATGATAAATTATAATATACTAATAAATAAATCCAAATTTAATATATAAATCTATATAAATTTTAGTTATATTAGGTGTGAGATAACCAAATAAATATATAAATAAAACAATAATAAATTATTTATTTATTAACTAAATATATAACTATATAAATCATAATAAATTATATTTATTTATTTATTAAATCAAAATATAAAACAAAAATAAATCAATTATTTAATTTATATAAATGGTATTATTAGTGAGGTAAATGAATATAAATTCATATATAAATATATAAATTTAGTTATATTAGGGGTGAGATAACAAACTAAATATATAACTAAATTAATAATAAATTATTTATTTAATAAATATATAAATATATAAAAATAATAATAAATTCTATTTATTTATTTATTTATTAAATAAGTAAATAAATATAAAAACATAAATTAATAAATATAATAGGAAAGATAAATTATTTATTTAATTTATATAAATGGTATTATTAGTAAGGTAAATAAATATAAATTCATATATATAAATTTAGTTATATTAGGGTGAGATAATAAAATAAATATATAAATATATAAATAAAATAATAATAAATTATTCATTTATTAACTAAATATATAAATATATAAAAATCATAAAAAAATAAAAAAATTATTTATTTATTTATTAAATAAAAAAGTAAATTATTTATTTAATTTATATAAATGGTATTATTAGTGAGGTAAATAAATATAAATACATATATAAATATAAAAATTAGTTATATTAGGTGTGAGATAACAAAATAAATATATAAATAAAATAATAATAAATTATTTATTTATTTATTAAATAAATATATAAATATATAAAAATAATGATAGATTATATTTATTTATTTATTAAATAAATAAATAAATATAAATTAAAAAATATAATAGCAAAGGTAAATAATTTATTTAATTCATATATAAGGGGTTTTTTTAGACGAAAGTTAAAGGGAGATTCAATTCTAAGGTTCTAATAGAAATAAATGAAATTTTTGGAAAAAATCTAATTATAACATGCTCAATAGTATCATAACCGGATAATACACTACATAGCCCGAAATTAATTCATAACATATTAAGGACTCAAACACTCCAAAGAACTGGGACAAACTTGCCCAAAGAGAATTAAAGGAGGGGGAAAGACAGAAACCCTAAGACCTAACAAAAAGGGAAAGAGGAGGCTAGGAAGACAAGGCTGGGACCCAGCACCTGCTAATCTTCCAGCCATCATCCCTATTAAGATTGTTCGGCCTCTTCTCAATCTCCAGGGCCTCACTAAATTTGCGATGGTGAAACTGCGCAATTTTGGCAATGACTTGAGCCTCCTCTATACACACATGATGCATAGTCTTTTCTGCATGCTCAGCCAGGGCCGAGGACTTAGTCCTCCCATGCCTTAAGTCAGCTGAATGCTCGCTAATCTGCTGATTGATCGAGCGACCAGTCTCACCAATATAGAGGGTCCCACAGGAACAGGGAATGACATAGACGCCTTTCATGTCCTTAGGGTCAATCGGGTCTTTCACAGACCTGAGGGAACTACGGATCGTATTGAGAGGTCTAAAAGTAGCGGGCACATCATACTTCCTCAGAATCCTCGCAATCCTGTCCGTGGTTCGGGCAAAAAGCCTTCCTCAGGGCCAAGAAGGAGCCTTCAATCCGAAGGGTCCCTAATGATCGTAGCATGGGTGTGAACCTTCCTTACATCCAAGGAACCACGGACAGGATTGCGAGGATTCTGAGGAAGTATGATGTGCCCGCTACTTTTAGACCTCTCAATACGATCCGTAGTTCCCTCAGGTCTGTGAAAGACCCGATTGACCCTAAGGACATGAAAGGCGTCTATGTCATTCCCTGTTCCTGTGGGACCCCCTATATTGGTGAGACTGGTCGCTCGTTCAATCAGCGGATTAGTGAGCATTCGGCTGACTTAAGGCATGGGAGGACTAAGTCCTCGGCCCTAGCTGAGCATGCGGAAAAGACTATGCATCATGTGTGTATAGAGGAGGCTCAAGTCATTGCCAAAATTGCGCAGTTTCACCATCGCAAATTTAGAGAGGCCCTGGAGATTGAGAAGAGGCCGAATAATCTTAATAGGGATGATGGCTGGAAGATTAGCAGGTGCTGGGTCCCAGCCTTGTCTTCCTAGCCTCCTCTTTCCCTTTTTGTTAGGTCTTAGGGTTTCTGTCTTTCCCCCTCCTTTAATTCTCTTTGGGCAAGTTTGTCCCAGTTCTTTGGAGTGTTTGAGTCCTTAATATGTTATGAATTAATTTCGGGCTATGTAGTGTATTATCCGGTTATGATACTATTGAGCATGTTATAATTAGATTTTTTCCAAAAATTTCATTTATTTCTATTAGAACCTTAGAATTGAATCTCCCTTTAACTTTCGTCTAAAAAAACCCCTTATATATGAATTAAATAAATTATTTACCTTTGCTATTATATTTTTTAATTTATATTTATTTATTTATTTAATAAATAAATAAATATAATCTATCATTATTTTTATATATTTATATATTTGTTTAATAAATAAATAAATAATTTATTATTATTTTATTTATATATTTATTTTGTTATCTCACACCTAATATAACTAATTTTTATATTTATATATGTATTTATATTTATTTACCTCACTAATAATACCATTTATATAAATTAAATAAACAATTTACTTTTTTATTTAATAAATAAATAAATAATTATTTTTTTTTATTTTTTTTTATGATTTTTATATATTTATATATTTAGTTAATAAATGAATAATTTATTATTATTTTATTTATATATTTATTTTATTATCTCACCCTAATATAACTAAATTTATATATATGAATTTATATTTATTTACCTTACTAATAATACCATTTATATAAATTAAATAAATAATTTATCTTTCCTATTATATTTATTAATTTATGTTTTTATATTTATTTATTTATTTAATAAATAAATAAATAAATAGAATTTATTATTATTTTTATATATTTATATATTTATTAAATAAATAATTTATTATTAATTTAGTTATATATTTAGTTTGTTATCTCACACCTAATATAACTAAATTTATATATTTATATATGAATTTATATTCATTTACCTCACTAATAATACCATTTATATAAATTAAATAATTGATTTATTTTTGTTTTATATTTTGGTTTAATAAATAAATAAATATAATTTATTATGATTTATATAGTTATATATTTAGTTAATAAATAAATAATTTATTATTGTTTTATTTATATAATTATTTGGTTATCTCACACCTAATATAACTAAAATTTATATAGATTTATATATATTTATTAAATTTGGATTTATTTATTAGTATATTATAATTTATCATTGATATATTTAGATATTTATTTATTTATTTCTTACCTAATATAACTAAATTTGACCTTGCTCCTTAAGTCAACCTTTGGCCAGGTAACCGTTGGGGTCTCTGCTCTAGCTGTTTAAACAGGCGAAGCTGGATCTGTTCTTCAACTTGTCCTGACGATGAACCACACTGGTTGGTTCGAAACGCGTCGACAAAAGATTGATTATGTGATTTTGCCGAAGATTTTCTAAACAATATTTATACTATGATAGCCTTTCACTTGAAGAAGAGAGCCTAAATAAATATTATATTCAATGTCACTTTGCTATACAAATGAAAACAAAATATGTGTCGTATTTTCGCTGAGCTAAAAAAAACTTATTTAGGAATATTACCACAATTAGTTTAAATTATATAGATAAATTAATTATTTAATTTATAATATTGTATAATATTTAATATATTAAATACAATTATATATATATATATATATATATATATATATATTTGAGTTTATTATAATTAAAACATGATTTGGATAACTCAATATTTAGAAAATCAACCAGTGATTTTTTTTGGGATATATATATTAAATTGGACAATCTAATTCCCGACGATTCACCACGTCACATAACATGTCTCCAAATTTTTCATCAAAAAAATAACATGAAATTTGTTTTTTGGGTGTCGCTTCCTGCCTGGTCAACAGAGAGTCGTAGATATGTTTCTTAGACTAAGCATATTCGACCCAGATTTAATCTGGCTCATTTAAATGTTTTTAATGAAGATTAAAAACATTAATCATCATCATTAAAAAGGTCGACGGCTCTTCCAACCGAGGTTAAAATAGGGAACCCAGATTTAATTTTGCTGATTCAAAATTTTTTATTAAAAAAGTTAACCTCAGCTCTTTCACTCCATCTTGAAATAGGGAGCTTTCACGTCATAAAATTTAGGTAAATATTCAATTAAAAAAATAAGTAATTTATTATTAAAATTGATATTTTTTTGGAAAATATTATTTATTTAATAATATATATATTTAAAAATAAGTAAATTTTTAATTTACAAAACCCAATAATTCTTTTTTAAATATTCAAAAGATAAACAATTAACCAAATTTCAACCAAATTTTTTTGTTTGTTTCGTATATACAAAATAATATTAAAAAAAATAATTTATGTATATATTTCTATATTTGTTTCCATATATGTTCACCTTCAAACCGCTTTCGGTTCATAAAGCGCGGCCAGGGAGGGGGCCATGGAGGCCTGCTTCAACGGCGACACTTTCTCTTTAACGATCTATCCACAGACTTGCGAAAGGGGGAAGACTTAGGTGCGAGATTTTCACCAAAACTAATGTTTCGATTAAGTATGCATTGGTCGCAATATTTTGAAGCACAGTAAATCAATCCACAGATCATGTCTAGAAACAAATTTGAGGATGGCACGATGCATTTTATTGATTTATCGAGTTTGACCTAAACAAATAGGTATATAAACACAACAAATGGTTGATATTTATTTAGGGTTTTTTATTTTTACATATTTTAAAAATTTTATACATGTGCAAAGTGAAATTGTTAAATTTTATCCATTTATATTTTTCTAATATTTTAAAATTTACCATTAAAATAAACCAGCATAAATTTATTCTAAATAAACATCTAATATGAGTTTAAAAAATCCAGATTTTTAGGTGTAACTTTTTTTATGAACTCACATTATTTAAATATTTTGTATAGTTATTTTTTTTTAATTTTTTAATTTTTTATTTTTTTTAAAGCAAAATTTCAAATTTCATGACTCATTCGACTGCCACAACTACACATCACACTAGGTTGTAGAATGAGTCCGTCTACTCAAAAACCATCTACATTTCATTATTCATCCACACAACTGAGATTGCTTGATAAACCAACCTTAGTCACACCCCAAGAGCAAAGAACACCTTTTCTATATAAGGGACATGTTGAATTTTTCCATTAGTATGCTATTCTGATTCTGAAAAGTTGAGTTATTTCCTCTAATTATTAACAATTATGTATTCTGTCAGTTATTGCAAATATTAATCCCAACCACCGCCTTAATCACACTAACAAACACCATGCTTGCCCATTCAACTACTACGCGGTTGCATATTTAAGTGAAGGTGGAAGGACTAAAATCAAAACAGAAGTACAACTTGAACCATTCCACAACACATCATAGAAGTTAAGGTATTTAATGAAGATTGGTAAATTAATATGGGCAAGCATTTACTGTGGGCATATTGCCCACACTCCACAACACCTGAGTATTAATTATTTGCTCTGTCACGTATTAATGTCAAATTTGAGGAGAAAATCATGGAGCGAATTTTGTTGGGGCGTGTGTAAACAACAGTTACTATGTTTTACTGTGTGTTACTCTGCAACCCCTGGTGAACTGTAAATCGTCGTAAACTTTTTTTTACTTGGTGAATGAGTTGCAGTCTCATATGAATGAATTTTCATGAATTAGAATTCAATCCTAAGTTTTATTGTGTTGCTCCAAGCTTTACTCTTTTTTACTTTGCTTTGCCATGAGCCATTTTCCTATGTTTTATTAAGCCTTTGTGTAGTTGTGATATCCTTGCAGCAATTGAACTCTTCATGAAACACCTCTCCTCTGCCTCCGCCTAATTTTTTCTAACATGGTATCAGAGTGCGTTAAATTCTATTAGTGTAAAAACAAGTGTTTTTACTAGCACTTAAAATTGTTTTGAGGGCAGATCGTTTTTTAGCATATTTACAAGTAGGTAGAAAGTTTTTTTTCTCACTTAGAAATGGAAACATCCACTACTACATGTAGGGGGGTTTTAAGACAATATTTGAGTCAATTGTCTTAACTTAAGACAAAATCAAACTTGTGTATTGTCGTAAATATTGTCTCTAAGTGGGTCTCTCAAAATATAATGTCTCAAAAATTTATCTCATAAAGACAATATAGAACACATATTATTATTGTCTCTATAAAGACAATTTGATTTGTCTCTCTAGAGACAATTTCGTTTGTGTCTCTTTAGAGACAATTACATTTTTGTCTTTTTAGAGACAATTCCATAATTCAAACTATTGTCTCTCTAGAGACAATATAAACAATTATTTAAAAAAAAAAAATGTCCATAATTCAAACTATTGTCTCTCTAGAGACAATAAAAAAAATTATATTTAAAAAAATGAATGTCCATAATTCAAACTATTGTCTCTCTAGAGACAATATAAAAAATTATTAAAAAAAAATAAATGTCCATAATTCAAACTATTGTCTCTCTAGAGACAATATAAAAAATTATTTAAAAAAAAATAAATGTTCATAATTCAAACTATTGTCTCTCTAGAGACAATAAAAGAAATTATTTAAAAATAAATAAATCTGCTCAAACTATTGTCTCGGATTTGCTCCTGCCAAAAATTATTTAAAAAAAATAAATTTGCTCAAACTATTCTCTCGGATTTGCTCCTCCCAATCTATCTGTGTATCCATCTCTATCTACCTATCCATCCATCCATCCATTCAACTATATGCATGTCTGGATATACATATGTAAGCCTGGAGATCTATGTTTTATAGTGTGTGCTCTCCTAAATTTTGGTATATGCATGCACATTGCATTTATAGGGTGTGCCTTGGGAAATATGTACCCATTTTGACTTTTTCTCCATCTCATTTGCAAGGAGAAAAGATATATCGAACTGGTTAACATTAAATAACAAGGACTTGACAATTATTGTACAATAAATAAACCATGCTCATCCTGATTCAGGGACCAAATAAATTCCTTGGTCCATTAAATAAGGGAAACATACACCAGAGAAAATTTAGGAAAACAAAAATATTCGATAATACAAAAAATTACAAGCTACACAGGAAGCATCCTCAAAACTGTCAGTGCTCTAGTTGCACCTTTGCGTCTGTTGGGTCTTTCTGAGCTTTTTTCCTACGATAAAATATTGGGTAGTCACGACTGCAATAAGGATAGGACATCAATGTAAGTATAAAAGAGATAGTAATTGTAAAAGTAAAAAAAAACATCCTATTAATTAAAAACAAATACATGATCACACAAATGTTACAAAATACATCCATAATGTAAATTTAAATCATGTTATGAAAATGTAATACTTGAAATATAGCATTCAAAATCCTTGTGCAAAGAACATCTTGGTGCAGAGAGCCTTGGCACCGCTGACATTGTGTCCATAGTTTACCAAAGAGCATTTCTAATTCCCTCACTGACATTGATCAAATATTAGTGTCATGTGATAGAAAATCTAGGTGAGAACAATAAACACAAGGCCTACTTTAAATTCTCCAAATAAAGAGTAATTGTATTAGAATACCAGCTTACCATTTGCAACTGTTTTCTGATACAATTCTGCTTCTCTTCCTTTGCAATGTGAACAAAGTGCCTGATCTTCTTTGCTGCAATGGCAACATGAAATCAAGTAACATCATGAATTTCAATATGAAGCAACCTAACTAGACATTCTTATTATAAGAAAGCTAGGCAGTTACATACAAGGAGAGCAGGCATGGAATCATGCAACCTCATAGATTTTTCCACATAAAAAAGATGAACCCTAGTAGCTTTCTAAAGTGCCAAACTAAAACAATAGTTATTGTCAATTGTGCACTACTATAAGCAAGGAAACCACATGCAGGACACCCTCTACTTGTATTAACTAAATACCTGATAGGTGTTTTACAACCAATACAACTGAATTGTTTCTTGGCAAATTTCATAATTCCACTATTTGAAGGAGTTGATATGGAAACTGCTCGTGTGTGACTACCATGAAGAAGCTCCTTGCTTGCATTCTTCAAAATGGGCTCAAATATTCTCAACAGTGCCTACAGAGCAAAAATAGGGACTAATAAAAAACACTTAGCTGGAAAGAATTACTATCTATCAAGATATATTTGAAACAATAGTGAAATTTTCAAAAAGAGCATAAACTACAAGTGATGATGCTTTGGTCTTTCACCTTGCTCAGTTGATTCTCCAGATAATATTGTGGATCAATAGGGATGTTATTCTCTAGTACGTAAATTGGATCCTTAGATTTATCATATGCCTGTGCCCAAGTAAACACATTAGTCATTATATCCATAATCCCTCTCTAAATTATGCCTCCAAATAAAACATAACAAAATAATTAAAATAACCATTTTTTACTGCAATATTGAGACTTATGCTGAGCACAGAAGGAGTTAATTATTACCTTGGCACCTTTTGCAACCTTTATGATGACATATGGAACACGATCACCCACAGTTGGAGTAGTTGCAGCATCCCTCTGTAAACCAGGGGCAGCTTGGCTTTAAAACACGACATCAATTTAAAAAATCCAACAATGGACTCATTGTCAATAAAAAGAAAAATATTACAAGAGCCTTTAGATGCACTGTGGTAATAAAAAAAGAGAGATAGGATTGAAATGGAACCAGAAGGCATTGCACCATTCATTATACTTGTTCTGAGAAGTTATTTCCAGTATTTACCTTCCGCATGCACTCAGCTAGTTCCACGTGTGCTGCCTTTACTGCATAGTCATCTCTAGTCTTTGTCAGACCCTGACTAAGCAAAGAGATTTTTAGCACAGGAAAACAATGATGCCCTTAAGAATATGTTGATAGCCTTGATAAAGGATATGACCTACAAACATCTGTTTCTGCCGCAGCTAAACAGTAATCAATTTTTCTCAGCATGAGATTAAAAATGCAGATATATTATATATTGTCATATGTTTTGATTCTCTTCAATTGTATAAGAGCCTCCCTTGACACTTCTTCCTCCCATTGCTAGCAGTAAATATTGACTGAATCCCTTCCAAGTACAGAATGTAGGTTGAAATTTTGATGATGTAGGTGATTGCTGTACGGGGGATCTGTTAGATATCACTGAACTAGTGAAACATTGTGTGAAAATATCACCAACCCCCACCCCTGGATTTGTCATCAAATGTTTTCTACAAATCACCAAATCTAAAATTGATTCTCCAAAAGTTAATTTATCCAAGCAGATTGTTTGTGTACTTAAAAGGCACATTGTATCCAAAAAACGTGAAAGAAGAGAAGCATACCTGGCACCAAGTCTAGCAACTTCACCTACATCAATAGTTATAAAGACGTTAGTTCATGATATGTCATTTTATGAAGTCCATGATTGGAAAATTTTGATGTCTAATTGAAATTTGCCACAAAGTCATGAAACCTGTCTAATCTAAGCAAAAACAGAGTAAAAATTGGTAATTTGAACCAGATTTGGTATTGAAATAGATTGTTGAGAATCATTTTAAGTAAACTCACCATAGAATTGAATAAAAGCAAATGGAATAAAAAAGGGGATCACCATCAAAGAAATCCACATAAGGCTCTTCAAGGGCCACCATCCTGAATGCCACGAGTCATGACATTCATGCAACTTCGTAGTTCCAACTGTTGTAAGAAATATAGTGAAATAAAATATCTGAGGTGATGTTAAGGTAAACAGTTCAGACTCCAGAGGCCTATCACTATGGTCCAATACTATTGGGGAAAATAATGCGCTTGACATCGCACGAAGTGCCCGAGACGCATGTGCCACTTATAGTCAAATGGCATCGATACGCGGATATGATTTTATGTAAGTTATGTTGCCATGGTTATGCATTTGAAAATTGCCAAGGCCACTTGCATGTTAAAGCCCCCACAAACAATTTGGTTTGTAACCAATGGGTGGTTAGTTCTGCATGAAAATTCAGACCTTAATACTGATCTGGATTTACCTTCTGTGAAAGACGTGATGCCACTTCAAACTTAAAAAGCTCATGACAAGAAATTAGAATCCGGTATCCAACGTGTTTAAAAGCCAAACAACTTGTAAGGAATATAAATTTTAGAATTGGATACAAAGCAGCCCAGGCTTACTCGAAGCACACCTTCTATACCTAAGCAGTGATGACCTCCTTGACAACCTTTCAAATCTGTAAAAACGAAGATCTCAAATTCATATATATATAACGAAGAAAATGACATACAATGTAAATTAGGTTCATTTTCCAAAGCCAAATGTAATTACATGTATATCAAAAGAATAATAATCTAAATGGATGCAAATAAGTTAAAGAGCTATTTGAAAAATTCACGATTTTATGAGAATTTAAGTAAAGTTAAAAGTTGTAAAATCATGTGAAATGTCCCGAAGTAGGTATATTGTATATACTTCTAACACTTGAAACCAGGAATATGTAATAAGTGACTTGATCGCAATGTAAATCTCCTCTTCCCCCTATCATATTTTCCCCATTTCAAAAGTAGCAAATGGTCAAAAAAAATTTGTCATAAACATGCAGAAGGGTTCAATTTTCTCACCTTAGTTATCACCAAAAGTGACAAATCCATTCTGTTCATTAACAAGTCAGAAATAGTGTTCTTGACATACTGCACTGCACCAGGTATGTCACGATCAATGAGTATTTTGTGAAGGCACTCTGTAACCAAGTTCTTCACCAGCAGGCAATTGTCCCTTCGTACTGTTTCAATGCCTATTGATGTGGAATATTTAAAAGATTGGGAATATTTAATAATTAAGAAGGCATCAAATAAATTATTTTTCTAAGAGCATTTTGAGCCTTCACAAACACTAAGGCCTGTCTTTGAAACAAAAAGATTAGGTTTGTCACCTTTAGTATCCATTTTGTCATAAGCATCTGGCTTTGTCCACAACAACCCAACACATCTTTTCTTGCTGATCAACAAGTATGGGTAGTATATTTTTTCAAATTCTAGTTTAATAGGCTACATAAAAGCATATGTTAAATAACGCACTGATTAGATGCCAAAGATGCACCAAACAGATGCAGATAAGCCACAGAAAAGCATAACTAATCATCTTGTCCTGTGCATATTTACAAAGATCTCATGGAAGTGGAATGTCAAAAGAAGATTAGTTTTAAAAAGAAAGGTGATATTAAAACATTCATCCCTACAAAAACATCATTAACAACTCTATAGGCTTCATGGATATTTAAAATTCTTTACACTGTACCTTTGTAAGTGTACCACTAATATAATCTGAGGCTTCCCTCCATAGCGTCATGGCCTCTTCTATATTTGGTACACCAAACTATATCATAACTGAATCTGTATCTCCATATACAACCTAGATTCAAATATAAAAATATAATATCAAGCTTTACAGTAGAAATCTTGGTTAGGATCGGATCACCCATTATGATTTCAAGAACTTGGACTATCACCAATACAACAAGTGTAGTTCTTGTCATTACTAATCCAGTTCAAAGGTTAAAAATTCCTTTAGTTGCTAAATAATAGCCTACCTCAGCATTTTATTGGTAACCACCAACTATTGTGAACCTTTCTTCAACTAGCCTCTTTGTATGCTCTGTCATTTGACAGCGTGACAGGTGGAAAAAAAATGAGATGATTAATGATATGAAATTTTAAAACAATACGTAAAATCGATATTGTCTGATGGAATAGAGAATGTGTCAAAAGATCAAACTGGACTTGTAATAAAAATATAATAAGAGGACCTAAGCATATCATCTTAGTTTTACAAGTACACATGACTAATTAATGAAATTCAAGAACTTGATCTTATCTATACAAGATTGTCAATTACAGTTCATACCCAAAACATTATGCTAGGAGGAAGAAAAGAATTACATGGATATAATTGATGCCCAAAAATAATCAATTTCAATGGCTAATACATGCATATATAGAATAAGAGAGGACTGCAAGCATCTCTATCTTGTAAGTAAAAGAAGCACCAATAACGATCACGAGATGGAAAATAGTTCATCTCTCTCTATTACTAAGAAGAAAAATGTTATATTTGGCAATAGATGTAGTATATTCTATCCCTTCACCCAACATAAGAATATACGTGATGCATAAATGAACTCTTAGACTACAGGCCTGATTTAATAGTATTGGATTTCTATGTTTCCCAAGTAGATCCAATTGGGTGATATAGGTATGGCCCTAATGAAATGTCCATATGCAAGAGAAAAGCATAGAATAATAACCATGAAATAAGAAACCATGCTTCAATAATGCAATTCCTATTACATAGTCCAAGAAAGGCTTGCCATCTGACAATAGACTACAGCAAAATCTGCCACGTACGGGAGAAACGTCACATGTTGCAAAAGCCAATCAGGTTGCACTAGAAAGCCAGCTCTATAAATTTGGACAAGAGCAATGGCGGCGGCCACGAGGTTCCCTGCCATCAAACATAGGAGTTGTATTCAACCGCTACCAAGCTACAATCCATGCTTCAGAATAACCACTAGCAGCCCAGAATCCACAACTTGAAAAAATCAACACCCTAAATTTCAATCAATGCATTATTTTTGCACCCCTCCACCCAACTTGTAATGATCAGCCAACTGAAAATATCAAATAATTTCAGTTCTAATACCCAATAACATGTCAATTCAGCTCATGGAGCTAAAGGCAAGAAGTTTGGAATCTACATAGCTGATCCTATAATCAACCTCCTCTAACCTAAAAAATAAAGAGATGAACTGTGAATAGGTAATAAAACAAAACCTTGTAAACATTCTGGTGTACAAAAAGTGAACTTTCGATTCTTTAATACATCAATTTGTACATACCCAAGCCTTGTACATCAACATTGGTAGCAGTCATAATAGGGCTCTTTCCAGCGTTAAATTCTGATAAGACCCAATCTCTCTCAGCTTGGCTTTTATCTCCATGAATTGATAGTGCTGGCCATCCATCCATACGAAGTTTCCTAGTAACTTGGTCACAACCTTTTTTAGCTTCCAAAAAGATAAGCAAGTGGCTACCATCCATGATCTCCTCTAAGAGACGTATTAACCTGAAAGAGAAATGTCTAAATTCATGGGTGCATTTGCACAGCTTAAAAGCAAAATGATAGTCAGTATATACTATAAACTGCACCTAGGAAGGATAAACTACACCTTGTATACTTCTCATGTTCAAAAACAATCTCCACAATTTGCTCAATAGCATGGTTTGCCTTGAGTTCTTGTGAGCTAATTATTACCTAGAAAGACATAGAAGTTCATACAGCTTTAGCAGGCATTGGAAAACCTCCAATAATAATAAAGTTGCAAACATAACAGAGACCATCACTTGCCACCCAAGAAAAGCAGAGCTCAGTTTTATTACATGCAGACTTGTAGAAAAGAAACCACCTTGTACGAATTATGCAGAGATTGCTTAGCAAGAAGCTCGACTTCCTTTGGCCAAGTTGCACTCCAGTATAATGTCTGTCGATCTGGCCGAATCTGCATACTAGGGAAGATTCATAATTGGTTACAACAGACACCAAATAGCTCTAATGTCAAATGAGAGAAATAGTGCAGGAAGATAGGTTAATTAAACATTTTCCAGCAGATAAATATGGATTACAGAAAGATCCACAAAAGTTGGTCCATACCCAAGGGAAAAGTTCTAAGTAAATAATAATTCACTGCCATCACCAACAAGGTCCTTTTCATTAAGGCACCGATATAAAGTCCATACATACATGTGCATGTGTGTGCTGTTCAAAGTTACAATTCTCTCGAAACCATGGATGTGAACTTACATTTCTAGACACTACTTGTATTAATGAATTCTACTGTGAATAATCAAAATCAAAATGAGACATTGCTGCTCCCAAAACAAATATTTAAAACCGACAATTAACGTTTCAATACCAACCTTCTTCCTTAGCCAGGAAAGAACAAAATTGAGAACACCAGAGAAAAAATAATAATAATAATAACAACGAAAGAAACAAAATATAACCCAACAAAAAAAAAAATGTCTTTTTATGGTCTTTTATAATGCATTCTTAACTACTGATGAAAACAGATTTGATATCTGAGTCAATAAGTAATCGAAATCAATATTAAAGACACAAAACAGGTCATATTGAAATGTTTATGAGTGCGCAATTTATCCCGTGTAACTAAGCCTATAGTATATATTAAATGGAAACGATACATACTTGAGAAACAATTTTTTTTATCTGTGGTTCAAAACCCATGTCTAGCATACGATCAACTTCATCTAACACAAGATATGTCACTCTTCGCAAGTTTGTATTTTGTGACTCCAACATATCGATTAACCGACCCGAAGTTGCAATGACAATCTCAACCCCTAAATCCAAACAAGGGAAGAATAAAACTAGCAATTCAGAGTGACATCCAAAGGTTTGAGAACATATAAACAGTGAAGGCAATGAAACAATAAAACATAAACGATCGAGATTTGTGAATACATAAAAGGCTTAGAGTGATGCTACAAAGTAACCTACCTTTCAAAAGATCCCGTACTTGTGGACCTTTGGGAGCACCTCCATATATACATGTATTCTTGATTTTTGACGCTGCCCCAAATTTAGTTGCCTCTTGCTAGAACTAGATAGCAAGCTCACGTGTAGGTGCTAACACCAAGACAATAGGCCCATCTCCTGGAGCTGATATATGACAACAAGTGACAACATTTAATATGTAGCCATGTATGGTAGGTATGGAGGAAAAAGACATTTCCCTCCCATCAAGAGATCATACTTAAAAAAAAAAAAATTTACATCACAGTAAAAGGGCCAAGGAGGAGATAAGGCTCTCGACAATTTAAAGCTAAAAGACACAATAACAAACCTAAATAAGGTTGAGCATTAACATGAAGAATAGCAGGTAAAAGATATGCCAGTGTCTTCCCAGAGCCTGTCTCAGCAACACCAATTAAATCCCGCCCTTTCAAAGCCATACGCCATCCTTGAGCTTGAATAGGTGTTGGCTCCGTAAAGCCTGCCTTTACAACCTCTTCAAGAACATACTCTGACAGAAAAATACCTACAATTCAAAAATTAGCATAATTTTTCTTACGTTCCAGAAATGTCTTAAAACGACAATTTTGATAATCAGTAAAATCTGACACCCAAAATAGATATAGAAAGGCCTGAGATTTGACTGTTGCTCAACGATCCTATTTTACACATTTCAAATTTTTAGGTTGGATAGAAATCATAAAATATAGGGCAACCAAGTCCAATTCAAGAAGGCCAAAAGACAAATTTCTAAATTATCCTGCATTCATGTACAATTCAACATAGGATTCAAGGAATCATCAATCATCAATACACAGACATGTTAACATGTGAGGGGTACTTTTAACTAAGATAGCAATAAGATAAAATCCTCCAAATACCAAATACATTTATACATTCAAATCACATGCCTTCAATAATGATTATATGATTTCTTTATATACCTATTTAAACAGTGCACATATGGCCCATTACTTATTAAGCCAACCATATTACATAATTATTTACACATAACATAGGCATTTAACCCCATAAATACTACCCTTTGGAATCATATCATTTACATTTAACCCCTTATATTACCTTGGTTCATATCATAAATACATCCTTAAAAAGCTTTGAAATATGAAAACAATCATAGTGAGAAAGGATCTTAAAAAAATGTTACAAAGAATAGGAAATTGGCACATTAATATCATACAATAAAGTATCTACAGATTTTGCAAAACAGTCCCTTCTCAGGGATGGGCAACAGAGTCTCGCCGGAGAATACAAGGTCAAAGCATAGAAGCACTACAACTACCCTTTTTATCATGTCAACCTTCAATAGCAATCCCTCATAGCAATTCAGGAATGTGGGAATTAGAAGGAAAGTAGTGATGTGCTGCAATTTAAATTCAGCAAAGGCAGACACACAGCCAAGGAATGTTACACGTCCTCTAACTTTGAACTTGTGCTGAGGAAAATCCCTACTTAGAATTCATGGTAGAATTAATCTAGATTACCATCCTATCATTGCCTATTATTTAGAGAGGAAACTGGAGGAAAGTAGAAGAATAATTTAACCTTCCGGCACAAACGCTTAGCTAACAAGGATGGTTGAAAATTTCTCCTCTTGGACAAGAGAGCAAGAGAGTAGTTGGATATCGTGATGTAAAAAATTGATCTCAGAAATAGTCAAACAGGAAAACTTCACACACAAAAAATCCACGTGCAATGAAGTTTGAACAATTTAATCCCATCACAAAGAGAAGCGTGCACAATAAAAGCCAAGACCAAGTCACAACTGAAAAATTTAGGGATGAAGTGCAGATGACGCTTATAATCAAAATTGCTTCAAGCAGTCCAGGTCCCAAAAATACTAACTTCTTGCAAAACCTCTAAAATTAGAGGCTAAATGTATTGCTAGATTAAAGTTACGGGAGGCAACCTTTCTTAGCTTCAATAGCACATCCCCAAGGAAATGTGTTGGGAACCAATTTTCCACCAAGTTTTTGGTATGGGAGTGTAGGAGCAGAGAGACACATATGGAGGGGCATGCAAACTATTCTCAAGGAAATTTGAGGGGACTGTGACATAGAAGTTCCTAGCATAGGGTCTCATTTCTAAAAATATAAAAAAAAAAAAATAATAATAATGATAAAACCCTAACAATAACAATAGATCTCATGCAAATTCATCATTGAGCAATCCAATGAAAACACCCAATACTGAAAACCCACAATCTTGAAAACTGTTAAGGGCACTAAATTGATATGAAATTCTACTTTCTTCAAGTCCAATGAGGTTGGAACCACTGTCAAATATCTTAAAGTCCAATGAGGTTGGAACCACTGTCAAATATCCTAAAACAATGAGTGGTAATAATTAAAAATTTAAATAAAAAAAAGTTAGATATAAGATAATGTAATGTTATAATGTCAAGTAAAAAAGATAAAAGAGATAAGGGAGAGAATGTGTATAATTACCGAAGTCACAAATTTCTCAAGACTCTAAACCCTTTCTCTATTCTGTCTTAAAAAGTTGTTAGACAAAATCTTTGTTGTTAGACAAAATATTTGGGGAATTCTTAAAAAATTGTTAGACATAAAATAATTTCTTTGGGGAATGGGTGTTAGTTTTTCACCCAGGAATTCCTTTTTTGGTGGTGGGGGAATGGCTGGAAAATAAATTATGATGAAGAGACAAATATTAATAATACCTGGAAAACTTGCGTCATGAAAAATTTTGACGGGCTTGGGAACGTCCCGACCATCGACTGTAATTTCATGTCTCTTGCAATATTCGCTGACCTCGTCTTTAGTCATAGAGGTGATTTCCTCTACCTCCTCATAGAAATTATTCTTAAAGGATGTCAGGTTGTTAAAATCCTGCTTCGACAGTGAAATTAAGGGACAAATAATATACATGTCGCAGCAGGTTGAGATTTATGGGACAGAAACCTTGCACACAGAGGTAATATATTAAATTAATGCATGCATGTTGTCGGGAATATCTTAAATTAATGCACGCACATTGTGGTGATTTGCATGAGAGATTCAATGCATATCATATTAATCGAAATTGAGGAACAAAAAAATTATGCATTATATTGAATTCTTTTTAATTATGTGCATTAGGTAGTGCATGTAGTATTACTTGCATGTTTAGAACTAAATCCATGAAGCATCTATGTATTTCCATTTAACACTCACAATCCGGTGCATGAAAAAAAGTAGGTGTATTTACTTGTGCACGTCTTAAATCAAATGCATGACAAGACTTATGCAATTCATTTGGATATTTTAATCCAGTGAAATAATATAGTACGATTTGTCGTGAATTAAGAGGGTAAATTAACAAATTGGCATACGAAATTAACAAAGGTGAATACTTTGCCTTCACGAATTTAATTTATATAGTTAAATGCATGCAGACAGTGGAAATTTTACAGTAAAGTTAAGTAAATCAATAGACGTATGACATACAATCTTGCAAGAAGACAGAAGCTGGAACTGTGCATTTACGTTGTGCTAATACTTTTCATGCCTTCAGACCACGTAGATTAACTATAGAAAATTTAATGAATGACAACTGATTTCTAGGATAAGATCATATATACTATGCTGAAGCAAACATTTTAGCAGACTTCAAATATTAAACGAAGGTCAATCATTAAGGAGGTCTACAAGAACTACTCCATAAAGGGTATACAAAATAGGTATAAATGCAAAATACTAAACCAGAAAAATCCGCTTGAGTAGTACAACAAAGTGTCAATATGATTAACTAAAAATGTATGTATACATATATACTTCGATAAACACTCATGTATAGAACTAGATACATCAAGATAACCATTCAGGGTTTCAATAATAGAACCATAAAACATTTTAAGAATAGAGCTCTGCAACACATATGAATACCAATAGACCCAAAATAGGGGATAACTTAAGAATTTGCCCGTTAACATATGGACGCTAAATCGTGAGCCTACAACTTGGCTTTCCAAAACACAAAACTCTATGAGATGTCCAAATAGAGTCTTATAAACTATGTGCATAGTTAAATAAGCATGAACATAACAATTACCTCATCTTGCTTAGGTTGATACCCCCAAACGAAGTCCAACATAGACTAAATAGAAAAGATAAGTATTTGAATCAAACATTGGAGGGTACCCTGAGGTATTCCTTAGAAAATTTATACAGTCACAGTGATAACAACCCTCATGACCACCATACTGTAAGGCCTTCCATATAGGGAAAAACTTAGTAGAACAATAACGGAGAAATTGTAATGTCGAGAATCAAACTCCATGGAGTGAAGGAGGTCGAAACCAGTGAGGAACCAACCTGGAAGCATACAAGCGACAATTAGTGCAGAGCGAGCCAGTTGTGACAGATATCTTCCGGTCCAAACTCTGGTATAAAGCATACCTGTGAGGACCAAACAAACACGTATCAATTAACTATGGACTTATTCAAGTAAGAAATTTCGAGTAAACTAGACTATGGCATGCAACTAATAAATCCCAAAACCCTTACCTGGATAAACTTGCTGAGGTTTGTTGCTGACGACCCACCTGGATTCAAGGAAAGAATTCACTAGTTAGATTCGAAGAAAATAAGGGAAATAGACTAAAACAATCTTAAACCAGGAGAAGCTTAGCCAATAAACTAACTTGGGTGTTGGAAGCGAAAATCTTAAGCATAGTGCAGTCGTTGGGCAAAATGATGCCCTGGGTCACTACAACACCTGTACAAGAAATAAGACGAACTAAAATTTAATCCCGAGAGTGAAAGATACGAGATTTCAGGGGAAAATTGAGTAAAAAAGATAATTTCCAAAAAATTACCTAAAACCAGGTTAAGTGAATGCATAGTCGAACACCAATCCTTCATTGTCCCCATGTCGTCGCTCAGAGTTCTCTCATAAGTGGTGGGAAATGGTAATGAACCCGTGACTATCAAAGACCGCGGTGAACCAGGGCAATGGCTGAGCAATGGAGTAGGAAACAAATTTCGAAATGGTGAAATTTACCTCGAACCAGACCCTGGAAAGGGACAGGTTTATGAATGTGCGTTTGGAAATGTGAAGGAACAATAACTCTGTCGAAATTGGAAGAGGGTGAGGAAAATGGGCAGAAAAGAGAACTTAGGAGGTTAGGAATAGGATAGGGTTAGCCCTAATACATTAGAGTTGTTGGTATGGAGCCAAGGATACACAACCATTGATTTACCCTCGAAACCGTAACCATGAAGATTCGTGCCATCACATACCTCCTCACATGGGATTGGGTGACAAGTAGGTGGATTATTGGGTCTGTGCTATCCATTGCACAACTATCAAGTATAGGGAGTGCCAGAGGAAGCAATTAGGTTGCCACCTCACATGAAACCGTAAACAAATTAAGTTCATCACCCTCCATGTGTACAATGGTGTGCAGACCTTGTCATACGACATTAAATGGCCAAGTATACAACTAGTAGATTAAATCACGAGTCAAGTTGGTGAAAATAATTATAATAATATTGAGGTATGTAATATATGGATTAAGTAGGTGAGTTGAGTTTCATGAAAATAATACAAATATGATTTATAATGGTATGTTGAAAAAAAAGGGACACATATGGAGTAGAAATATTGATTTTTAGTACATTAGTCGATGCATTATTATTAGTTAGACCAAAAAAAAAAAACTCAGATGCTGGAGAGTGATGTCAAGGTTTGTTACAAAAGTATAGTGTTTGTAAAGTTGATTGCTACCAAATTAAGTGGATATTGTGTTAAATAATTGGAGAATATAGAAATATGCTATTATAATAATAGATGACATTAAAAATATTGTTATATTTTAATTTTAAAATTTTATGGTGCAATAAAGAGTTGGAAAATAAAAGTTAAGATAATATTCAAGAAGGTAGTTAATTCTCAATTCTAACTAGTACAAACAAGAAAATCAACATTTATAAAACATTTATGAACTTTTATAAGCTCCACAATGAAGTTGGGCATTGAACTATTCCCAAAATATATTGTGATGCTAGAATTTATTATATTTGTCACACTAAGAGGGTTGAAGATGAAAGTAACTTTCTAAAAATATAGTGTGATGCTATAATTTATCATCTATGTGACACTAAGAGGTTTGAAGATGAAAGGCACTTGTGACGCTAGAATTTATCATCTTTGTGACACTAAGAAGGCTGAAGATGAAAGTCACTTTCTCAAAATATAGTGTGATGCTAGAATTTATCATCTCTATGACACTAAGAGGGTTGAAGATGAAACGAACTTTTTCCTAGAGTGACATGACTACACCCAAATTAGAACTCGATTTCAAAATATTTGTTACAACACTAACCTTCTAAGCTCCTAATTCATCAAAACTATGGTAATCTTGGAATGCTTTTCCTAATGAATTTTGAACAAGAAATAATATTCTAAAATAATCTAGGTTAGCTCTTTTCTTTTTAAGGTCACATAGATAAATTATGATCTTAATGGATGTTAATCATAATCATCATCATAACAAGAGTATAATTTACTTCTTGAAGAAGTTCATTAATTCGAAATTACAAGTGACATGGGATGAAATCAATAAGAAGATAATAATGTAACATATCAAGAATGATTCGATAGATATTGATGGGCTGAAAGATAAGTAAAAAATAGTTCTAACTAAAGTAACCCATTAAGGGTTGGCACTACAAAACAAATTATATCTCACAAGAAATAAGACAAGGAAATTATGCAACTTGAAGGGATCAACCCTATGGCACGATGTTGACATGATTTCAGGTACATAATGCACTATGGTGAGAAAGCTATCACTATATACAGAGCTACCAACCATTTCCTCTCCTACTTTTTATACTTATACATTTTACTTGCCTCCTCTTTCATTGAACCATTTTCCTGGAGATGGAGCCTCCTTTGGATTCAAAATGCCAATAGTTTCAAAGATCATTATGGAAATTCTAAGCTCTTTATCTGCAAAACCACACCACATAGACCTAAAATATACTAACCTATCACTATATATATATATATATATATAAGTTTAAATCACTTACCTCAAAGGTATATAAAGAATTGGTGCATAAAAAGTGCCAAAGATATGTCTTTTAATCCCATTTTGGTCATCAACAACAACTAATACAGATGTTAGATATTAATATGAATCTTTTTTAATAATTTAAATGAAAAAAATAGTAGTCATAAAGGTGTTTGGGTGTCACAAGGTTGAAAAATGGTGGTATAAGGCCAAAAAAAGGCTTCAACTTTGATACTCTTCTTTCATGGTGCCAAAATGGCCATCTTAGAGAATCGACCGATGTCCAAAAACACACAAACATTACCATGCTTGCTAGAGGGAAAATATAACATTTAATCCATAGTGACTAAATCCTAAGGCTTTCCTAGTCTATTTAAAGGAGTGTACAACCCCTAATTCTTGATGGTTGGTTTACAATGACATAGGAAGTGCATGATCTAATATACCAATGGACAACCTATTGAAGATTTGGCTAGTAGAAATATTTTTGAATTACTACTATTGCAGGTTTCTCTCATTTTATTATTTTTTATATGAAGCATAAGATACCAAAAATGTTTTTTAGGGTCACTTGTCACCGGTGGCTTAAGTGATATGTTTTTGGTACACCTTCCAAGAAATTTCATACTAACAAATGGAAACTCTGTTGGTCTAATAATTTAGTTCCTGTGTGACTGAAGTTTGAGTAAATTTCAAGGTTTTCTAAAACTATTTATAGCCTCTGAATTTCTAGTTATAGTTTTCTTTTTTTTTTTGTCAAATTTTCAGATTCTGATGATTTTCTGGTTCTTTCCGTATGTCATAGGTACCATCCAAGTAGAAGACAACAAAATCTGTGCAAGATCTATTGATCGAGAGTCCCAGGAGAAAAACACACTTTTCAGCCCGATATCTACATTCCAGAGCACACTTTTTGGCCCATTATCTGTGTTTTCCATTATTTCCAGGTTAGTACGTGCCTTTTGGATTTTTTCCAAGAATTTTTCAAAATTTTTTCAGACTTGTTGAGAGTGTTGTGTGTGTACTAGGAAGGTTTCTTATCTCTATTTCAGTATCCCGTAGGCCTAGATTCCCTTAGTTTTTCTCTTTGAGGAAGGAAAAATCCCCCTAGGGGAGTACACCTCCACCATTTTAGGAATATATTGGCTACATGAGGAGTCTATGGTTTCATCATTTTCAACCACTAATTTTCAGAGTCTAATCCATTACTTTACATGACTTGTGGATAGGTTTATTTCACCTTTTATCCCTTTAGAGTTTGGGTTTTTCCTTTCCCCCTTAAGATCCCCTTCAACATCCTAGGTTTTCGAGCTTCATACCTATCCTTTGCAACATTTGTCACCTCTTATTTTTTTTGTGTGTCTACACCATTTACAACAGATAAGTGCCTCTAGATCTCAATAACTTTGACATTAGGTCTTTTAGCCATTTTATGTGTCTTTGAGTAGCTTGTTTTACTTCTCTTCCTTAGCTTCTTCAGAGCCTTTTTGGGTGGGGTTTTGTGTACTTGATTGGATGTTTATTTTCCTATCCTTTTCATCATTATTTACAGTGTTTCAGCACTTTATTTTTAACAACACATGGAATCATAAAACATTCTTAATTAAATCATCCACTTTATACATCATTTTCACACACTCAGGCGCTAAATGAGCATGAGATTGGTTAACACCACCAAGACAAGACTTGAAACACCACACCTTAATAATTTAACATACATATATTAAGCCCACTTGGGCACTAGGGCCAAAGAACCTATGTAGTTTAGGTGTAGGATCAGTGGGATAGGCTTCCAATAACACCCATCGATCACTTACATTGAGACATAGAATTTGACATATTAGGGAGCTTAAAATCCTTCACATTCCCATGGTCCAAAGTCGAAGTGCATCAAAAAACCAATTCAAAGGGGGTTAGGCTAGGTCATTGTGTGAGCGGTTCTCCTTAGGGATACCCAACCCTTGGCAGGGAATCCCATGCGATGGTTGATCACCAAGAAGCTCAAGACTCGACCACCTCTATGGGATGAAGGTACCCATAGTGACCAATCTTATGAAAAATCCCTATAGGACTAGTTGTGGGAACCAGTTGGTTCTCTACCTTACCTTTCTCTAGACAGCTCTACTTGTGGGTATCATAATCCATCAAGTAAGAAGTTCTTTGGAAGGTCATCTAAAACAATAAATTTACGATTGTTTGACGATTTAGACCACCTATAGTGTAGATGTGTTTTTCTTTGATAAGACGTGCTTGCTTGTACTAGAGTAGCATCATTAATATAGTTGGTTTACACTTGGAACCACTGCACTAGGTGTTTGCTTGCTATTTTTTGCTCTTTTTCTCCTATCATCACTGTTTAGTCCTTAAGGTCATCATTGTCTTGACATCATTGTGCCCCCTAGGCATTTGTCATAGAGAATTTAAGGCCTTCACCCTCAGTTTCTATTAGGACATATTACTCCTCCTCGTCAAGTTAAAGTACATCTTCTGAGTCCTCCATTGAGTCCTCATTTTGACTCTAGTTCTACTGATTCTTCCAATTCTTCCTTTCATTCCGCATCTTCTCAATGTTGTACCATCACCATGTCAAGCACCAATGTGGGTGTGGGAAACCAAGGTGCTAACCAAAGTACTAACTAGGGTAACCCCATGAGGGTAACCTTCACTAATATGGGCACTGCTACTCCATTGCCTCCTTTTATGGCTAGTTTGGGTCTCCCTAATTCAGCCAACTCATCAACAACCCCCTTCTTCATGACCCAAATTGGCCAGTTATGCCTACTAAGATTCCTTTCGACATCCCCAATTTTGAAGGTAATCCTAGATAATATCCTACAAATCATGTTTACTCATTCCGTATGTGGTGTTCATCCAATTCTATCATATAAGACTCCATTTGTCTTCACCGTTTCTACTACACTCTTACTGGAGCTACTACTAAGTGGTATGTTGATCAAACTAGATCCACTCATTCGACTTTTGTGACTCTTGGCAAAGATTTTATAGCCTATTTCAAGTTACCTTTCTGTTATGACACTAGTACCAAGCTTTTCACTTCTTTTCGTCAAACTTTTTCCACTGGCCTATCTGATCATGTTCAAGAATGACATAGAAGGAGGAGAATATGTAAAGCTCCTGAATTCTAAGACTATGTCTATATGGATTGGTACCTTAAATCTCTTTTGGCCCCCATTGCTAAAGAAGTCAATTCTCACCTCCCTTAATCTAAGGAATATTCAAACCTTTTCTATAAAGAAATAAGTTTTTTTCTTTAGAAAACATACAGTTTGAGGTTAAAAAACTTGTAAAGGGAAAATTTAAGAACATCAAAAGCTACCAAACAAAAATCTTAAAAATTGCTTTGCATGTCCTTTTTTATTTAACAATCAAGCAAGACTTCCCCAAACCCTAGACTCAAAGCTTTATTGCACCTATTTTTAAAAGTGGGGATTGTAGAAATTAATGTGCAAATTCTAACTGCTCATGAAATTTTCTAAATCACAAGACTAGAAGCTACTCTATTGATCTGCAGAAGTAAATTCACGATCAAGAACTCATATCATCAAAACGCATCAAGATTCAACACACATACATAGAGATTTATTTAAGGAAACAAAACTTTCCCTCAGAGACAAACAGTTCCCCATCTCCCTTCCATACTTCCAACCCAAGGAAGTACTACATGAGGCCCATGTCCTTCATCTCGAACTCTCTTGCAAGGTCCTCCTTTCAAGATTTGATGAGCTGCTCATCACCAGTAAGGATCAATTCATTGACATATAGCACAATAATTAATAATTTACCTTCTAACACAATGTGATAAAGGTTTGCATCTGCTTCAGTTTTGGTGAAGCCCAAACTAGTGAGATAGTTATTTATCCTAATATACCAAGCACGGTGTGCTTGTTTGAGTCCATACAATGATCGCATGAGTCTGCACACATGCAACTCTCTGTTGAAGGTCTCAAACCCCTTCGGTTGCTCAATATACACCTCCTCCTCAATAACTCCATTGAGGGATGTTATCTTCACATCAATTTGGTGGATCTTCCACCTCATCTGTGCTAACAATGCTAGAATTGACTTGATGGATGAGTACCTTGCTACTGGAGTAAAGGCCTCCTCATAGTCAATTCCCTCCACCTGAGAGAACCCCTTGGCCACAAATCAGGCCTTGTGTTTCTCTATGCTCCCATCTTCTGCATGCTTTATCTTATAAAGCCATCTCGAACCAACCACTGATGTGTTTGTTGGTCTTTGGACCAATTCCAAAACACTGCTTCTGACAATGGAATCCTATTCCTCTACCATAGCATCAACCCATATTGGTTATTGCACTGCTTCCTCGAATGAAGATGTTTATGTCTCAACTAGCTCACTCGTCAAAGCCATGTACCCAGTGTACTGATCCTATGACCTCCTTTACTTGCACTGTGATGTGGGTGCTCCCACATTCTCTCGAGAATCCTGCAATAATTTGTTAGCTTCCCTTGTCTGCTTCCTTCTTTCTCTGGATGTCTCCACTCTCTACTCCTTTGCTTCTGGCTACTCCACAACTTCCTGAGGTTCTTCCTTTGGAGCCAAAAGCTCCTGATCAGGATGCAATTGAAGCTCCCTCTCAGGAGAACACCTCATTGCCTTATCCTCATCAAACTTCACATCTCTTGTGACCATTGTCATCTTGAGAGATGGAGAGTACACACGATAGTTGTGAGTTGTGTTTGTGTACTTGTTGAAGGCTCGAAATTCTTTGCCTCAACATTAAAAGGGAGACCACCTAGCCGGGAACTTAAAGCAGCTCATTTTCCGTTGAAATGGTGGTTCTGACTGGTTAAACTAGGTCCAGTTACCTTCTTTCTATCTCTAATGGCTTAAAGTATGCCTTTTAATTACCAATAGAGAACAGACATCAGATCAAAGCTCTTACTGATCACACAAGAAGGTGATCCTTACGCTGATTTGGGGCTCAGCCAAGCCACTACTAAATTTTGCACCTTTGATAAGAGGACTTCTAGGAATGTAGAATTAAATCTAAATGCAAGAAAAATGAAAGAAATCCTAAGCCTATCTGTAGCAAGTCTGGATAGTGATCTATAGCAACTCTTCGAATGGCTTCTTGAGTGCTTTGTCTATCACCTTCTACATCTAGGATGGAGCTAACATTATTCCTTATGTTTCTGGTTGTCGTTTTCTTGTGAAAAAAAACTGAGTTCTTGTCATGCCCTTGTAACCATAATTGTCTCGACTTGAGCCTCCTTTTGTTTCCTCTTCTCTGTTAACTCGGTATAGCTGTAAGTAGAGTTCGTTTTCCTGTTGTTTGTTCTCTTGGGAAAGGTCATTATCCTCTATTGCTCTTTGGATACTCTCCAGATTGTTCTTAATTTCTTTTTTTACCTTCTTTGGTTGTTGATACTTTGTTTTAGCCCATTCTTTGATGGCTTGTTTTGTTTTCCGTAGTTTTGTTTCCCAAATGAAACTGGGAGAGCCTTCCGCGTGGTGGATCCAAGAGCTATAGACAATTCCTGCAACTGTTGGTATATCATTCTAGAGAGAACTGTATCTGAATGGAATGTGCCCAAGTGGCCTATGATTTTCTAGCATTAGAGTTATTGGGAAGTGGTCAGAGGTAGAGCACATTAGAATGTTAGCATATCCGATGGAGAAAGCAGAGAGAAGTGTAATATTGATAAGAATTTTGTCCAACTGCTCCATGATGTTACCAGCACCCATCCTGCGGTTGTTCCAGGTGTATCTACGGTTTTTTGGAGGGACATCCATAAGATCATGCTCCTGCATGATATTTTCCAACTGTATTCTATATGGATCAGGCATAAAACTGCCTCCCCTTTTCTCATTGGCATGGAGGATTAAATTAAAGTCACCTCCTAGAATAATGTTAGTATTCTCTTCTGCGTCCAGACTGTCTTTTAGATCATGCCAAAAACTATCCTTATCTCTGCAGTGGTTTGGCACATAGATGTTGTAGATGATAATGGCTTGTTGATCTGCTTTATTTTCCAGCGTTGTTCTGATCCAGTGTTGATTTATTATTTCTGAAATACAGTTCCATATACCTTGATTCCAAATTGTTGCTATTCCTCCTGAGGCTCCTCTTGCCTCACTAATGCTTCCTCTATATTGTCTCTGCTGCTAAATGACTTTATTCATTTCCTTGTGGTTTTGTTTTGTTTCTTGTAACATAATAATTCCTGGCTTCTCAGAAATGGTAAGATCCCTTAGGGCTGCTACATTATAGGGGTGCCCAAGTCCCTTGATGTTCCAAAATAATATTTTCATCATTCGATATGCGGTATGCAAGGAGGTGCTCGCCCCCCTTGGTCCTTGTTGATTGCTTTTTTGTCATGCTTCCCTAGGATATAAATTTCTATGGGTGTCTGCATTCCCATTGCTATGTCCTTTTGGGCATTCTCATCCCTGTGCTGCTTAGCAAATTTCATGCCTGGGCCAGGTTTCTTGGAGGGCTCACTAGAACCCCCGTGATCTTTAGATGAGCTACTAGTGATTCTGTTGAGGGGAGGATCAAGAAGAGGCTGAGAGGAAATAGTAAGAGGAAATGAGGATTCAATAGTGTCTTGGCGTTGGCTTTCAGGGAGAGGGGCATCCTGGGGATCAGGAGGAGAGTGGGGGGATGAGGGGTCTTCTCCCTCCAAAGATTCGAAGGGGTTTGATGTAGAGGGTAATGGTTGAGTCAAGGTGGGAGGGAAGGAGAAGGATGCAGCTTGGATTTCTGGGGGAGGCTTTGGTTTTGGGCCAGACTGTTTGGGGTTTTCTTTCTTTTTTTTGACTTGTTACCATGTGTCTTCACTGGCTTCAGCATTTTCATTCATTTCATTTTCTTTTAGTTTACTACACCTATTAGCAAAATGACCATATTCATGGCATACCTTACATTTGAATGGGATTTGTTCGTAGTCCAGCTGCTAAATATGGGTCCATTGGTCCACTTTGATCTTGATTGCTTCCGGAAGACCCTTTCCTAAGTCGACTTCAACACAGATCCTTGCACATGCGTGCATGTTGTCCTTTGGTTCACGTCTGTCGATGTATTTTCCGACAGCGTTCCCAATGGCTTTCACCAATTCATCTCCGAAGCAATGAAGAGGGAGATGGGACAAGTGAACCCAAATCGGGACTGCATTATGTATATCCATTTCTGGGTCGAAGTCAAGGGACCATTTGTTCAGATAGAGACCTCTCGAATCCATGAAGTAGGGACCATTTTTGAAGATGATATTCTGGTCTTCTTTGGTTTCAAAGAGGAATTTGTAGTAACCCCTTCCACAGAATCTTATTGTGATTTTTCCTTGGATGTTCCCATTCGAGTTGCGCTCCACCCATTTTTGTATAGCTCTAGGAGAGGGCCACAGGCCAGTAAATTGTCCAACCAGACCTCTCTCTGCTAGAGAGATCACTACCTTACTTGAGAGACTAGGGGCAATGGAGATTTCTGGGATGTCAGCCAGTTTCTTGACGAACTTTGAAGTTGTGGGTTTGTTTCGGATGGTAGCATTTTCAGAAATGAGAGAGGAAAATATCTCATCCTAGTCTTCATTGTCTTGCATCTGGGAGGGGTTGATCCGCACCATGGAAAAGACAGAAGGGAGCCAGTCACAGCATTGGCCAAAGGAGGAGGGCAAAGCCCAATTGCAGGGGTGCCAAGGAGGAAGACTAGAGGCCCAGTAGTAGGGGCTACCAGGCGGGAGGCCTGTGGAGAGTTGCAGGAGGTGAGGTTGCAGGGGCGTGGGAGCTCTGATTCAAAATCTTGCGTGCGATCAAAACATTGAAATTGGAGCTTCTACATTTTTACATCTTCTAGTGGTGTGAAATTTCTTCATGTCTCTGTTATCAGGTTATGAAAATCGGGGTGATTCAGCCAAAAGGCTTCAAAGCAAAAGGGCCTGCGAACATTTTCTCCCAGTCTTTGCTAGTGAAGCCTAATAGGCCAATGGTCCGAGCTCGAGAGTGGCAATATAGAGGCCAAGAGATATCCACCAAGATGTATTGCATCATCAGAGATCAGGAATCTGTCTAACCGAGATGTAATTTGGTGGGCATCTTCATGCTTGTTGTTCCAAGTATAAATGCTATTGTTGAAATCCATATCTATAAGCCTGTTGTTATGCATGTAGTTTTTGAAGTGCGTGCTTTCACAGTCCAGCTTGATCCGTCCTCCTCTTTTTTCCTCCAATCTTGTTATAATGTTGAAGTCCCCTCCTATGATACAAAGTGGATGGGATATTTCTGAGTTGATCTGAGTTACGGTGTTCAGTGTGTCTACTTTGTTTGTTGCCTTCTGGGGGAAGTAGACATTAGTTAAGTGTCCATGAATATTTGTCCCTGTTAAATGAAACTTGGCCTGAATAAAGTGCTTACTGGCATGTATGTTGGTAAGTTTTATAGCTCTATCATCCCAAACAATGGCTAGCCCTCCTGAGGCTCCCATGGCTTCAACCGCCACTTCATTGCTTCCTGGCCACACTTTGGCAAGGATCTGATCCAACGTTGTGTAATTACACTTGGTCTCCTGCAAGAGGAGAATTTGAGGCTTTTCCTATTGTAGCATGTTCTTTATTAATCATCCCTTCCCCGGGCTATTGAGCCCTCTGATGTTCCATGAGATGACCTTCATGATTCATGATTGGGAAGGGGATTATAGTATTTGGTGAGATTGGAGTATCTTCCAGATTCCACTAGCATCTCCCCTATGAGGATGGTTCTCTGAAGATCGGTTTTCCGTCCTTATTTCTTGTTGTCTTTGAAGATATTTCTTCCATCCCACTGACTACCAGTTTTGACGCCTAATGATCTTTTCTTCTGTGCTCTTGAGAGAATTATTTCTAAGTTCTCTAGTTATCGCTCACGCATTTTGTCATATTCCTTTTTATTACAAGCCTATTCAAGTCCAAATATATCTAGATCTCCAATGTCGAAGCTCTCTAGTTCCTCTTCCATGTGCTGTACTATTTCCTGCTCTGCCTCTGTATCATCTACAATCATAAGCTGCATCTAAGTGTTATCTACCTCCATACCTTGAGCAGTCCTTTTCTGCATGTTACTGGAAGAGGGCATTTTGGTGTCTGCGGGTTGCTTAGAAGTGAGGGCTTTCTTTGAGCTTGATGGAGCAGAATGGACGGAAGTCTTAGGAATGGCTTCAGGTTGTTTCTACCTCGGGTTTCTTGGTCTGCTTATTTTTCTCCTCAGCTCCTTGAGAGTCATCTATCATGTCATCTTTCTTCGTGGCACGTGAGAGACATAATTGTGTAGTTTCAATGGGTAGTGACTGTTGCAGGATGAGGCCCTGGGAGGACACATTTACACAGTTTTAGGATGTAAGGAACTACTTGGGACGAGGCCCTGGGAGGACACATCTATGCAATTTCATGATGCAAGGCAGACTGGGTAGTTAAGGGACAAAACTGCACAGTTTTTGGAGACAGTGGGTTTCGGCTGAGGGAAGGACACTGGAGGAAACCACTGCGCATTTTTGAATGGTAAGGGAGGTTGGGATTTCTGTGCATTGCACGGTTTGAACAAGCAACGGAAAACCTTGAGGGTTACATATGTGAAGTATGTAGTTCAAGAAAGTTGGATGAGGCTAGGTTGCTAAGGAAACTCCGAAATTTAGCTAAGTGTGGGATCAATGGAACTTATGTGAATACTGATAAAACTTCACTATGATCACACACTTGAAAATCTATCAATACAACATAGACCATCCAGAACATATAACACATACTTCACTTAATGCAACAATGTTTTTGGTAGCTTACGGGAAGAGCGGCTTCGATTATACACTTCGGGAGGATAAAGGCGACACTTGTGTAAGAGTGTGTGAAATGAGCGTTAAACATGTATCGTTCTCATAAATATTTCCCCTTGAAGCAAAACAAACCTCCCTTTGCATGACAAGTGATTACCCCCATGCCCAAGGATGACACATTCTATGTAAAGATAAAAGCATAAATGACTCTTAAGATCGAAAAGGGGAGCTTGAGATCATCAACTTACCAATAAGTGACTAAGGAACGATTGATCACAATATCCATAGTAGGCTCTAAAATTTAAGTGCATGCCAAAATTTTCGAGGGTGTTGCAGCCTCTACAACAGAGCCTTCACCTTCTTGCTAGCTTTGTTTTCAACTAGTGTCTTGAATTCTACGAACTCAGAGAATGTCTCATCTTTATTCCACGTGAAGAAGATCCAGCACTTATGTGAGAAGTCATCAATAAAAGTGACAAAATATTTGTGTCTGACAGTGTAGGTTGTCAAGAAAGGTCCATAAACATCATAGTGGATCCTTTCTAGGACTGCATGTTCTTTGTTGTCCTGATCATGGAATGTGGATTTTATGTACTTTTCTAATGTACATCCTTTGCATATATCCTATTGCTTAAGTGCTCCTTTAGAGAGGTGAGTGGTTATTTGTTTTATAATATTCAAGCTACCATGATACAAATGACCAAGTATTTTGTGCCAAAGTTCATCGACATCGCGACGTTCACTTTCTCCTCCTTAGTGCTTAATGTAGCACATTCTTCCACATCTAGCTTATACAGGTTCTTCACACGAACCCTGATCTGCTTCACCTGCCCCGTGGCTATGTGTCTTAGGAATGCTTTTCCTTTGTTGAATATCACTTCACAACCATGGTAAACCAACCACTCAGTGAATGTGCGTAGAAAGATCCCTAATCCTTTACCTTTACCTTTTTCTACTATCGCCTCATATTGAAATTTTGAAGACAAAATATTTCTTTTCTCTTAAAAAATTGTCTTAAAGTCCCCTTCCGTGTAGTAGTGCCAAATGCAACAATAGACAAGTTGTCTCTAGTTGTTTCAGCATATATGAAAGGGACATAAGAGGAATTGATGTCTAAGAAATCTTGTCAGTAAAACTTGTCACATTCTTCTTAGTCGACTACCCCCAAAAAACAAAGAGCCCAACAAATCGTTGTCTTGATATAAGACAATAGCTGTCTACAAGCTAGCCGACTTAGGGCACACTGTCACAGTCAATTTTTCAGTTGTAATTAGATAATATCATCTTATATTGATATGTTTGTGTCTTAATTGTTAATTGTATTAAACATAGGTTTTTTCTCTTTCTAAGTAGTACTGATCTATTGATATAATACAAAAAATGTTACAGAGAAGCCTGATCTCAGAGATGTTAAGCATTAGTCATCATCACAAAATGCAACTGTTGGTATTGGACTGCCCCAACAAAGGGGAAACCAGTCCAAGAAGCTTTGAAGACTACCCCTGTTATGGGGGAAACCAGCCATTGAACCAGAATAACTATTTCAAAGTAGACCTTGGTTTTCCAAAATGAACAAAGAGGAATGCAATCCTGAAGCAAAAAGATAGGGACATAACCAAGTAACAATATGCCATTTCCACCTAGTAGAGAGTCAACCAGAGAATTCAAGACACTTGCCGTGAAGACAGAAAACATCCAAACCACAAAACCACGAATCATAGAAACATATCCACCTGGAAGCTGGACACCTTTGCGAGAGAACAAAAACCACAAAAAGTGAGACAAATCCACCTGGGAGCCGGAGACCTTTCCATGAGACCACGTGTTAGGCTGGTGGTTCCCCTGAGGCTGGTTCTTCCTCAATTTCGCAGGCAAATAGATACCAATCGTCATCCTCTTCAGACGTGCCATGACCTTGAACAGTTGGAGAATCTACAGTGCCTTCAGCATCCATCTGTCGCTTACCAGCATACCCAACTTTATCTTTTTCATGCAGAGCCTTACTTCTTTCACCTTGCTGCTTGTTGCTGATCCCATGACTACCTATCTCTTCCCTATTCTGCTTGTTCGCATGACTAGACAGAGTAGCCTGCATCGCAGACTCTTCCTTGAGCGCATGTGGTGCCTGAGGCGAGCCATGGCTGAATTGACAGCGGAAGAATTGGAATGAAGGCGACGATGAGCGGGAGCAGGGGTGGGTGAAGCACACTCAAGAAGACAATGACAGGAATGCGAAAAATGAAAACCATTACCAAAATCCTGACAAGGGAGAATTAGGCAGGGACTACCTGTAGCAGTTCTGAAACACGGTTCAGTCACTCACAGAGGAAAAACGCCATGGAGAAGGGGAGGAGTAACAAAACAGTTTGCAGGGGCAATGGTGTTGAAGGAGGTGATCTCATCATAGCTATTGAAGTCAATAAATGTCACCCACAAGGTGTTTTTAATCAATCTGCCGTGAGCTCTCAGGACAAAGCAGTTAGCTAGATGGCTTCCCAACCCGCTAGTGATCCGTCTTGTCATTTAAATGACGTTGTTGACACTCGCATCTGGGTGTGTTTCCTCTGCATCTTCCTTTTCCTTTTGCACTAGATCATTGAAATCCTGCAATTGATGAGTATAGGCTATAGTGCTAAGAGCTCCTACATGAAGAGTCTTACCACTTTCAACGCCAATGTTTGCTAGGAGGTCTGCTACTTTGTTAACATTCCGACGAGTGTGCCTGATGGTAACTGCTCTATGAATGAGTAGCCACTGTTCAATCTATTCCAGCCTTTACGCCAATCTCAAACTGCTACCCACTTTATGTGCTAGAGTTCCCTGTAAGATTTGATTGATCATGTTAATTAAGATCTGAGAGTCCCATTCAATTATGAGTGGGAAGAATCTAGTGTTCTGAGCCAGGAGAAGTCCCTGCCAAATTCCTTCTAATTAGGCTGAGTTGTTTGTGTCCCAACCTATTAACCCGATGAATGTTTGGAGAACATTTCCCTTGTGATTTCTAAATATTCCCCCAAATCCTGCTTTACCTGGATTTCCCTTTGATCATTCATCAAAGTTGAGTAGTACCATTTGTGGTGGGGCTGCAGTCCATTTGTCAGGTGTATCTTGAGAGGGAGGGATTTTCCTTAGGTGTACCTACTCATGGTTCCACTGAAGGTTCCAGTTCAGCCATATATTTTGTTTATGTGTTGTGGATGGGAAATCATCATCAAGCCACGTTTGGAGCATCAAGGTTTCTCGTATGTTTTGACATATATTGATCCATAGAACTTCTATGGGAGAGGAATGGTCTTTGAAGATGCAGCTATTTATCTCTTTCCAGTTTGTCCACATGAGGAAACTTGGTATTAGCTTCCATAAGACGTTTAAGATTTTTCTTTTATAATTGGGAGGTTCCCAAGAACGAATAGTGCTGGTTGAATTCTCCTTATTTCATCCATCTCTTTGACATCTGAAGCTAACCTTCTCCCAAAGTCGGACTGCTAACAAACATGAGTTTAGGACATGTTCCTTAGTTTCTTCTACCTGTTTACAATTTGGGCAGATGGAAGGTCTATGAAAACACTGTTTCCTTAGATTATCCCAAGTAAGGATTCTATTTTGGCATAGCAACCAGAGAAAGGTGGAGATTTTTGGCCAAATTGGTTGTTCCAAAACTTTGTGCTAGAGGCTATCCTTGACAGTATGGTCCCTTAGTATTATATGATATGCTTCCCAGGAAGTGAAGGTACCTCCCGTTTCATAACCCCATCTGATGATGTCTTTCTTATCTGACTGGCAAATTTTCCTGTTTGAGAGTTCTGTATCGAGGCTATCTTTGATGGATTGCGTCGCTTGCCCAAGAATGAGGTTCGAGCATAACCATTGCCTATAACCTTGGTTGTGAACTTCCTCCCAAAGTTGATTTACATTGATCGTCGGTTGCTCTACCCAATCTTGAAGCTAGTGGGGCGTGAGTACATCCTTCAATTTTGGTATTTGCTACCAGGAGTCCTCCCAAAACCTCACATTATCTCCATTCCTGATTTCCCAAAAACTATGTTGTTGGATTAGATCTTTATGTTGTTTGGAAGCATTCCAAATTAGAGAGCCTGTGCCAACTTCTTTGAGCCGAATTAAATCATCCACTGGTCTATTATGAGCATACTTAGCTGTCCAGAGGATTGCCCAAGGAGTATATGGGTTCGAGAGCCATCTCCACTAGATGCGTGCTCCCATGACCTCGTTGTTGTGCTAAGGATCCCGTAATCCAGTGCCTCTAGAGGATTTTAAGTGACAAACTATTTCCCACTTTACCAGAGCCCATTTTCTTTTTTGTTTTGTATTACCCCATAAAAAATCCCGTTGAAGATTTTTTATTGCTTTAAGAACCCATTTGGGTGCTGCTAGGACCGTGAAGAGGTAGAGCGGCATAGATTGTAGCACTACCTTGATTAGAACTAGGTGACTCGCCATATTGAGAGATCTGAAGGTCCATGAAGAGATACGGGCTTCCATTTTTTCTAGGAGAATTTTCTAGGATGAGTGCTTTAAGGCAGAGGCTATCATTGGAGCTCCTAGGTATTTGGAGGGCAGAGATGCAATCGAGAAGCTCAAAATTTTGGCTATGGAGGCTTGAGTGATGGGAGGTGTGTGAAAGAAGAAGACTTGAGATTTTGATTTGTTAATGTAGGTGCCAGAGGCATCCGAAAAGTCAGATAAAATTGATTTTAGCTTACGGGCTTCCTAGACCGAAGGATGACCAAATAACATATTGTCATCCACAAATTGCTGGTGGGTGAAATCAGGAGTATTCTGGAAAGAAATGCCACGTAATTGATGGCTTTTAAGGGCATCTTTGATGTAATGTACAAGACCTTCCACCATAATAACAAATAGAAAGGGTGAGAGAGGGTCCCCTTGTCGGATACCTTTGGACGGGTAGAACGGGGTTCTGTTGACAAGAATTGAGAAAAAGGTAGAAGTGATGAGACTCATAATCCATCTTACCCAAGGGGGGGTAAAGGAAAAGGCTAGAAGTATTTTTTGAATATATTTCCAGCTTAAAGTATCGAAAGATTTTGAGAGGTCGATTTTAGGAGCATACTTGCCCTTTTGGTTTGCTTTAGGGAGTGAATGATTTCATGAGTGAGAATTATTCCATCAGTGATCTGCCTTCCTTCCACGTAACTTGATTGCTCCGGTGATATAAGAAGAGGAAGCAGGGGCTTGAGGCATGCGGCGATGAATTTGGAGACAATTTTATATAATACATTGCATAGTGCAATAGGTCAAAATTTTCCCAGAGTCTGGCTATTCTCCTCCTTATGGATGAGGGCGATGAAGGTGGCATTCAAGGATGGAAGCATCCATCTATTAACTCTGGACTCCTCGACTACTTGCCAGACTTCCTCCTTGATTAGATCCCAGAAGTTGTGAAAGAAGTCCGAAGTGAAGCCATCTGGTCTGGGTGCTTTCCCAACTTTGAGCTGTCATCTAGCTGTCTCCACTTCCTATAAAGAAATAGGCCTGAGGAGTATTTGATTGTGTTCCTCAGTTATGATCTTAGGAATAATATTAATGATCTTCTCTATAGCTGGCAGCCGATCAGTCTTTGTTTCCTGATGCACCCTCCGAAAGTGGGTGAGGAGTTCTTGTTCTATATCTTCATGCTTCTCTAGATGTTCCCCTTGTCGATTTTGGAGGAGAGTAATGCTATTGTGCATTCTCCGTTGGATAGTGGTATGGTGGAAAAACTTTGTATTGCGTTCACCCTCTTTAAGCCATCAGATCCTCGATTTTTGTCTCCAAAGAATCTATGCTTGTCTTGCTCTTTCTGAGATCTGCGTTTGTAGTTAACGTTCCTGTTCTGCTATGGTTTCCGATCTGCCTTCAGCTATGATTCTCTACTGTAATTTTTGCATTTCTTGTTCAAGAGTGTTTTGCACCTGAAAGATATTGCTGAAGGTAAAGCGATTCCACTGTTTTATTTTTTCCTTGATATGTTTTAGCTTTTGTTGTAGCTTGTACATTTTTGTGCCTTCTAGTGGTGTGAAATTTCTCCATGTCTTTGTTATCAGGTTATGAAAATCGGGGTGATTCAGCCAAAAGGCTTCAAATCGAAAGGGTCTGCGAACATTGTCTCCTAGTCCTTGCTAGTGAAGCCTAATAGGCCAATGGTCCGAGCCAGAGAGTGGCAATATAGAGGCCAAGAGATCCCCGCCAAGATGTATTGCATTATCAGAGATCAGGAATCTATCTAACTGAGATGCAATTTGGTGGGCATCTACATGCTTGTTGTTCCAAGTATAAACGCTGTTGTTGAATTCCATATCTATAAGCCTGTTGTTATGAATGTGTTTTTTGAAGTGCGTTCTTTCACAGTCCAACTTGATCCGTCCTCCTCTTTTTTCCTCCAATCTTGTAATCATGTTGAAGTCCCCTCCTGTGATCCAAAGTGGGTGGGATCTTTCTGAGTTGGTCTGAGTTAGGGTGTTCAGTGTGTCTACATTGTTTTTTGCCTCCTGGGGGAAGTAGACATTAGTTAAGTGTCCATGAACATTTGTCCCTGTTAAATGAAACTTGGCCTGAATAAAGTGGTTACTGGCATGTATGTTGGTAAGTGTTATAGCTCTATCATCCCAAATGATGGCTAGCCCTCCTGAGGCTCCCATGGCTTCCACCGCCACTTCTTTGCTTCATGGCCATGCTTTGGCAAGGATCTGATCCAACGTTGTGGAATTACACTTCATCTCCTGCAAGAAGAGAATTTGAGGTTTTTCTTGTTATAGCACGTTCCTTATTAATCGCCCCTTCGCCAGGCTATTGATCCCTTTTATGTTCCATGAGGTGAGCTTCATGATTCACAATTGGGAAGGGGATTATAGTATTTGGTGAGCTTGGTGTATCTTCTAGATTCCACCAGAATCTCCCCTATGTGGATGGTTCTTTGAAGATCGGTTTTCCGTCCTCGTTTCTTATTGTCTTTGAAGATATTACTTCCATCCCACTAACTAACAATTTGGAGGCCTAATGATCTTTGCTTCTGTGCTCTTGAGACAATTACTTCTAATTTCTCTAGCTGTCGCTCACGAATTTTGTCATATTGCTTTTTCTTACAAGCCTATTCAAGTCCTAGTATATCTAGATCTCCGATGCTAAAGCTCTCCGATTCCTCTTCCATGTGTTGTACTATTTCCTGCTCTGCCTCTGTATCATCTACAATCGTGAGCTACATCTGAGTGCTATCTACCTCCATACCTTGAGCAGTCCCTTTCTTCATGTTACTGGGAGAGGGCGTTTTGGTGTCCACAGGTTGCTTAGAAGTGAGGGCTTTCTTTGAGCTTGATGGAGCAGAATGGGTGGAAGTCTTAGGAATGGCATCAGGTTGTTCTGATTGTCTAAAATATGAACCTTCGGCTGGAGCAGGATTTCAAATCTATGGCTTGTTGAAGGCAAGGAGGTGCTGGTGACAGGTTTTTTGACTGAGGTAGAGGGCTTTTTATGGGTCTTTTTGCGATTTGGAACTTTTGTGAACCCATCCGAGTCGGATTTGTCCATTGAAGGGGTGATCATGGATTTCATATTGGAGGGACAGTCTCGGAATAAATGGCCCAGGGCGTGGCATTTTCGACAGCGGAATGGTACATGCTCGTAATCTATTGTTTGTAACCATTCATAATCATCATGGTAGAGGCTTACCGCATTCGGGAGAGCTTTGCTGAGGTGCATGTATACACAGATCCGCGCATAGGAGGTGTATCACTTCAGCTTTGTCTCCTCTGCCACTTTGATGAATTTTCCTAAACCATTCCCAATGTCTCGCAAAGAGTCTTCATCCCAATACTCTAGAGGGATAGAATAAAGGAGAAACCACACTGCGGCCCAGCTCAGATCTTCTTTGTCTAGGTTAAAGCGCTCGATCCATCCTCTTAGGTATAGCCCTACTACTATGAAGAAATATGGTCCTCGATCCAATACCCTGTTTCACAATTGAAAATGGCAGTAAAGAAGCCCTTATGCCCTAACTGCAGTGTTATGTGCCCTTTTGGCTTCCATTTGGCTGTGATCTAGCCGTGCAAAACTTTCTCTGTTGGCCAAAGGCCTATAAACTTTCCTATCAAAGCATGATCCCTCATAAACTGGATCTGAGTGTTGATGCGCTGACTTGGGAGCTCGATTTTGGGTCTGTCAACTGCTACTAGCTTGTAGGTGTTTTACGTCACTTGTGGTTCTTCATTTGTGTTGTTATTCATTAGCGTATTTTCATTCTTTGTTGTTGTATCTTCTGGAGGGTCCATCCTGACATTTTCAATTTGTCGCAGGCCGTTTTTCGTATCAGCGGGGGGAGGCATCATGTCTTCCCCCTGAGGGGGTTCCATTTCCTGATAGCTATTCCTTATTGTGCTGTAGTTGCCTTATGGCTGAAGGTTAATAGCAGAACGACGCAGTCTGTGAAGGTCTGCCAGTTACAGAACATCGTCAAACCCTAAGTGCTCCGCTCTCCATTTTCATTCGAAGTGAAATATCATATTAAACATAGGTTTTATCTAAAGTGGTCATTGTATTAAATATAAAGTTTTGTCTTGAAATATTTTTGTGTCAAAATGCTTTTGTCTTAAAATAAGTTTGTCTTAAACTATTTTTGTCTTAAATATAAAATTTTGTCTTTAAATTTTTGTCTCAAACTACTTTTGTCTTAAATATAAAGTTTTGTCTCAAAATATTTTCGTCTTAAATTATTTTTGTCTTAAATATAAAGTTTTGTCCTAAAATATTTTTGTCTCAAACTACTTTTGTCTTAAAATATTTTTTTCTTAAACTACTTTTGTCTTAAAATATTTTTGTCTCAACCTATTTTTGTCTTAAAGTTTATATTTAAGACAAATCAATTGATATTAATTTTTAATGTAAAATAACTAAAATAAAAAATAAGTTTTTGAGACAAAAGATTTTTTTGTCTCAAAAAAATGTCTCAAAAGTGCCCTTGGTGTAGTAGTGATCAATCCCAAGCTTGACTAATCCTTAGATATCTCAGTTTAATGGAAAAAATTATAACTATTGGGCTATTACAATGAAGGCCCTATTTTCTTCACAAGACATATGGGATTTGGTGGAGAATGGTTTTCAAGAACCAACAAATGCAGCAGCATACAATGTCCTATCTCAAGCAAAAAGAGATTTGTTAAGGGACACCAGGAAGAAGGATGCAAAAGCCCTCTTCTACATTTTTCAAGCAGTTCATGAAAGTGTTTTCAAAGGGTTGCAGTAGGAATGAAGCCCAACCAAGCATGGGACACCCTCCAGACACCCTACCAAGGCATGGAAAATGTTAAGATAACAAAGTTGCAAATGTTGAGAAGGGACTTTGAAACACTTGTATGAAAGTGTACGAGAATGTAGACTCGTTTTTTACACATGTAATTGGGCAGGTTACTCAATTTGGGTCTCATGGTGAGACACTTGAAGAAAGAAGAATAGTTGAGAAAGTTTTGAGAAGCTTGCTAGTAAGGTTTGATGCCATTATTGTGGTCATAGAAGAGACAAAGGATCTCTCACAGTTCTCAGTGGATGAGGTTCATGCATCAATGATTTCTCATGAACATAGACTGAATAGAGCAACAAACTCCTCATTGGAGCATGCCTTCAAGACACGAGTTTCATTTGGTAAAGGTAGAGGTAGAGGAAGATCATATGCTACAAGAAGAGGATGAATCCCACACAAACATGGAAGAGGAATCCCTTAAAGCTCAAATGGAAGAGGCAGCAATCAAAATCTAAGTCAAGGCCCAAGCCAAAATCAAGCACAAGGTCAGAGGTATGATAAGTTTGAAGTCCAATGTCATTACTGTAAGAAGTATGGTCAATATGAAAATGAATGTAGAAAGAAGCAATTGATATGATAGCAGTAACAAACCAAGTGTAAATTTCACAAAAGAAAATCGGAACCATGATAGCGTATTTTTAGCTTATAATGTAGCACAAGAAAAACAAAGTGATATATGGTATATAGATTTAGGTTGTCGCAACGACATGTAAGGGAACATAGATTTGTCTTACAATCTAGATGAAAGTGTGAAATCTGAAGTGACATTAGGGACTGATAGCAAAGTCTCTGTCATGGGAAAATGAAGAGTTCATATCCTAACAAAGAAGGGGCAGAAGAAGTACATCTAAGATGTTTACGTTGTCCCTGACTTGAAGTATAACCTCATAAGCATTGGAAAACTCATGCAAAAAGGCTACAATGTGTTTTTCATAAACGATGTGTGCATAATTTTGGATAGGCCTCCAAGCAGACAACTGATTGCAAAGGTTCAGACGACAAAAAATAGACTGTTTCCCATAAAGATAAGATTAGATTTTAAGGAAGAAGGTGCACAACCATAACTATCAATGAACACACAAGAGAATGGAAGAAAGGATGCAGCGGTCACACAAGTGAACTATCAAGCAGAGGTCAAAGATGAAAATTGGTTATGGCATTTGAGATTTGGACATTTCAACTTTGGAGGTTTGAATTTGCTGCATAGGAAAGGCATGGGGAAGGGACTACCACTCATAGAAAATTCGAACAGCCTATGTGAAGGATGTATCTTGGGCAAGCAACATAGAGAGACATTTCTAGCAGGAAATTCAATAAGGGAAAAGGCACATTTGGAGATTGTCCACTAGGATTTATGTGGACCAATACAGACACCATCAATTGGTAGCAACCACTATTTATTGACCTTCATAGATGACTACACAAGGAAGACATGGGTCTATCTCCTAAAATAAAAAAGTGAAGTGTTTCAGCGCTTTTGCCAATACAAGGCTCTTGTTGAGAAGCAAAGTGGACATTACATCAAAGTCCTTAGGACTGACACAGGTGGAGAATACATCTCAAATGACTTCCTCCAATTTTGCAAGGAGCATGGAATTCACAAGAAATTTACAGCAAGGTATACACCTCAGCTAAATGGTGTGGTGGAAAGGAAGAATAGGACCATTATGGAAATGGAAAGGGGTACGTTGAAGGCAAAGGATTTTCCAAATGATTATTGGGCTGAAGTTGTCACATGTGCAACATATATATTGAATAAATGTCCAAACCAAAGCATCCACAACATAGTTCGTGAAGAGGCATGGAGTGGAAGGAAGCATGTGTCACTCACATGAGAGTCTTTGGATGTATGGTGTATGCACATGTCCAAGATGAGTTGAGGAAGAACTTGGATATGAAGGGGGAGAAATATATATTTGGTGGATACAATGATGAATCCAAGGCATACAAACTCTCCAATCCATTAACCAAAAAGGTCATAATCAATAGATATGTGTAGTTCATGGAGGAAGAAGCATGGGGTGGAAGTTTAGAGAAGACAATCAATGTGAAATCATGCATGCCACATGAGGATAAAGAGGAATTGACAACAAGAAGTAATTCCTCAATAGTGACTCCCTCTACTCCCATTCAAGCGCAACAAAGCAGGTAGCAAACAACACCATTAAAAAATAATAGGACAACGTCGCACAGTCAAGCAAGTGCTTCACAAAGCATGCTGCAAAGCACAAAACCAAGTGACATGTCAAGCCCATCTTCAGCAAACAAAAGAAGACCAAAATTCAGAAATTTAAATGAAATTTATGAGCAGGATGAAGTTGATAGTTGTGTTGGCCTGAATTCCTTATTTGCATTATTTTTTCATGTAGATGATCCAATCCATTTTGAAGATGCAATCAAAGAAAAAAAATGAGTTGCAGTAATGGAGGAAGAAATAAAAGCAATAGAAAAGAATGACACATGGGAGTTAGTGAACCTTTCGCAAGGAAAAAAAGTAATTGGAGTGAAGTGGGTCTATAAGACCAAGAGCATTGTCGAGGGAAAGATTGAACGGCACAAAGCAAGGCTAGTTGTCAAATGATACAAGCAGCACCATGGAAGAGATTATGAGGAGATGTTCATGTCAGTCACGACGATGGAGACAGTGCATACAGTGGTGGCAATTACCAGGCAACATAAATGGAAAGTGTATCAAATGGACATAAAATCAGCATTCTTGAATGCAGTGCTCAAAGAGGAAGTGTAAGTTGCACAACCACTTGGTTATGAGGTAGAAGGCCAAGCAAGCAAAGTGTATCGGTTTAAGAAAGCTCTTTATTGGCTATAGCAAGCACCGCGTGCATGGTACAGAAACATAGATGCCTACTTGTTGGACAAAGGTTTCAAAAAATGTGATAGTGAGCCTATTCTCTACATCAAATAGAGCGATGATAAGATTCTTATTGTCATATTATATGTAGATTATTTGATCTTTACAGGCAGTGATCATTTCTTCAACGTTGATTTCAAACAAGTCACGAAGAATGAGCTTGAAATGACTAACTTGGGATTGTTAAGATATTTTTTGGGCATAAAAGTGAAGAAAACAGAAAATGGAATTTTTATCTCTCAAGCAAAGTATGTAGCAGACATTTTGGAGAGGTTTAAGATGCAAAATAGCAAGCCCGCACCAACTCCAGCTGTCATGGGGTTGAAGTTGAGCAAAGAAGATTATAGCAGCAATGTCAATCTGACATTATACAAAAGCATGATAGGGAGCTTGATGTATTTAACGCCACTAGGCCGGATATGATGTATGAAGTAAGCTTGGTATTGAGCTTCATGAAGACACCCAGGTAGACACATTAGCAAGTAGCAAAAAGGATTCTAAGGTATGTCAATGGGACAAAATAGTATGGTGTTTTTTACACTACAACAAGTGATTTCAGGTTAGTTCGTTATAGTGATAGTGATTGGACACGAAGTGTCGATGACATAAAAGGCACGTTACTATATGTTTTTCATTTGGGTTTGAGAGCCATTTTATGGGCCTCCAAGAAGTAGCCAATAGTGTCACTATCAACAACAAAAGCTGAATATGTCACCGCAACAGCAACAACGTGTAAGGCAGATTGGATGAGAAGGACGTTGAGGGATCTTTGCCATGACCAAGAGGGAACGACAACCATTTTTTGCGACAATACATCTGCAATTGCATTATCAAAGAATTATGTTTTTCACAAGAGGACCAAGCATATTGATGCTAAATATCATTTTATCAGAGAGTTGATTAACAATGATGAAATTGTGTTGTAGCACTGCAGGTCACAGGAACAATTTGTTGATATTTTCACAAAGCCATTGGCACATGAAAGTTTTGTTTATCTCAGAGACTGTTTGGGAATTGTCAATGGCGGAAGTTGTTATTAAGGGGGAGTGTTGGAAATATTAATCCCAACCACCGCCTTAAACACACTGACAAACACCATGCTTGCCCAGTCAACTACTACGCGGTTGCGTTTTTGAGTGAAGACGGAAGGACTGAAGTCAGAACAGAAGTACAATGCGGACCATTCCACAACACATCACAGAAGTTAAGGCATTTAATGAATTTTGGTAAATAAATATGGGCAAGCATTTACTTTGCGACTATTTCCGAGACTCGACAACACGTGCGCCACTATTGCCCACACTCCACAACACCTTCATGATTATTGCCCACACTCCACAACACCTGCGTATTAATTATTTTCTCTGTCATGTATTAATGTCAAATTTGTATGTTGAGATAAATATGGATGTAAAAGTCATTTGTAATAGTAGAGGGCAAGTCAGAGAGCGAGAGTGTTTGTGGTACCTAGGAGAAAATCATGGAGCAAATTTTTGTGGGTGCATGAAAACAATAGTTAGTGTGTTTTAGTGTGTGTTACTCCCCAACAAGTCTTGAAGTGTAAATTGCTGTAAACTTTTGTTTTTACTTTGTGAATGAGCTGCGGTCTCATATGAATTTATTTTCATAAATTAGAATTCAATCCTAAATTTTATTGTGTTGCTTCAACCTTTACTCTGTTTTCGGTGAGTCATTTTGGTGTGTTTTATTAAGCCAGTTGCGTTAATTATTTTTTTTAACATCATCTTTAACGAAAACAGGGTTGCATGGTTTGGCTTTATTGACCATCTTTCTATACTTAAAACTTGCTGACTGCACTTCGTTAAATGGTTCAGATACTTGACTCATTTAAAGGCTATGTTAGTCTTTGTTTGAAATAACCGATTGACTCCGATCACACCAATTAGGAGATAATCATCATCCATCAATGCTTTTTCAACATGAAGCCTTTGAAATTAGTGGCCTTCCCTTTCATTGTGTGGCTGTTGCAGTCGATATCACCTCTACCAGATGCGAAATAAAACACCTTTGTAACTATTTCTCATGGTCTACAACTCCCACTGACTGCTCAGTATGGATAGAAATTGATTTTTTTAAAGGCACAATAGCTCTTCTAGCGATTTATGCATGCGATTTATCCCTGAGATATTGAGTATTTCAAATGTCATTATTATTGCGGAGGGCAAGGTCAGGAACCTAGGCAATCATCGCACCGTCCATGATCAATTTACTTCGTCATATTGCGACATGGCGTCGGAGCTTCTGAAAAAGTATTCGACGATGTAAACCCCCGATTTGTCAGAGCCCCGTTTAATTATTAGACTTTCTTGTCCTTTTTAGTATTTTTTGGTTTGTTTTGATTGAATTTTGGGGGGAATTTTTTGTATGCAATTTTCAGTTTTATAATTCTTCCGATAAATTTGGTCTATATTGGAATTGGGAGCATGAATTTTGGTTTTCAATGTGAATATTCTTTGTCTTATATACAATCCAGTAGATGAAATTACAATTAAAGGAATTTAATTGTTTTTTAGTTTCAAAACATTAAAACACAAATGTAGAATTCCAAGTTATGATTAAAAATATAAAAAACATTCCACTCCACACTCCCTGTTAGTGCATTTGCATTTGAATTCTGGATCAGATGTTTTATTTACCATCAGCCCCTTTGACGAATGAGCAATTTCATTGCCATCATGCCGAGGGGTAGTCTAAAGCAATGATTTCACATCTTGGAGTCCAACTCTGTAAGTTCCTGCGTCTATTTTTGTGCCTGCAGATGGTCCAGTTTAGTATACAAGGGTCTGTAAGGCTTTTTATGATTGTAAGCAAGTTTCAAGGTTTGAAATTAATGTCATTAGGGTTTAAGACTTTATACACTAAATTGACATGTTTTTTAATTTGCAGAGCATTATCATCAGAGCAGCTGATACATAGTCCAATACAACAAAATGGGCCATGGTAACGGCACTGCTATGTAAGGATTAGGTATGGACTTCCTTGCAATTGCAGAGGATTAAAGTGATTGATTTGAGAACATTAATTTCAAAAATAGGGTCGAATGCAGGCATCGCTTAATAGGTCTAATGGAACAATGCACAATAGGTCTAAAGATAATGTTGGTCTGAACTAGACTGCTTACTAATGGAGGCACTATTATAACTTTCGTAGTTAATTAATTTTTCATAATATTTGCTTCGGGTGGTTGATGCTCATTGCACCATGGCTCCACTGCATGTTCCATTAAATAGTGGACTTCCCATTAAATTAATCTGTAAGAGTGGATTGTTCTAAGTGGGCGGGACCTTGTGCTTTGTTGGAAGACATGCATGCATTTCATCTGTCCTATCATGATATATTGAAAATGTTTGATATCTGTCCTATCATGATATATTGAGAATGTTTGATATACTCATACAGCAAACAGTTTTATATATTAAAATTCAATAATTTAATAGGTTGATATATGGTTTTGATATATTTCTAATAGTTTATTAATAACATCATGTAATGAAGCGTCATCTAGAATGGGGTATTGAAGGCTCACCTAGAATGGGATATTGAAAATGAATAACATTCACTGAATATATCACAACCAATGTGGTAGAATATATCTCTGTTGACTATATTGGAATGTGGGAGAGTTCTCAGGTGAAAAATTCATTTAATTCTGTCCAGCCAAGTTGAAATTTCATCTAATTTAGTCAGTTTGAATTAATGTTCTTGATGACATTTTGAAGTTCAAAGTGTAGAAATAACAAGAAGAATATATCGGGAGTTCATATTGAATAACACATTTATGCCATACTTTCATCTTGACATTAACATGTTCCTTTGAAAATATAGGTATCATAGATACATATTAAGGGCAATGCTAATAATGAATTATGCCCCTTTTGATGTCACACAGTCAGTCAATCTCAATATCAACCCCTGACTGAATATATTAGAATGTGGTAGAATATTAAGGTTAAAACTTCGTCTAATTCACTAGAGCCAAGTTGAAATTTCATCTATTCCCATCAATGCTTTAATTGCAAATTAATTATATAATTTGAAGTTCAAAGTGTAGAAATAATAAAAAGAATTTAACGAAAGATAGGTATCATAGATAGGTATTGAGCGAAATACTAATAATGAATTATGCCCCTTTTGATGTCATCCCATCAGTCAATCTCAATCTCAACCCATGATTGATGTAAGTGTGCATTATGATTAAAAACTTAATTACAACCTTTAAATAAATGAGTCATGTAAATGAGAATGCTAAAGCAGGCCTTTTTAATGTTAAACTTTTAATTTATATTGCAGTGTCACAGAGATACATAACAATCTAATTTTTTTTATTTATATTGCAATCTTACTCAGACGTGTCGCAAAGATACACACCATACTAGTTTTTTATTTATATTACAGTTTGAAGAGATACACGTCAATCTCCCTTTCCACGTATGAGTGCACCTTCGTTTTTAACACTAAAATGTATATTTTAGAATACATTATGCTTAATTCTGATACTCCTCAGTTGGACATAAAATAAGAGCTGTGTGGTACTGTCCTTTTTGCTTTAGTTTTTATGCACATGTTAGCGTCATAGTGCAAGCCAATCTAAACCCTGACCTATGTAAACCTACCAATTAACAGTTTAAAACATTAAAAGAATGGGCCATGTATATCGACCTGTGAGTTTTTGATGGCTTTTAATGTCCAAGATAATATTAACCTTTGAACAAATGCAAGATGCATATTAGAATGTGACTTTTTAGTAATTCTTATGTAACTTTTTATTTATATTGCATATCTTTTACTCTACCTCTTTTTGAAAAGTGTTTAAAGAGAGACACACATATCAATCACCTTTCCACGTTGTAATGAAGGTGCCCTAGATTAGGCTTGGCTTGTAGGAGGGTTTTAATTTTAATTTTAATTTATTATTATTATTATTATTATTATTATTAATATTATTAATAATATTGTAATATATTATATTATTATAATGATATGATAATAATTTGATATTATAATATCGTATTAATATTAATAGATGATACCATATTAATGGACCATGAAACATATTTATACAAATATTAATTAATTAAAAAACATAATATGATGATATAATATTACTAAATTATTATGAAACATTAAAAAACACTTAATATCCCATATACATATTTATACAAACATTAATTAAAAAGAATATTAATATCATGATATAATATTACTAAATTATGAAATATTAAAAAACACTTAATATTCCATATATAATCTTAAAAATACTTACGGAGGATAATATTGGGTAGTGGGACTTTTATGTTAATTTTATATGAAAAAATCTCATAATATTAAATTATATTAGCATGTTTATCATGATCATGTTTAATGTTGAAGATTAATAGTTTGATCATGTTTATTATTTTTAATATTAATATTTGTTTTTAATGAGTATAAATATTAAGGTTGATGTTGATGTTGATGTTGATGTTGATGTTGATGTTGATGTTGATATTGATGTTAATGTTAATGTTAATGTTAATGTTAATGTTAATGTTAATGTTAATGTTATCATCAATGCTAATATTAATGTTTAATGTTAATATACTAATTTGTAAATTTGCATGATAATTAGCATGTTTAGCATATTTTTTTATCATAGTTAACATGTTTAACCTAGCGTGTGATAATTAGTATGTTTAACATCATAAGAAATATTTAAGAGTTTTATGATGATAAATAATGTTTAACAATTTTTTATATTGTTGTTTTGTTTTCTTTACTAATTTATTTTTGTTAACACAGCTAAACAAAGTCAATTTTTAGATTCATTATCTAAATACATGACCATGATCAAACTTGGTAAATCCTATGTTTAACCATACTGAACATTGTTCAATCATAATTGTCCCCACCCAACGTAACTCAATTGTATTGAATTATAGCCAACCATGGTTCAGCAAATTCAAACATTGTGATCCTTAGTCATCTAAGGTCTTCCTTGGTCGCTTACAATAAAGATTTAAGTTTTTTTTCAATAACAAAATTAATATTAATAAGATTGACTAATAATAATAGTATTGTTTTATTGTCTATTCGATCAAACATGTTCGCCCATCATTTTTATTGATTAATATTAATACACAAACATAGTCAAAAACATTTGAAAATATAGTCAAACAAAGTCAACATTGATAGTCATTTTTTAACTAATTGACCATTATCACGCTTTGTTAACCCTATGTTTACCATATCTTTAGTATTGTGTTTTAATATTAGGATTTTAGTAGAAGGTTTTAGCACAATGGTTTTAATATTACACTTTAATATTAAAATTTTAATAAGAAAACATGTTGTGATGTGAGAATGGTGCATAAATATATCAACATCGTATTGTCACAAGCATTATTTCAATTTTCCATTACACTGCAATTGATTCAACAACGCATTGAGACATTTAAAAATTATTCAACCACATTTGCTAACGTTGTTGAGTATGTTTGACTATGTTTGAAAGTCAACACTCCTCATCTTCAACCAAACATAGCCTTATGTTATTATTTGATTAATATTAATAGTCAAAGATATTCAATCACATTAGTGAACATAGTTAAACAAAGACAATGTGATAGTCATTGTTTAAATAGTTTACCATGATTATATTATAATATTGGGTTTGTAATATTGAGTTTAATATTATGGTTTATAAGATTTGGTTTAATATTATCATGTTGGAATGGTACAAAAATAAATCCAATGTTGCATTTTGTCAAATATTGTCACAATGTGATAGTCAATTTGACAATACTTATCACAATGCGATATTACATTGCAATTTATTCAACGTTGCATTGTGACATTAAAAAATTAAGGTTTAATATTAATGTTTATAATATTTGATTTGATATTGGGATTTTAATATTGGATTTAATACTAATCTTTGTAATATTAGGTTTAGTATGAGATTTACAATATTATGTTGGATAATGTTAGAGTTTATAATATTGCGTTTTATATTCGGCTTTAATATTGTCATGTTAGAATGATACATAAATCGATCAAAAGTCACATTTTGATAAACATTGTCAAACTTGACTCTCAATATGACAATCATTGTGGCAATGTTACATTACATTGTAATTTATTCAATGTCACATTGTGACATTACAAAATTAAGATTTAATATTAAGGTCTATAATATTGGGTCTCATAGCAGTTTATAATATTGCTTAAATAATAGGATTTTATATTTGGTCTAATAATACATTTCCTAATACTCGGTTTAATATTACAATTTATAATATTAAGGTTTCATAATAGGCTTATAAGATTGTGTTTAATATCACGATTTAAAATATGGCTTCCATATTAGGCTTTATAATATTGGGTTTAAAATGTTGGGTTACTTTTACTATTTCCAATATTATATTTATTAATATTAGAGATTAATGTTGGGTTTTATGTTAGGGTTTAGAATATTGAGTTTATAATATTGGATTTAATATTAAATTTTAACATCATGTTTAATATTATTGAGTTTATAATATTAGATTTAATACTAGGCTTATATATTGGGTTTAACATTAGGTTTTGTAATATTAGGGTTTATAATATTAGGTTTAATGTTAGGGATCAATATTAGGTTTATAATATTAGATTTAATAGTAGGGTTTAAAATATGCATTTAATATTAGGGCTTATAATTTTGGTTTAATGTAAATGTTTGATATTGAGTTTATAATATTGAGTTAAAATTTAGAGTTTACAATATTCAGTTTATAATTTTAGGTTTAATATTCAGTTTAATATTAGGATTTTTAATATTAGGATTAACATTCGAGTTTATAATATTTGGTTTTATTATAATAGGTTTAATATTAGGGTTTATAATATTAGCTTTGCAATATTTGGTTTACTATTATAGTTTTTAATATTAAATTTATAATATTGGGTTTATAATTTTGGATTTAATATTAGGGTTTGTAATTCTGTATTTATAATATTTGGTTTAATATTAGGAATTATAATGTTAGCTTTCTAATACTAGGTTTAATATTAAGGTTTACAATATTGGATTTATATTAATGGGTTTAATATTAGGCTTTATAATATTAGGGATTAATATTAGGTTTAAGATTAGGATTTAACATTTAGTTTATAATATTGAGTTTAGTATTAGCGTTTATAATATTTACTGTAATAATAGTTTTTCTAATATTGATTTTATAATATTAAGGTTTATAATATTGGGTTCAATATTAGGGTTTATAATATTGATTTTAATAATAGGTTCTATAATATTGAATTTATAATATTAGGGTTCATAATATTATTTAATAGTTAATATTAGAGTTTTAATAATAATAGTATTAAGATGCACACATCCACATATCATCTAGGTAAGGATCAATGTTCATTAAGAGAATAATTAGAGTTGTAAGAATTAAAAATAGTAGTTATAAAAGCAAAAAATTTGGGCTTAAAAAGTAAGGGTTTGAAGTTAATTGAAACTTACTCATTTTGTTGAATACTTAAGTTATGGGTACTTATATTAAAATTCAAATACTAAAACTCTAATATTAAAACCAAATATTTCAAACTTAATATTATAATATCTAATTATTACTTATATAATTAATATGATAATATAATAGTTAATATTAATATGAAGTCTTTACCATATATTTAATAGTTATTGAGGTGGCTAATATAACGTTATCAACATATATCAATAACATTTACTAATATATCTATACATAAATTTGATACAAAACTATTGACTTATATCAACCACATTAATAAATTAATGTGATGAAATTATTTTATAAAAATTGAATATTTTGAAATTATTTTAAAATATTAAATTTATTTATTTAAAATATATTTTAAATAATTAACTTCTAAATTCTAAAACATTGAGCGTCTTGTCGTGATGTCTTCTTCCTGAATGCATTCTTGATTTTATGAACCAACCTCTGTGGTTCATCATTAAAAGATGTGTGAAAAAATCAAACCACAGAAGTCGATGAAAATTTAGGAAAACCAAAACCACATCACTGCTATAAAAGATAATCAAATCTTTCTGGTAAATTGCCCCATCATAGAAGAAGAGGATATGGGGATAGATCAAAATCTAAATTAAGGTTTTCATGTTTGGGAACTGTAATTTTCAAGTAATATTTTAAATCGAAATTTATTCCAATCCTGAAAATTGTAACATGGAGGATATAAATTGAAATTTCAACAAATTTTCTCACATTCAAAGCTTCAACTCATACAAAGCGACTCAATATCTCATATCAAGGGCATCGATAGAGTAGACCAATTTTTAACTCATATAATTGATTTAGCTCACTTTTTCCAAGGCCTTACTAAGGACAAAGTGAACTCAATTTTGATTTTCGCAGTCCAGCCACGATATTTACCAGCTCAACGCTCTATTAAAAGTGATCGGCTGATGGAGGATAAAAACATATGAGTGTGCCCTTTTAAAATTGGAAAATGATAATTAAGTTCATTATCAAAAAGAATTTGCTGTAGAGTTGGATTTAATTATGAGAAAATCATTTTCTTAAATGATTGAAATTTATATTCTAATATATGAATATTTTATCTTTCTTTTTAAGAAAGATATTTTATTTTCTTCCTCGCAAAACATATGTTATTTACCCATGTCTTGTCCCATTTCCTTTTCCTTAAACTTTTTTGCGGTCTTTGCTCCACCTCTCCTCTCAGTTAACCCTGCTTCCCTTCTACTTAGTATCTATATTTTCACCATCTTAACCACTTGTCATGACAACATTTACCTTCCAACATGTTGCCAAACTTTCTTACTGTAGGTAAGACCAAACTTTCTTAATGTAGGTAAGACCATTATTATATTAATGTATGTTTATTTTAGTTAACCATTTAATTTATTTTAATCATTTATTAAATTTAATTTAATTTATTAGGCTTATTATATTAGGTTTAATATTGGGTTTATAATATTGAGTTTAACATTAAGGTTATAATATTAAATTTAAATTATGGAATTAATATTAAGACTTATAATTTTTGGTTTAATATTATAATTTGTAATATTGGGTTTAAGGTTAAGGTTTGATATTGAGTTTATAATATTGAGTTAAAATTTAGGGTTTTTAATATTGAGTTGATAATTTTGGGTTTAATATTAGGGTTTATAATATTGATATTAATATTAAGGTTTGTAATATTGGATTTATAATATTGGCTTTTGCTTTATGCTATTGGATTTAATATTATGGTTTTTAATATTAGCTTTGATATTAGGGTTTAGTATTAGGTTTATAATATTGGGTTTAATATTAAGGTTTATAATATTAGTTTTAGCATTAGGGTTTTTAATATTAGGTTTACAATATTAGGGATTAAAATTAAGTTTAATATTAGGATTTAACATTGAATTTAACATTAATTTTTATAATATTGCCTTCAATACTAGGGTTTAATATTAGAATTGTAATATTGTTTTCAATATTATAGTTTATAATATTTTGTTTAATATTGATATTTATAATAATAGTTTTACAATGTTGGGTTTAATATTATTGTTTATAATATTAGGGATCAATATTAGATTTAGTAATAGGTTTGACATTGATTTTATAATATTGAGTTTAGTAATAGGTTTAACATTGATTTTACAATATTGAGTTTAATATTAGTATTTGTAATATTAAGGTTTGTAATATTGGGTTTAATACTAATATTTATAATATTATTTGTATATTATTATTTAATAATTAATCTTAAGGGTTTTAATAATATCAACACACATCGATGTATGATTTAGCTATGAATAATTGTTTATTTGGAGAATAATTAGGGTTACAAAAAATAAAAAACTATGGTTATAAAAATAAAATTTTATAGTTAAAAGCTATGGCTCTCATCTTAATTGAAACTTCCTCATTAAATTGAATACTTAACTTATGGTTACTTATATTAAATTCTTAATATTAAAACACAATATTTCAAAACTAATATTATAAGAACATTAACAGGGATGACGGTTGGAAAATTAGTAGCCGCTGGATTCTCGCTCTCTCTTCTTAGTTGTTCCTTTGTCTTTGTCCATCCATGTCTTAACCTTTTGACCCTCTTTTTTCTTTTCTTTTTTAGAATATTAATATTATTAATATTAGTATTGGTATTAATAGTATTACTAACATTAATATAAATAACTAATATTATTAATTATTATTAATAGTAGCATTAATATTAATAAAACTATTATTATTAATATTAATAGTGAACATTAGTTTAATAATACCTCGACCATTTGGTCATTTTAATAATACTATTAATACTAAATACTAATATTATTATTAATAATACATAATACCAATAATAATACTTACTAATATTAGCATTAGGGATATCAATATTAGTATTATTGAATGATATTAAAATGTATATTCATTATTGGTAATATAAATTGATAAAATAAATAAATAAAAAGAAAATATTATTAAAACCCTAGTCAAATATAACCATAGAGTTAATAAGTTAATTATATATATAGATTAAATTTAAAAAAAAAAATATTAATTAAATAATATTAGACTTTTTCCTTTTCCTCCTCTCGTCAAATATAGTCGTTTCCTTCTAGCTGTTAGGTTGGCCTATCTCCCTATTTAACCTTCTTCTTGAAGATGAATCACACTTGTTGATTCGAAACACGTCCACCAAAAAATCTTCAATATAACTTCTTCTAAAAAAATATGTATACAAAACTAATTATGACTTATATAATTGATTTAATAATCAATGTTAATATTAAATTTTTATTATATTGATATAATAATTAATATTAATATTAAACTTTATTATATATATAATAATTATTGATATGGTTCATATAAGTTTATATTCATAACATTTATTAATGTAATTGGATATGTATTTGATGTGAAATTGTTAATATATATTTATCACATTTATTAATATAATTAAGCTGCTTTGGAAAATTTGATTAATTCAAAAATATTTTAAAATATTAAATTTATTTATTTAAAAATATATTAACAAATTTAAAAATATATTTGAATTATTTAAATATATATTTTAAATAAGAAAATTCAAAACTCAAAAACATATATCAAGTGGCAGGAAAAAATCAAATCTCAGAAGTCAACGACGATTTCGGAAAATAATATCACTGCTATAAACTATATTTATAATGAAATGTTTATCGTAAAGTGCCCCAGCAATAGAAGAGTGCGATATGGGACGAGATCAAAATCTAAATTAAGAATTTCATATTTGGGAGCTATAATTTTCGGGCCAAATTTCTTCCAATGCTGAAAACTGTAATATGGAGAATATAAATTGACATTTAAACAATTCTTTCTAATAGATTATGCCCATTTTCAGCTCATATAATTGGTTTTGCTCGTTTTTCAAAGGCATTATCCGCGACGACAAAGTGAACTCGATTTTGATTTTCGCAGTCGAGCCACATTATTTATCAGCTGAACGCTCTATTGAAAGTGCTAGGCTTATTGAAAGTTGATTATAAAAAATAATTAGGTGTATAGATTTAATCAAATGAGGTTTATGTCATATTATATGAGATTTTTATTTTTTTTTCCTTTCAATTAAATTGGTAGTTTATTTTTTCTTCCCAGCTTTTATGTTCTTTACCCTTTTGTCTTGTTTCATTTCGTCTTTCTTAACTTTTTTTAACTATCTTTTTTCCACCTTTCTTCTTCATTAACTACCTTTTTCTTTTCACTAAACTTTGGTTTCTTCAAAGTCTATTTCTTCACCACTTGTCAAGGCAACACTCTCACATATCTCTTCGACCCAATATCAACAACTACCTACTATGCTCCAATCACTACATATAACTTTGATTTCTTTTATATATAAAGTGGTTGTCACATTCATAAGTATTACATAATTTTACACACAAAGATATCACATGCAATTATACTCATATAATTAAAGATTTGACAACATAACGTAAACACTAAAGAGCCAACATAAAGAACATCCCATGCAATTGAAGCAAACCATATTAGTGAAAGATTGTCATTTGGAAAATCGAGCCAACCTAGAACTGATTAGTTCACCCTCGAGCCGAGATTTCTTGCCATGGATCAACTACCTCTTGTTGATCTCCTTAACGGGTATTTAATACCCGCATTCATGATATGGTTTCCTTTAGCGACATCCCTCTTTTATGGATCTTTTTATCCATTTGCGTAGCATTTTCCCAAAAAATCTTGCCTTTCTCTCGTGTGAGGCTTTTCCCATAAAAGCTTATCTTTCTCTTTTGCCAGGCTTTTATGTTTTTCTTAAACTTAGCATCTTTCTCCAACTAAGTAACTTAATGGATATTTATCTCCCGTCCATTAAGTTTATCTAGAATTTCATCTAGAAGTCTTATCATGAAAGAATTATCCATTCCCATTCACTAATGGAATTTCATTTGGCAACAATCTCATATCTTGGTGTCTCATTTTCAAGGCGATTAAATTATATTTATTTATTTAATCATAAGGTATTTACTTTCATTGTTACGCCTTATACCTAGATTTTTTGTTACAACTTAGCCTTAGCTTAGTTTTGGCATAATAGAAACAGAATGTTCCATAAAACGGAGGGGTTTTACATACTTCCCCCCTTAAATTTACATCGTCCTCATTGTATTACTCCATATTACAATGTATTTCCTCGTTTACAAGTAGTTGTTTCTGAATTTACAGGTTCCCATGGCTTTTCCACCTGAATCAGATCTTTCGATATATAGGTTACAAATAAGTTCTACTAGCAAATATCCTTCCATTGCTACCTGTAACATTTGTTTCACTCAATTTTGTGAGAGACTTCAGATGCAGAAACTCAATTTTTGTTTACCACAGTTAATGTCATAATTTGATATAACATTACTACTATTGGAGTAACTACGGATTAATGTTTCCCGCCATTTAACTATGATTCCTCATTTTCAATTTCATTGTATTTAAATAATAGGAAGAAACATTTGTTCTTACAATGCATTTGTGTTCTTGCCGAACACTTGCTTCATGCAGTTTCCTTGCATTAGTCACAACAAGTCAAACTATCATATTTAGCCAATCAACCTGTATAAAATATCACATCGAGTTAGCTCAAAACATAACCATCAAAATCGTAAACCATATGTACCCATCATAACTCCAATCATAGATAATATGCAATCATTATGGATTAGAATTGTAAATCATATGTATACTAGAACTGAAACAAAATATCGATACTTATCCTTTAATCAATCCTTAGTTTCCACCTTTTTCTTGCCTCTGTATACACTCTAGATTGGTTTCCACATGAGGGAATCACCTAGTGCGTTCTCCTCAACCATGTGTACAACTCACACAAAGTGTGCACCACACACATAGAGCTATACATGTCATCCAACGTCATGCAATACCTGCATCGAGACTAGTACCTTATGTACTACAGGTACACAATACTACCTATACAATGCGTACACAATACTCAATGTCCATAGCCTCATATGCACGACATATACATGATCCACATGTTTTCAAGAATGTTAGTATTATTATCATAACATCAAGTCAATGTCAAAATTTCTTTTATTTATTCACACTACCTTTAGGCAAGTCAGACCATGCTCAGTTTTTCGATTGGAGAATAACAAATTCATGGACCTATTCATCTTCTACAACTAGAGCATAACTAAAAAAAATTATGTGGATGTATTCAAACACTTTTATTTAACTAATCCTTTTCATGTATCTTGTGGTTGCAGGAAATATCAGTAAGATGATAACATAGATGTAATTATGCATAATACAACTTTACAATCCCAATAGCTTTGAGTATTCAAATTGAATTTTCCCCTTAGACAAGGTTTTAATAAAATCGGAATATGACCTCCACTTAATCATAAACCAGACTATCGACCATGATAATTAGTCTAGTATGGACTTCAATGTTATATTTTATGCCTAATAATAACCTTAACTTTGTTTTTAGCCAAGAAAATAATTGTTTGTTATGCCAAAGTACTCCACACATAAATTGGTTATTTCATATGATTTCTTGTTTTCTCTTTTTAACACTACTTCCAAAAATTTGTTGGCCATTAATAATTCAATGTATATTCCACACCAATGGAACAATAAATATGAAAGTACATACACCTCCCATACATGAGTCATAAAGGAGGGTTACCATAATCCCACATTGGCAAATTGCTTAATTTCCAGGGTACTATGTGTGCCAGGGTGTGAACCTAGGCCATTAACATACCTTAATACTAGATTATGATCTGGTAGAATATAAATTATTTCTTGGAAACAAAATCAATTATGAGATTCTTTAAAATTAATAGTTTATGCAATAATTGTGATATTGTCATATTCAAAACCAAATAACACTATCATTGCAATATGACAGGTAGACTTCTCCCATATTCCTTGATAGAAATAGTGGTACAAAATATACATTTCAGATTGAACGATCGTCAATTTATTTGAATATATTTCTAGATAACTTCTTATCGAACCAATTATCCTTGTGCACAACGATCTCGATTACCAGTACCACTTAGCCATCAATATGGTGAAGTCATCCTATTAATTTAGACACGAGGTATGGCATGGTTTGTTATCCTCTCTCTTGTCTTACTTGATGCATGTATTATTTTACTACTGGCATAAGATCCTTAGATCACCATAAGTTTCATCAATGCAGAACCTTTTGGTTTACCAAAATTTTGTTAATTAATTTGGTCCAGTTATGCTCCGAATCTAGTGTATACTTTTTGTTAGTCATCTCTAAATTACTCTATTTATCCTTCAGGTGCATCTAGCACCACCATACCTAATATGTTTTTCATTTCATAAAGCATGTATATACTTTGTTTATATATAGTAGACGCACAGATGATTTTTATCTTATCACTTCGAATAAGAAGTACATTTGTAATATCTACAATCATTTTACTCAAAGAATCCTCTTCTTGCTACAGATTTGAAAGGTTCCCATTTGTGAGATATTAATAGAACCCCATCTATATCTAGATGGATATGCACATCAAGTTTGTGAAGTTTGAGGTTGCATACTCTGAGTTTCAATAATTTACACATTGAAAATTGAGAAAACATGAGAATGTGTCCTTGATATTGTATTAAATATTTTCTTTCTACTGTTAATTGAGAGGCACTAGGAGCTGCTTTTACGTTCCCATTATGTATTTACACTAGATGTACTTTTGGGTGTCATTCCTATTGACCTTCTTACTAGAGATAAATTATTAATGTATGATGTCTTCTCCAACATGCATATGGTGAGTTGTATTGCATGTGTTCACAGTCTTCAGAAATGTGACCCCAATTCAGTCTATATTGGAAATATAATTTGTGCCTCTTACATATCTCAGTTGCAATTATTGCAATATTTCTTTATTCAAGAAGAACCCTGTAGGTTCCAAACTATGCATGTTGCTACTGAATATCTAAATAATGACCTCGTAAGAATTTTTTCCCTCCACTAGTGTATATTTGGAGGATTTTCCCCATAAGGGTGAATTACACCATTCAACGAGTGGAAAAACCACCTCTAACAATGAACTACATCATTAGATGTAGATGCATTAACTAACACAAAAATATTAAATTCAAAGACAATTTTAAAAATACATAGTCGCATACCACATAAAGAGACCTCTCTTTCATGAGCTTAACGATATATCATGGGAATCTTCATGAATAGATACAATTTAAAGGAAACCTTCAGAATTAGTTCTAGGATGGAAACCAATCAAGTAACCATAAATTATTGCTAATATTGATAGAATGTCATGAACTTCTTTCGTATGATCTATATAGATTCCACCTATATACTTTTATTTGATATTTTTGATATTTCCTCATGTCGGCCATGATCTATGGAAAGGCACTTGTCTATTTTATCTATTTTTGTTTTCCAGTTACCTCATAAGAGTTCAACATTTCTTCCCTTCATATTTCATCCTTTTTTAGGATCTCTATAAGCATAAACTTTATTCCATTATGTTATGTCCTTGATTATACTATGCATAGCAATCGTGCAACTCAAAATTTAATTTTAATATGAGGAGAGTAATATGATGATAGTATGTAAGAAGGGACCTATTGGAATGTATTTCCCCATAGGATTAAAACTTTCCTTATCCACCATTACTCATTTCAATACTTTCTTTCATATTCATAAGCCATGATGACCGCACCACTAAAACTCATCATCCAAACTCTCAATAATCACACCTCACAATTATTTCAAATATGTTCATTCATCAAGCTCGACTATGAGCATCTAAAGCTAGGTCTATCATGTGTAAGGATCTTTAACCAATTTTAAATCATGGTATAGAATCTTTGTGCGGTCACAAGAGCATTTGACAATAACTTAAGTTTTAGGAGAAACATCCACAACATATAATGAAATAAAAATTTATCTTCACATAATCCCCAACACTTAATAAGTAGGCACAATAAAACATTAACCACTTTATGGTTTACCAGTTTTACTTATTTAAAATAATCAATAGGTTAATTGTGATCATTTCTTTGCATTACTCTCTACTCCGTCACAATACTGCAAGGTTGTATGTTATATAACAATACTGCAAAATTGTTTGTTCCAATCTAACCTTACAGGATTTCTTCTCCCATAATGCTATTATAGCTATCCAACACGGTGTATGAAATACCATACTTCGACTTGAGAAATTCAAGTTAAAGTGCATGGATTAAGTCCAACTTGTTCTAAATAATGGAAATTAGCAATAATTTTGAGCCATCCATGCATGTAAGCATAGAAATACAACTCATTATAACCACACAAATGAGGCATACATGCGAGTCATACATATATGTAAGCACATGCATGTAATCACATCATGAGTTTGAGATAGTTTCCACTCATCGTTTGTAACATGAAGTATAAACATACATCCTTCAAGCATCATGTAAATTATTAACACCAAGGAGAAACTATTCATATACTAATGAGATGCTTTATGAAAAAAAAGCTCATATAATTATGCACACACACATACATAAGTTATTTAGTTGAGCAGCAATTAAAAACTAACCTTTTCGAGTAAGCTTGCTAATGTGTGCCCATCGTGTAGAAATGTATATTCTAATTCATATACTAATTTGGAAAGCATCTACATTTCCTAATCGAAATTGGATATTTGAATTGACCACTAGTTTTTTTCGTCACAAAATTCCTAAACATAACTTTTTAGGATCCTTTGCTATGAAAGTCTTTCTCGACACAAAAAAGACTCACACTGTTAGAGAACAAATTTCTAACTAAACTGGGAAACCAATCATGAGAAATGAACTCGATCTCGGTGTTAGAGTCAGTCTGTTCAGCCCTCTGTCAGAGATCAAAACCTCTTTTGTTGCATTTCATTTTAGATGTCTCATTCAGCTCGATCATCTGCATTCCATTAGGAGCATCGATCTTCTGACGGAAGGGTCTTCTCTCCATACTTCCCTCATGTCATGTACCTGCTGGTTCATGTCTGATCATCAAAGTTCATCAAATCAGTTTTACAGTCATTATGGATGGTCTTGTGGTCAGCCAAGAGTCATTTCAGTCATTAGGTCTAGGGTTTAGCAAATTTTGTCTTCAAAGTGTCCAATAATGCCAACAGGCACATGAGGATGTCCCTAATAAGTTTTCATTCCAAAATTTTCATTATCAATAATGCTTGAGAATGACGAAATCGTTAAATTTATTTTTTGTAATAAATATGTAATTTTTAAGGTTTTTCAAGTTCTACAGTTCTTCAGTGCAGCCCTGGTCATCCTTTTCCGAAATCCAAGGCCATCATCCCTGCAAAAAATTGCCAAGAGTTTCATCATTTCAGTCAAAAGTCAAAGGAAACAACAAAAAACAGAGTTTGTATTAGAAAGTGAAAAGTGCCAAAGTGGAAACATTAGAAAGTGGGTTATTGAGATCAAAAATTTAAGTCCAATGGTTATACAAGATATTTTGGTGTCCAAACAATTCATTTGCACACAAGGAGACAGCAAGAAGTCAAGTTAGATTGTGGAAGGGCGGAATTGTGATTTTGAAGGCCGACTGTGTGTTGAATTGTTTGCGTGACGCATTGGGAGGTGGTCGCAACACACTAGGAGGTCGCGGCGCATAGAGCCACCATTCACAGTGTTAAATTGAACATGCGCGGCACATACAGCCTGTGCAGCGCACAGAGTCGACAAGCAAAAATTTCATCACTACTTTCAAAAATTTCAAACCAACTCAGTTTTCCTCACACCAAGTAAGTTTGTAAGGCTATGAATTTCTATTAGCTTGTGTTTGGTGTTGTTTGGAGGGAAGAATATGAAAATTTAAAAGTTGAAAACATAAACCCTCTCATTTTGATAAAAACTGCCTCTTAGGGTTTGAATTTGAGTGTTAAAATTTGATGTTGGTGCCAAGTATTTCAAATCTCATTCCTTTCCTATGGTTCCTTTCCCCTTCACTGTCATATTATCATTTGTCAATCCCTTATTCCCTAACATCCCAAATCACTTATTCCTATGCTCTATTATCCCTATTCTTAAACCCTACCATTCCCTATCACTCTCCTTCTCTCATTTCACTTATAAAATCCTCAAGTCCCCAAGTAGTCAAGTGACTGTCCTCACACTTTAAATCTCACTTGACAAACTCCATCATTCTCACTGCCCATTTTTTCCCACAGTCCCTCATTTGACTTTGGCACATTTGGCATTGAAAACAAAGGCACCAATTAGTCATTCTCAACAAAACAAACATACACCTTACTTGAAACATTATGGAAATAGAGACTGATTCATCATATGAACAAGACAATGATTCTACCACAGAGCTTCATGCACCGAGAAGGCCTTTTAAAGGAGGCAAACATGTTAGAGAAGATCCCACCTCTTTGACTGAATTGCAAGCCTACGCACTTGTCGTGGCATGTTTCCAACAACAGTCATGCTTTCAGTATTGTGAAATGATTGCTCAGATTCAACATCATCAGGAGTTGGCTCAGTTATTTGTTTTTCATTTGCATGATGGTAAGGTAACTCTTGCTGGTGTAAATTTCACCTTAACACCAGAGACCATTTCTCAAGCAACAGGAATACCGAATGTAGGTGAGGAGCGGAAAAAAATAATGCAGGTAGAAAAAGTACATTATGAACCATACATGAGGCCCAGCTATGTGAAACAGCTCAGCAGGGTGTTCCCATTCTGGTTTTTGAAAGAATCCTATGCACTGTTGATGAGACTCATTATTAGATACTTCAGTTGTGAGGGCCGTTTCCCACGCCTCTATGCATACCATATCAGATTGTTGATGCATTTCACGAGAGTGAAGATGATGAACATTCCATATTTCATGTGCTAAAACATCGAGAGGATGACTACTCTTGTGCAAAAGAAGAATCATGAACAACAGTACAATAGCACTTACCATTATGCGCTCATCAAGATCATTGTTGTATATCAGCTTGGCTTGCAGGGTATCACATGGGAAGACTTCATTTCCCATGAGTTCTTCATAGCTTTAGCATATCATCCAGAGGTTATCCATGATGCAGGCGAACCTTCACATCAGCATGGAGGTCGGGAGGCAAAGACTACTAGTGTGCCAACATATGTCACCTATCAGAGAGGCATGAGAGGATTATTTGTAGCAGCCCGCTCCACCTGGGATGGAAGGGGTCTCGTTGCCGTCATCAGTAGTACAGGTACAAGATAGAGGCAAGAATCCTATGCAGCATGAGGACCCTTCAAGAGACCTAGACACTGATTTCATACTCATTGATGATGATGTGAGCTCTCCTAGCTCAAAGCCGAGGGAGGTCATTCAGGAGCAGAAAGCCGAGATAGATGCATTGACCAACGAGTTGCAGAGAGCTCAATGGGTCGTAAAATATTTGGAGTAGCGAAAAAATCAACTAGACGATCAGCATACAGTCATGGAGTTACAAAAAGTTTGGCAAAACCGCCAAGCTGCCCAAAGGAGGAGGATAGAGTTCACTTCATTGGAGCAGGAGATAGAGGCTGATCGAGAGACTTGGCATGAGAGGGTCAATATTCATCTTGAGAAGTTGTTGGCGAAGGCAGAAAAGAACAAGGACATGCTCAGGCACATGAAAAATCATTATTGGGCACGAACTCATGTTTGCAAAGCGAGGATCAAAATCCTGAAGGCAAGACTAAAGAGAGCAATAAAATGACACAAAAGGCATGATAGGCTTTGAATCTTGGCTGAAGCTTCTTTGGCCGAGCATGATATTTGATGGTGCACCTTCAGTCCAAATTTCAACAAATTTGGAGAAAATTTTGTCAATTTTGAATTTTTTTGCTTCAAAACAGATTTTCCTGCCCAACGCGTAGCGCCACTTGGCACACGCTTATAATTGGGAGATCCTCTGGAGGAAAAATTTATATTTCTAGCTTTGTTATGAAAATTTATGCATGCTCATGAATTACCTAAGGATTTCATCAAGTTCTGGGTTGCCCAAAGGGTCAAAAACACACAAAAAATGACCTCTCTGCCACCTTTTGCACCCACAAGAAGCAGTGTTGGATTATTGGATTTTTGGAGTGGCAAATGGAAACCAAATCTAAAAATTATACTTGGGTTGTAAATTCTATGGGCAGGGCTTTCCAACGAGCTATCTTGAGCTCAATTTGGACTTCGAGAAGGGCCTCAAGGTCAGCCTCAAAGTTGTTCTACGCATACAAGTTTTGGGCGCAGCGCATAGAGAATTTTGGCCTATTTTTCACTCTTCAGCTCAGAATTTCGGCCAGTTTTGACTAGTTTTATTTTTTGATGTTACTCTTGATCTAACTTGATGTAATTTCATGACCATGATGTAATTTTGGCACATTTTTACTTGTCTTAGTAGATTCATTCACCAAAAGGTGAAATGTGAGTGAATGAATTAGTTTCCTACATACAGAGGCAAGTTGTTTCATTGCCTATTTTTCAGTTCCTTGTTTAGATATGGTTGAAACAGCTCCTAGAATGATGAGCTCGAACCTTAGAGGCATGGGAAGGAGTTAAGCTTGTCTATATCATGTAATTTCTCAGTCATTTTCAGGGTTGGACACTTGGGATTGCTTGACATTCCATTGTACATCTGATTTCTGCATTTTTGGCAAAGGAAAGACCAGGGTTTTGCAGCACTTTTTGGGATTCCTATGGCTCTGTGTTTTGATGGTTTTCATCTCTATGTAATTTGTGAGTTCACTGAAATTTATGTGCATCATTTTTTTTTCTCTTTGATTCTGAAATTAAACAAATGAGTGATAAAGGTAGAATTCATTAACTTACTGTGCTCTCACTGTTAGTTTTGTTTAATTTTCAATGTTTTCTTCAGTTTGAAGAGGATTATTGATACCCTCTTACCCTCTTCAGCTTCTCACCGGTCTGAACCCTCCATATTTACAAATCAAAGCATCAAAATGATTGCCTTTCTTGCCCCAATCAGAACTCTGCAAAATTTGCCTTCATCCCAGGACCCAAATTTGCCTTTCCCTTGATTCCAACAAAACCACCAAAAAATCAAGTCAAATCCTTGCACTTCATACCTAGCCTAACACCAGAAGATATTTCAGTCATCTCAAGCCCCAATCGATCATCATTTGCTGAGATTGACCCGGAGAGAGCCCTCTCCTGTCCTCGTAGGGCTAGCTACAAGGCTGAGCATGGTTTGATGTTGGCCCTAGATCCTACCTTTCTAGCCTGAGGTAAATCTAGGCTCTAACATAGTGATGACCATATCAGGGAACTAAATTATTTGTTTGTTGGTATTCTTCATTTTATAAACTACAGACGGAGCCTGAAGATTAGCTAGGTAGCCTTCGAAACGCTTTTTCTTTGCGTTAGTGCAAGTAGATAAACGCTACTTCAGTCAATCTCTAGTCTAGTGTTATAAACGAAGTATCTAACTTGCAAATCACCCTAGTATATCTGAGAATTCTAAGCTTTTGGATGATAAGTTTAGGATTTGATAGGCTGAACGAGTTGTTAATGTCCATTTGATTTCTTGAAATAATAACACACTGGCTTCCAGAAGACATACCAGAGCAAATCCGGATCCTGATCCTCCTCCTATCTATGAAAATCCCAATCTTATTCCAAGAATCGTTCGCCAAGGAAGTTCTATCATTCCCGTGTTCAAAGCTCAATCGTGTCCTGTTGGTTTTGAGTATCTTGAGGATCAAGAATTTGATGAGCAGTTTGAGTTGTCTTTGTTTGAAACCAAATCTGAAAGCATTGTCGCTTCCACTGTCTTAAATCCTGAGTTTGTTCGAAATCTTGAAACTGAAAGGGCCAATAAATCCATTGATGATTATATCCTGAATCGGCTCCAGACTTCAATTGTGGCTTCTAATATCTCTGATTTTTTAGAGACTGCTTCTACAACCCTTGGGTCATCCGCAATTGCATCTAGTTCAAGAATTCCCACCGAACCTCCTTTCATTCCTACCCTTCCCCCATAGCCTACTATCTCTGATCAAAAATCTGCAGTTGTATCGCCTCCATCTACTCCTTCTACTCCTAAAATAGCCAAGATTGCTTCACCCCTGCATACACCTCCTCATACTCCCCATACATCAGCTCCACCTACTCCCCAACATCACCAAGACCGATTGCAAATCCACCAAGAGCAACGGCTCATCGTTTTGCACCTCTTGTACTGCCTCAAAATTTGGATGATATGCCCGCCGACTACCAAAGCAAAATTCCTTTGTTTGATGGCACTCCTCATGGTATCACAACTCAGCAACATGTGGACAGAATGACGGATTTATTCGATCTTCATGAGATTGATGTAGAAAATTTAACCATGAGACTATTTGTACAAACATTTGGAGGTGAAGTAAGGAAATGGTTCAGGGCCTTGCCGGCTACAAGCGTCACTACATTGGCTGGTCTACAAAGACAATTCTTAAACCACTGGGAAGTGAAGAAAAATCCCCTTCAGATTCTTTCTGAGTACGAGCACATCAAATGGAATGCAGGTGATTCTATTTAAGGTTACTGCATAAGATTCAATTCAGTTTATAATGCAATCCCTGATCAACCTTGATAAATTTTCTGGATGGTTTTGACACTGATATGGCTTAACAATTAAGAGAAAGAGATCCAGCTACTTTAGAAGACATGCAGAAGATTGCAGTTAGCATTGAAGCAAACCTGCTCGCTAAGAGAGCTAGAGCAAGAGCTGAAAAGAAAGTCACAATAAAAGAAGAATCTTCTTCATCAGATCAAGTGCTTCAAAAGGGGGAACAGATGCTGGATAGACTAAAACTTGACAAGTCTGAACCATAGATTAGAAATCCTAACTTTCATGGCCAACAGCAACCTCAATATAGGATCAAACAAAGAGAGCAGCGAGCACAAGATCAAACAGTGTAGCAGCAAGTACAGACACCTCTCCAACAGAATGTTGTACTTGGTCTGGAATCAGAAGAGGAGGAGAATGTGATTGGAGAAGAAAATCATTTCTTTACGCCCGATGACATGCCAATTTACATCACTGAAGATGAGGAGTATTCCGAGAATCCAGCTGAATGAGGGGATGAAAATTTTATTTTGGCAAATAAGACAGTGCTTGAGGAAGAGTCTGATGATTACCAAAGAGGATACATGAATGCTTTTCAGCTCAACATCGGCAATATTCACTTCGAAATAGAGATATGCCTGTAAATCCAATTCAGAAAGGGAAGGAGGCAGCAGCCTCAAAGAATGATCCTCCTAATGTGCCAAAAAAGGGAAAAGAGATAGCTGATCCTAGCAGCAGCAAATCGACATCAGCAAGTGAAATACCAACCCAGCCAAATGTGTCAAAGGAGAAAACGGAAAAGAAGGATGTTCCAGCGAAAGAGGTAGAAAAAATTTTAGTTTTTAACTTAGAAAATGAAATTGCTAAGTTGAAAATATCCATTCCTTTGACCGAGTTGATGAAGAAAAGCAATTATAAAAGTCAGGTGTCTAAAATTTTGAGCTTAGATCCATCATCAGACATGGTAAATGTGGAGGATGACAGTCCCGAATTGATCTTTGGGCCAGCGTTGGAAGGTCAGTCCCAAGATAGTGATGTTTCTCCTTTCTATATCAGTCTCACGGTGCATGACTTTGTTTTACATAATGCTATGTTTGATTATGGAGATTCTCATAATCTTATGCTGAAAACCATCATGGAGAAATTGGGATTGGACATCACTAGAAAATACCATGACCTTTACTCTTTTGATTTCGATAGAGTAAGGTGCATCTGGCTTATCAAAGATTTGGATGTGGTGGTGGCGGATATACCTCCTAGATTTGGCATGCTTCTTTCCAAATCTTGGGGAGAAAATATTAAAGGGACAATGAAACTTGACTTCTCCTATGCTATGATTCCCGTGTTCGGTTAGATAAGGAAGTTATACCGGGAGCAGAAAATGAAGTACATGATCACTAGCAAGGAGAAACTGGTAAATCATCCGATCAACTATGTACATACTGATCTAGAGTCATTTGTTTTGTATTCAGATAGTTTTAATGATGTAAATAGCCAATTAGTGGAAGTAGAAGACATTCCTAAGATTACTAAAAATTTTAGAGAAGTCTTGAGACAAGAGCGGCAAAGACTTGATGGCACCACTGAAAAATCAGCAGTCCGCCACCAGCAACATAATGATGGACAACAAGGTAGAGAAAAAGAGTTTCAGCATTTGGAAGAGGATGAAACAGGCCTATGGAGTATGGAATTTGATGGTGTTGTAGGAAGAGAAGGTGCTGGCATTGGTATATGGATACACAGTCCAGTTTTCGCCCCAAACAAAGTGCCAAGCAATGTAAGGGTCTGCTCTTATAAATTAGCTTTTGACTATTCAAATAATGAGGCTGAATATGAAGCTTTGATTGCTGGTTTGAAAGTGCTTAGAAAATTAAATGCTAAGAGGATTTCAGTGTATGGCGACTCTGAGTTAGTCATCAAGCAAGTGAAAGGCGAGTATCAAGCAAAGCATCCTCGAATGCGGGCCTACCGAAATGCGGTGTTGGATATCTTGAAGGTATTTTCTGATTACACTATAACTTGTGTGCCCCGTGCTCAGAATGTCATTGCAGATTCACTTGCAATAGCAGCAAGCAATTTGAAGATTCTTATGAACTCAAACAATAAGTTTTAGATTCATGTGAAGCATCGCCCGGCTATGCCCGAAAATCAAACGTATTGGCAAGTGTTCGAAGAAGATGATGAGATCGATGAATTTCTGCAAAATAAAGGTAAATTTAAGGACATTTCTATTGATATGGAGAATGATGATGGTGATGAGAATATGGAAGTCAATCACATGGAAGTGTTGCAGCTCAAAGATAACATCATTCCAAAAGGTTTAATACCTTTACAGGAGCTCTTCGATCAAGACGACGTGGCTAAAAAACCGACCTTGCTGCCAACTGAAAAGGGAGTCGAAGATGTGAACATTGGATCAGCTGAACATCCCAAGATGGTAAAATTATCAAAGGTGCTTCCCCCATAGGTAAAGGAAAAATATATCAGTTTGTTATCCTCTTTTACTAATGTATTCACTTGGGGTTATTCAGATTTGAAAGCATATGACACAAGCATAATTCAGCATGTGATCCCGATCAAGCCAAATCAAAAGCCTTTTCACCAAAAGCTAAGAAGAATCAATCCAAAGCTGTTGCCCTCAATCGAAAAGGAGGTGAACAGGTTGTATAAAGCTGGTATCATAGTCCCTATCTGATTTTCAGATTGGATATCAAACTTGGTTCCCGTCCACAAGAAGACAAGTGAGATTCAGTTATGCATTGATTTTAGAAATCTGAACAAAGTCTCCTTGAGAGACAATTATCGATTTCCCAAGATGGATCACATACCTCAGCGAGTAGTTGGAGCATCATGGATGTCACTACTCTATGGTTATTCGGGTTATAACCAAATTTTGGTCCATGAGGATGATCGTGACAAGACAGCGTTCACCACTCCGTGGGGCACTTTTCATTATGCAAAGATGCCGTTTGGATTGAAAAATGCTGGTGCAACCTTTCAGCGGGTGATGGATATAGCATTTGCCAATGAAAAATATGTTTTTCTTGTTGTTTATCTTGATGACTTAACAGTTTTCTCCAATACAGATGAAGAGCACCTCTATCATTTGAAGATTGTCTTTCAGCGGTGTAGGAAGTATGGCATCTCGCTCAATCCAAAGAAAAGCTTGTTTGCCATGGATGAAGGCAAGCTTCTCGGGCATATAATCTCAAAGGAGGGCATCCGAATCGATCCAGCTCGGGTGGAGGCCATTCAAAAGATTGATCTCCCATGAAGTAAGAAAGAAATCCAATCCTTCAATGGTAAGATAAATTTCCTACGCCGCTTTGTTCCCAATCTTGCAGAACACTTAAGAGAGATCACAAATATGTTGAAAAAGGATAGTGTAGTAAGGTGGACAGAGGAAGCAGTTAAGTCTTTTAATTTGGTGAAATTAGCTCTTTCTTCAACTCCGGTTTTGATCAGCCCGGACTATACTCAGGATTTTATTTTGTTTTCCTTTGCCTCGGATCATACTATGGCAGCGGTCTTGATGCAGAAGAGAGACCAGCTCGAAAAACCGATTGCATTCTTCAGTAGAACCATAAGGGATGCAGCATTAAAGTATAATATTATTGAAAAACAGGCCCTTGCATTGGTAAAAGCATTGAAAGATTTTCGGGTTTATATTTTGCATTCTCACATCCTTGCCTATGTTCCTAATGCTGCTGTCAAAGATGTCCTAGTGCAAACAGATCCAGAGGGAAGGAGAGGCAAATGGATTGCTGCCTTGCTGGAATACGATGTAGAAATCAAACCGACAAAGCTCATTAAAGGACAGGGGTTGGCAAAACTTATGGCTGAGTCAAATCTGCACGCCTTGGACATTAATTTAATTGCTGCTATGTCCAAGGAAGATGAAGAAAATCTACCCACTCAGGTATCAGAAATTTTCCTCCTTTCTCCTTGGTATTCAGACATTGTTTTTGTGCTTCAAAATTTGTCATCACCTCCCAGAATGGCCAAGAACAAAAGTAGAACATTGAAGTTGAAGGCTGCTAAGTTTTGTATTTTGAATTCTGCACTTTATTGGAAAGATCCTGGTGGTGTTTTGTTGAATTGTTTGGTGGAAGAAGAAGCGAAGCAGGTCATGGAGGATTTCCATAAAGGAGATTGCGGGGGTCACCTTTTTTGGAAAACAACGGCCAACAAGATTTTGAGAGCTAGATACTATTGGCCGACACTTTTTGCTGATGTGTATAAGACTGTCAAGAGCTGTCATAAATGTCAGATTTTTGAAGGAAGACAGAAATTGCAGCCTTTGCCACTTAAACCTATTGAGGTAAGCGCCCCTTTTCAGTAGTGGGGTTTGGATTTCATTGGTGAGATCCATCCTCCTTCCTCAGCTCAGCACAGGTGGATCCTCACAGCGACTGATTATTTCACGAAATGGATCGAAGCAATTCCCACCAGGCAGGCTACGGATGTGGTAATAATTTCATTCCTTGAGAATAACATTTTGTCTCGTTTTGGTTGCCCAAATAAGTTAATCACTGATAACGCAGTAGCTTTCAAATAAAAAAGGATGGTTGAGTTTTGTAATAAGTATCACATCACTTTGGGACACTCAACCGCTTATCATCCACAAGGCAATGGATTGGCAGAGTCTTCCAACAAATCTTTGGTTAACATCATTAAAAAGTTGCTGGAAATAAATAAGAAAGGTTGGCATAAGAAATTAGTTAATGCACTTTGGGCAGACCGAGTGAGTCAGAAGAAATCCATTGGTATGTCCCCCTTTGAGTTAGTATATGGAGTTGACACAGTGTTCCCTACCTCTCTCGCAGCTCCGGTAGTCAAACTTCTTCAGGAAGCTGGCAGTGAAGAAGATCATATGCAGCAAAGATTAAATCAAATGATTCATTTGCAACAAATGAGAGAAGAGGTTTTCCAAAACACATTCAAGCTATAGGAGAGAATTAAGAAAATCTATGACAGAAAAGCAAAGGCGGACAAGTTCCAATTGGAGGACGTGGTGCTGAAATGGGATGCAAGGAATGAGGAAAAGGGTAAGCACGGTAAGTTCGAGAATCTCTGGAAAGGTCCCTTCAAAATTGCTGCATATCGGGGTCAGAATGATTTTCTTCTGAAGGAGATGAACAGGGAAGACTATCTAGGAGGGCTGGTCAATGGTCGGCTGCTCAAGCGGTATAATTTTTGAGATGTTTTCTGTTGATTACATTGTCATTGTATATACCATTTTATTTCAGTTTCATTGCAAGAGTGTGCTGTGATCTTTTCTTCAGTTTGGGGCCCGAAGTGAAGGCTATAATTCTGAAGAATGATTTCAGCTTTGGTTTGAGTGTGTCGAGTCATGTTTTTAAGTCATTTTGGTTTCAAAAGTCAGTTTGAGTCAAATTTCAGTCAATAAATGAGTCAAAAGTCTTGTGTCAGTTTGTTAAGTTATCGACTCCATAGCCCAATGGACGAAGGCACTGTCTATCTCTCCCAGAGATCTGTAGTTCTTGGCACCTCCAAGGAGCTACCATCCCCATTGGAGCCACTGTTAGAGTCGGTCTGTTCAGCCCTCCGTCAGAGATCAAAACCTCTTTTGTTGCATTTCATTTTAGGTGTCTCATTCAGCTCAATCATCTGCATTCCATTAGGAGCATCGATCTTCTGACGAAAGGGTCTTGTCTCCATACTTCCCTCATGTCATGTACTTGCTGGTTCGTGTTTGATCATCAAAGTTCATCAAATCAATTTTACAGTCATTATGGATGGTTTTTTGGTCAGCGAAGAGTCATTTCAGTCATTAGGTCTAGGGTTTCACAAATTTTGTCTTCAAAGTCTCCAATAATGACAACAGGCACATGAGGATGTCCCTAATAAGTTTTCATTCCAAAATTTTCATTATCAATAAAGCTTGAGAATGATTCTTCTTCAAAACTCTGTTTTGAAGAAGAAATCATTAAATTTATTTTTTGTAATAAATATGTAATTTTTCAGGTTTTTCAAGTTCTACAGTTCTTCAGTGCAGCCTTGGTCATCCTTTGCCGAAATCCAAGGCCATCATCCCGGCAAAAAATTGCCAAGAGTTTCATCATTTTAGTCAAAAGTCAAAGGAAACAACAAAAAACAGAGTTTGTATTAGAAAGTGAAAAGTGCCAAAGTGGAAACATTAGAAAGTGGGTTATTGAGATCAAAAATTTAATTCCAATGGTTATACAAGATATTTTGGTGTCCAAACAATTCATTTGCACACAAGCGGACAACAAGAAGTCAAGTTAGATTGTGGAAGGGTGGAATTGTGATTTTGAAGGCAGACTGTGTGTTGAATTGCTTGTACGACGCATTGGGAGGTGGTCGCGGCACACTGGGAGGTCACGGCGCATAGAGCCACCATTCACAGTGTTAAATTGAATGTGCACAGTGCATACAGCCTGTGCGGCACACTGGGTTGTGCACGCGGCGCACAGGGCCGACAAGCAAAAATTTCATCACTGCTTCCAAAAATTTCAAACCAACTCAGTTTTCCTCGCGCCAAGTAAGTTTGTAAGGCTGTGAATTGCTATTAGCTTGTGTTTGGTGTTGTTTGGAGGGAAGAATATGAAAATTTAAAAGTTGAAAACATAAACCCTCTCATTTTGATAAAAACTGCCTCTTAGGGTTTGAATTTGAGTGTTAAAATTTGACATTGGTGCCAAGTATTTCAAATCTCATTCCTTTCCTATGGTTCCTTTCCCCTTCACTGTCATATTATCATTTGTCAATCCCTTATTCCCTAACATCCCAAATCACTTATTCCTAAGTTCTATTATCCCTATTCCTAAACCCTACCATTCCCTATCACTCTCCTTCTCTCATTTCACTTATAAAATCCTCAAGTCCCCAAGCAGTCAAGTGACTATCCTCACGCTTTAAATCTCACTTGACAAACTCCATCATTCTCACTGCCCATTTTTTCCCACAGTCCCTCATTTGACTTTGGAACATTTGACATTGAAAACAAAGGCACCAATTAGTCATTCTCAACAAAAAAAACATACACCTTACTTGAAACATTATGGAAATGGAGACTGATTCATCATATGAACAAGACAGTGATTCTACCACAGAGCTTCATGCACCGAGAAGGCCTCGTAAAGGAGGCAAACATTTTAGAGAAGAGCCCACCTCTTTGACTGAACTGAAAGCCTGCCCACTCGCCATGGCATGTTTCCAACAACAGTCATGCTCTCAGTATTGCAAAATGATTGCTCAGATTCAGCATCATCAGGAGTTGGCTTGGTTATTTGTTTTTCATTTGCATGATGGTCAGGTAACTCTTGCTGGTGTAAATTTCACCTTAACACTAGAGACCATTTCTCAAGCAACAGGAATACTGAATGTAGGTGAGGAGTGGAACAAAAGAATGCATGTAGAAAAAGTACATTATGAACCATACATCAGGCCTAGCTATGTGAAACAGCTCAGCAGGGTGTTCCCATTCCAGTTTTTGAAAGAATCCTATGCACCGTTGATGAGACTCATTATCAGATACTTCAGTTGTGAGGGCCGCTTCTCATGCCTCTATGCATACCATATCAGATTGTTGATGCATTTCACGAGAGTGAAGATGATGAACATTCCATATTTCATGTGCCGAAACATTGAGAGGATGACTACTCTTGTGCAAAAGAAGACTCCTGAACAACAGTACAATAGCATTTACCATTATGCGCTCATCAAGATCATTGTTGTATATCAGCTTGGCTTGCAGGGTATCACATGGGAAGACTTCATTTCCCGTGAGTTCTTCACAGCTTCAGCAGCTCATCAAGAGGTTGTCCATGATGCAGGTGAACCTTCACATTAGCATGGAGGTCGGGAGGCAGAGACTACTAGTGTGCCGACATATGTCACCTATCAGAGAGGCATGAGAGGATTGTTTGCAGCAGCCCGACGAGTACTATCTCCACCTGGGGTGGAAGGGGTCTCATTGCCGTCATCAGTAGTACAGGTACAGGATAGAGGCAAGAAGCCTATGTAGCATGAGGGCCCTTCAGGAGGCCTAGACACTGATTTCATACTCATCGATGATGATGTGAGCTCTCCTAGCTCAAAGCTGAGGGAGGTCATTCAGGAGCAGAAAGCCGAGATAGATGCATTGACCAACAAGTTGCAGAGAGCTCAATGGGTCATAAACTATTTGGAGCAGTGAAACAAACAACTGGAGGATCAGCATACAGTCATGGAGTTACAAAACATTCGGCAAAACCGCCAAGCTGCCCAAAGGAGGAGGATAGAGTTCACTTCATTGGAGCAGGAGATAGAGGCTGATCGAGAGACTTGGCTTGAGAGGGTCAATATTCATCTTGAGAAGCTGTTGGCGAAGGCAAACAAAGATAAGGACATGCTCAGGCACATGAAAAATCATTATTGGACGCGAACTCATGTTTGTAAAGCGAGGATCAAAATCCTGAAGGCAAGACTAAGGAGAGCAATAAAATGATGTAAAAGGCATGATAGGCTCTGAAGCTTGGCCAAAGCTTCTTTTGCCAAGCATGATACTTGATGATGGACCTTCAGTCCAAATTTCAACAAATTTGGAGAAAATTTTGTCAATTTTTAATTTTTTGGCTTCAAAACAGATTTTCCTGCCCAATGCGTAGCGCCACTTGGCGCGCGCTTATAATTGGGAGATCCTCTGGAGAAAACATTTATATTTTTGGTTTTTTTATGAAAAGTTATGCATTCTCGTGAATTACCGAAGGATTTCATCAAGTTCTGGGTTGCCTAAAGGGTCAAAAACACACAAAAAATGACCTCTCTGCCACCTTTTGCACCCATAGGAAGCAGTGTTGGGAGATTGGATTTTTGGAGAGGTAAATGGACACCAAATCCAGAAATTCCACTTGGGTTGGAAGGCAGACGGGCGTGGCTTTCAAACGGGCTATCTTGAGATCAATTTGGACTTCGGGAAGGGCCCCAAAATCAGCCTCAAAGTTGTGCTACGCATACGGGTTTTGGGCGCGGCGCATAGAGAATTTTGGCCTATTTTTCACTCTTCAGCTTAGAATTTCAGCCAGTTTTGACTAGTTTTACTTTTTGATGTTACTCTTGATCTAACTTGGTATAATTTCATGACCATGATGTAATTTTGGCACATTTTTACTTGTCTTAGTAGATTCATTCACTAAAAGGTGAAATGTGAGTGAATGAATCAGTTTCTTGACATATAGAGGCAAGTTGTTTCATTGGCTATTTTTCAGTTCCTTGTTTAGATATGGTTGAAATAGCTCCTAGAATGATGAGCTCGACCGCTAGAGGCATGGGAAGGAGTTAAGCTTGTCTATATCATTTCATTTCTCAGTCATTTTCAGGGTTGGACACTTGGGATTGCTTGACATTCCATTGTACATCTGATTTTTGCATTTTTGGCAAAGGAAAGACCAAGGTTTTACAACACTTTTTGGGATTCTTGTGGCTCTTTGCTTTTATGGTGTTCTTCTCTATGTAATTTGTGAGTTCACTGAAATTTATGTGCATCATTTTATTTTCTCTTTGCTTCTGAAATTAAACAAATGAATGATAAACGTAGAATTCATTAGCTTACTGTGCTCTGCCTGTTAGTTTTGTTTAATTTTCAATGTTTTCTTCAGTTTGAAGAGGATTCTTGACACCCTCTTGCCCTCTTCATCTTCTCAGTAGTCTAAACCCTCCATCTTTACAAATCAAAGCATCAAAATGACTGCCTTTCTTACCCCAATCAGAACTTTGCAAAACTGGCCTTCATCCCCGGACCCAAATTTGTCTTTCCCTTGATTCCAACAAAACCCCTAAAAATCAAATCAAATCCTTGCACTAACACCAGAAGATATTTCAGTCATCTCAAGCCCAAATCGATCATCATTTGCTGAGATTGACTCGGAGAGAGCCCTCTCCTGTCCTCATAGGGCTAGCTATGAGGCTGAGCGTGGTTTGATGTTGGCCCTGGATCCTACCTTTCTAGCCTGAGGTAAATCTAGGCTCTAACACTCGATACATGGAATATAGAGAATTCCTTTTATGGTGATAGTTCCGAAAAACTATGACAAACTCTCGCTTGAAGATAAAACTCTCCATGGGGCTCCCATAGTTGTTGCAATCCCACAAATCTCTACCATGCGCTAGCAAGATGATGTGACTTTGTACATGAGAAATTTAATGAGAAGCAAAGTGGCTTGTAAAATTTAATCCACGATAATGGACATGATTGAAAAATCTTCACAAAAGGCAATGTGAGTGATTGAAAAATTCAACACAGGAAATGTGGGTGCAAGTTAAAAAAAAATGGAACACATCTAGCCAAGCCAATACGACACATAAATTAGATATTCAGTTACCCCCATGATGAACACCATCCATCTCTGGTCCTGGTGGAACGAACTCATCTACAGAAGAACTTGAATGGGTTGTTTAACGAATAGATACTCTACATGTTTTCCTTACAAAAGAGGGGTTAAACCTGGTGTTGATAAATCAGATGGATATATGGGTTTTTAAAATGATATTGCCAATCCCAATTATACAATGTAAAGATAATATAAAGATACAATACAAGGTCAACTGGAAAACTAGAAAACCATTCTCCAAATAGAATGTGTTGATGGCATGATAACATGGATAAAAATTATCCACTAAATGCTTTTTTGACCATGTACATAAGGATAACCATTTTCCAATAGGTATTCTCATTATCAAAACATCTCCAACTCAGTGAATAAATAAAGGGGAAAAAATGTTGTAGATAGAGAAGGAAAACAACATCATTACTGTGATGTTCTCTAATTGGGAAAGTGTGGTCATGCCTTAAAGCTACCAATAACACATACTTTATAAACTACCATAATTGGGCATGTGACATCATTTAATGGCACGAGTTTTTAACCGATATCCAAGGCATTAATTCAATTGAAAAGAAATTGATAAGGTGTTACTCTCTCTCAAACTGGGGATAGTTAAATTGAGAATGTGGGACTGGGAGGCACAGTTGTACTGTCATCACGTTCGAATCTTAACCATTCCCATGGGATGTTATAAACTGTGTCGACCAGTATGACAATGTGGTTGTATGTGATCATGCTTCGCATGACCATACCCACAATATTTTACCCAGCCCTACGTGTGCCTTTATGAATGCCTGGCTCCAGTAACACAATAGTGTTGATCGTCCCGCTCCCACTTAGAAACAAGACTCTGAGATGGCAAGCTTGGTAGAAAACACATGTTTTTCATTTCTTGATGTTAAAAGTTTCATACTAATAGATGTTATAGTTGTGAGATCTACCAATTGAAAACAAGAACTTGGAACCTGTACTAGAGCCAGCCCCCGATAGCATTCTACTTTGAGAGCCTAGAGTCACAACAATTTTAAGAATACCACATAATCTAGATTGAACATGCTTGAACTTGAGAATCTAGAAATACATGAAATTGTTGGCATTTAAGTAATAGTTAAGAAGGGAAAGGGTTTCCTTTAAGTAGTGTCTAAAACCGAGGCCAATATCCTTTTTAACCAATGATAATCCCTTGGTTGCTGCTCCTCGTTTTGTTTTCTAACATAGGATTTACATGTTATATATCTATATCTTTTATGTTGATCGTTGAAATACAAGATATCAATCAGCCTTCAAGTTTAACCATGCACATATTTTTCATAACACTTTGACCATCACTATTCTTTGGCGATTCATTCAAACAATAATCCTTTACTGGTTCTGAAACTCACTCCATCAAACCTTGTAATGGGAATTAAGATATGTATTTTAACTTTGTGTGTGTGTGTGTGTGTGTGTGTGTGTGTGTGTGTGTGTGTGTGTATAGATATAGATATACATATATAGACACACACACACACACACACACACACACACATATATATATAGTGGCTACAGTGGATCAAACGATGTGGAGTTTTAGGTTTAATTAATACATTTATTTACTACATTCCAAATCAACCCTTCAATAATTACTATGCATACATTACATCCCAGAGGAAAGAATCAACCATGGGCATTCAACATTATAAGAATATGCATTTTTATTTGATTCCCTTGATGACCAAAACAGGCATTAATGCATTCCATATAAATCACAACTTCATATTCAATGGGTAAGCTAGCACCCACCATGCATATGCTGTCACAAATACTTTGTAGGTAGTATTGCCATATATGATTATCGTAGTCCTAATTTCATAGTCGAAGGTATTACTGACATATATATTATGCAATACGAATCATAGTGAATAATGTGTGATAGCTAAAACGATCCTCAATTGATTCAATTCAACCCATGATCCATAATGCATAGCATAGTTAACCTTAGCCACATGTTATACAATTGCAAACCTTAAAGACATAATTACAACCCATAAAGTGAGTCACATATTTTTCTTTGAACATATTGATGCCACATGGAGAATGCAAACCACATAGATCATTGAACTTGTAGCCTTCATGACATAGAGGCTAGGGTTAATTATTCCCTTACAAATAAATATCTAGTAATCTAAATCAGGGTTTCAGACTATTTTTTTTTAAGTAACCTTTTATGCAATTATAAACACACATAGTTACATACTTGTCAAGCAATATAGGATATTTCCTTATTTATTAAAATATCAAACTTTGCTATTTTCAAAATCCATAGCTTCAAAGAACCTCGGTTCAAAATTATCTTCAATTTCAAAGCCCTTCCTCGAATAAATCATTTTAAGATTTAGTTGCAACTTTTATAGCTTCTAAGGCCATAGGAAAACTCATTGGAATAGTTTTCTTCTAGCAATTTTATAACCAAACCCTTCAGTGAAATCTCTTATTCATTTAGGACCTAGTTAAGGACCTACAACTCATTCATATCTTACTGATGCAGGTTGACCCTTAGGCCAAAATAATTGAACTTAGAGCTCTGATACCATTTGTCACATACCTCTTTGAACCAATATCAACAACAACCTACAATGCTCTAATAACTACATCTAACTTTGATTTCTTTTATATATATAGTAGTTATCACATGCATGTTATTAAATCATTTTACACACAAAGATGTCACATGCAATTATACTCATATGCTTAAAATTATTACAAGATAACATAAATATTAAAGAACCAACATACAGAACAACCCATGCAATTGAAGCAAACCAGATTAGCGGAGACATTGTCACTTGGAAAATTGAGCACTGCTACCCAACCTAGCACTGACATCCTCCAGTTCACCCTTGAGCCCAGAGTTCTTGCAATGGATCAACTTCCTTTTGTTGATCTCCTCAATGGTTATTTAATACCTTGTTTGATGATATGGTTTCCTTTGGCATCATCTCACTTTTGTGGATCTTTTTAATCATTTGCCTAGGATTTTCTCATAAAAGCTCACCTTTCTCATCCAGGAGGGTTTTACCATAAAAGCTTGCCTTTCTCTCCCATGGGGATTTTATGATTTTCTTAAACTTAGCATATTTCTCCAATTAAGTTAATGGATATTTATTTCCATCCACTAATATTATGTATAATTTGATCTATAAGTCTTATCATGAAATAATTATCCATTCCCATTCACCAATGGAATTTCATTTGGAAAAAATATCATCACTTGGTGTCTCGTTTTCCAATATATTAAATTATCTTTATTTATTTAATCATAAAGTATTTATTTTCATTGTTACACCTTAGACCTATCTTTTATGTTACAACTCAGTCTTAGCTAAGGTCTCGCATGATAGAAACAAAATGTTACATACAATGGAGGTGTGTTACATACCCCCCCTTAAATTTACACCATCCTCGGTGTATTACTACATCTTACAATTTATTTCCTTATTTGTAGGTATTTGTTTATGAATTTACAATATCCCATGGCCTTGCCACCTAAATCAGATCTTCTAATATATAGGTTACAAATGAGTTCTACTAGCAAATCTCCTTCCATTGCTACCTGTAACATTTGTTTCAATCAATTTTGTGAGGGACTTCAGATGCAAAAAGTCAATTTTTGTTTACCATAGTTAATGTCATAATTTGATATAACAGTACTTCTATTGTAGTAACTACAAGTTAATGTTGCCTGCCATTGAACTATGATTCCTCATTTTCAATTTCATTGTATTTAAATAATAAGAAAAAATACATGTTCTTCCAATGCATTTGTGTTCTTGCCAAACACTTGCTTCCTGCAGTTTCCCTTCATTAGTCAGAATAAGTCAAACTAGCAAATTTAACCAATCAACATGTATAAAATATCACATCGGGTTAGCTCAAAACATAACCATAAAAATCATGAACCATATGTACCCATCATTACCCAAATCATAGATCACATGCAATCATTATGGATTAGAATTGTAAATCACATGGATACTAGAACTGAAACAAAATACTGATACTTATACTTTAATCAATCCTTACTTTCCACCTTTGCCTTGCCTCTATATGCACTCTGAATTGTTTGATGCACCAGGAAATAACCCAATTCCTTCTCCTCAACCATGTGTACATCACACCTGTTATCACTTGGATTGAACCTCAAGCTGAAGGAAGGCAATGCCAGGGTAACCACAAACCACGCTTAGCTAAGTAGCTAGCCCTACTAGGCCGGGAGAGGGCTCTCTCCGTAAGGATCTCAGCTAAGACGACTGGATTAGGAAAAGGATTTTAGGCTAGGTATAGTAGCACGAAATTTTGATTGGATTTTGAAGGGGTTTTGCCAGATCAGGAGGAGTTGGATAGTTTAGGTCTAGGGAATTAGGTCAAAATTACAGGGTGTTCAATGGGGCAAGGTAGGCATAAGTTTTAGCACTCTAGGGCCTAATGGGGTGAGGTGTTTAAGACTGATGAGAAGCTAAGAAGAGCATGTGAAAATGAAGGATCCTTCCTAGACTGTAGAAAACATGAAATGGTGAATGTTTTCCCAAAGCAAAGCACTGATGTAATGAATTCTGCCTATCAAACTTGAAAGCATTCACTTAGAAGTAATGAAATGATTAATGGAATACGCAAAACATACTAACATATGATCACGAAAGGAAAAACTGTACTAGGACTCCATACCACGTGGATCCCATAAAAATACTTGCAATTCTTATTAATCTCCTGCTAAACTGCTACAAAATGATGTACAATCAAGGTTTGAGCATCCTGCTGAGTCTAGTTCTCTACAATGAGAAAGAAGAAGAAGATATAGCCTTTTTTTCAACCTCATCCCATCCTCAGGGGTTGAATCCCTAAGATGAAGAGCTAATCTAACCAATACTGAACAAGAAACGGGAATATAGGCATCTTAACAACTTGCCTCTAAAAGTGAAAAACTGATTCATTTGAGCTCAAATTGACTTTAAAAAAAATAAATTTACCCTCTACTACTAATTATCCATCATATTTACATACCAAGTCATCATTTACAATGGTAAAACATCCTCTATGAGAGAAAATCCATGAACACAGTCAAAACTCAGAAAAATGGCCACCCTGTGCAAAATTTTCCCTGTCAAAAGCTCAATTTCCCAAGACTAGTCAAAATGTTCAGAATGGGGCTGCCAAAATGTAGAGAGTTGTTTCAATCAACATTTGGAGGTCTTCCTCAACTCCCAATTGAGCTCATGATAGCTCATTGTAAATCGATCTATGTCTAGTTATCATTTGACTCATCAAGCAAGTCATTGGTTCACTCGAGCTAGGAGAAAGCTTGATTTTCCCAAGGTCACTCTAGAAGTGCACCAACTCTCCTGAGGCAAATGATGATTTGGAGATTTCTCCCAAACCATGAGACCTGTGTACAAACTGAAGGAGCTTTTTCTTATTGGGTCTATGATGGACAAAAACATCTCTCCCTTTTGTCAAATTCATCTTTTCTTGCTCAGAAACATCATTTGAATAAAACCTATCCCGATGTGTGGCGCAAGGGATTTGTAGAAATGAAGGGAAATGAAGGGGATTAGGGGCTTATAATTTCTTGACAAAATTTTGGGAAGTATTGAGGGATGTTAGGAAGTACGGGAAAGTGGGATTTCAGGGATTGAGTGAGGGGAAGGGGTCCAAAAGGGCAAAACACATGACTAACCTAGAAAAGTGTTAAATTGTAGCAATAGGCTAGGGTTTGTGGGAAAATGATGAATTTTAGGGATATCGGTGATGGGAAGTGTTTAATAAGGTATATTAAGGATAGGGGAAGGTGTATGAGCATCAGCATACAAGTTTTTGTTGATGATTTGACCATCAGGGAAAAATTACCTTCAAAACCCTAGGAGAGGGAAATGGGCCTTACCTAAGCACAACTAAAGCACAATCAAGGTGTAAAATCACCCATTGGAACTTGAAATAATGATGACAACTCTTTGAATGATGGTACACTCAGCCGAATAGTGACATGGACCAATACTTGGAAAACTTAGGAAGGAGTGAAAACAATCCTAGACCTAATACCTAGTGACCAAATTTTACTTGAAGACTCATTGAAATGACAAAAGTTTGACATTGACACCCCAAGAACACTTTATAAGAGCATATTTTGATCACTCGTGGAAGGCTGCAAAGACTGACACTAACAACATCGATAGTGTGCATCACACACATACAACTATACACATCATCCAACATCATGCATTACTTGCATCCAGACCAATACCATTTGAAATACATGTACACAGTACTACCTGTACAACGTGTACACAATACTCAATGTCCATAGCCTCATATGCATGACATGTACATGATCCCTATGCTTTTTCCACAATTTTAGTATTATTATCATAACATTAGGTCAATATCAAAAGTTCCTTTATTTATTCACACTACCTTTAGGAAAGTCAAACCATGCTTGGTTTCTCGATTGGAGAATAAGAGATTCATGGACATGTTCAAATTGTATAACCAGAGAATACTTGATTTTTTTTATGTGAAAGCATTCAACTTCTTTTATTTAACTAATCCCTTTCATGTATCTTGTGGTTGCAGTAAATTTTAGCAAAATGATAACATAGATGTAATTATGCATAATACAACTTTACAATCCCAACAACTTTGAGTTTTGGGATTGAATTTGTCCCTTAGACAAGGTTTTAATAACAATGGAATATGACCTTTGCTTAATCATAAAGCAAACTATTGATGATGATAGTTAGTCTAGTATGGACTTCAATGTTATATTTGAAGTCTAATAACAACCTTAACTTTTACTTTAGCCAAGAAAATAATTGTTTGTATTATGAAACTAGCTCACAAAAAGATAGAAAATAAAGATCAACGCCTTAGAAATCAGCCTGTTCGAGGGGGAAACCTCCTTTACATTACAAAAATGAACAATTCTTGGATGATACAAATGACAAGACCTCCTTTCTATATATAGGAGTCTAAAGGTTCATAATATAATCAGAGCTGACATAACAGTAATAATGTAAGGGCACAACAATAACAATAGTGGGCTCCTATGGGGTACAATAATAACAATATGGGGACTACATGGGCACAATGATATAATAAGGGGGGTGCACTAATAACAATAAGAGGTTACACTAGTAGTATAGGGACCTAACATGCCCCTCTCTTTCAAAAAGTGTTATCGTCAATGCTTGAGTAGTTGTGGATGCTTCTGTATAAAATTTTCATCCTTTCCTGTGGAATCTTCAGTAAGTAAGTTCTTCCACTTGATGAGAGACTCTAAAATTGATTGATTTTGTAGCTGTCATTTTCTTGTTTCCCTGGCTGCTTTAGGTTCCAATATGATTTTTACTTCCTCGTCGAGTTCCGACAATATTGTTTGAACTGTGAGCTTGTCACTTATAACCTTCTTTAACAATGAAACATGGAAAATTGGGGCACTCGAGAAGATGCAAGAAGCTCCAATTTGTATGCCATAGTACCAATATTTTGCAACACCTTGTAAGGACCATAATAATTTGGTGATAATTTATTATCTTTCTTAGCTTCCTTGAGGGACATTTGTTTGTATGGTTGTAGTCGTAGAAATACTGAATCATCTACATCAAAACTACTTTCGCTGTTATATTGATTTGCCTATTGTTTCATTTGATTCTGCACCAAATTGAGTTCATCCTTTAAAAGTTGGAGAACCTGTTGTTGATGGTCGATATGATATTTCACTACTTGAACCTTCTTATTCTTGATATCTCCTTCTATATTGAGAATTTGAGGAGTGGTAATTCCTACCAATGGCTTACAAGATATGGACAGATTCATTGCTTCTTTCTCTGGGGTTGGTTCCTGGTGTGTATCCTCTTGTTTTGACATTTCCTTATCTTTTTCTTCCTCCTCTTCACAATATATGTAAAATAATTTCTTCTCAACACACTTAAGACCTTTAATGTATTTTTTATCACAACTGTAACAAAGCCCTTTTTCTCTTTTTTCTTCCAATTGTTGTGGTGTCAACCTTGTAGGTTGTGGAACGCTACAAGAAGCAACACATCCATCTTTATAGTTGTGAATGGTAGAATTCCTTGTTTCCATAATTTTTCTTTCCATTTTTCATGCTAACTTGTATGCCTTCTCCAATGAATCAGGTTCCCAAAGGTGAACCTCATGTTGGATGTTATCTTTTAAAGTCCCTGTGAAGACATCAATCCTCTGCTTCTCTAGAATATCATTCACCCTTATATTCAATTTTTGGAATTCCTCATTGTGCTCTACCATTAACCCTTTTGTTTGAGATTTATCAATTGGCTCAAGAAGGTGTTGCTCTTTGTCTCCTCTTAATGTGCTATCATTTCCTCCATGAAAATTGACTAGGTGACAAGTGCTTTACTAGAACAAAGCCCTCTATACCACACAAAATGATTTGGTTCTAAATATAAATATGCAATACGTACCTTTTGTAATAGTTTCTCATCATGTAGATCAAAATACTGCTTTATCTATAGTATCCATGTTACCGGATCCTTACCACCAAAATTCCTCATATCTCATTTTCTTTCTTTTAGGAGCTTGAACTTGAACGAATATAACTCTATAGTTTAAAATCTCCAAATTCTGAAATTATGACCTACAATATCCCTCTGTGTCCCCTTTCCAAATCCATAAGTTTGATCGAATTTGGATTCTCCAAGAAAGATTTATGCCCAATATCCCAAGATGACCTGATTACATAATTTTTCAGTAGAGCAAAGTTGTACGACATGCCATGTGTCACTATTTCGACCTTCAGATCTAACAAAGATACAAAGAATACTACAATCCGTTCCCTTTTTGTAACTTCTGATGAAATTTCAATCTGATGCTCAGACAAAAAATTGTGACAATTTTCCCAAGGTCACCTGTTTGGAAAGTAATTCGGGAGTCTGCAAAATCCCTAACTTCCTCAGATCATATATCCAAACATATAGTGAGCCAAGATATGAAATTTTGACGCGACCTTCAAAATGATTTCGTCTCAAATGGTTTTTTTGTTTAGCTTCTTAAACATCGGAGAAAATTTTTATAGCGAAAATTCCACGATGACCTGTTTCGAGCAGCGAAACCCTAGAATCCAAAGCTCTAATACCAAATGTTATGAAACCAGCTCACAAGAAGATAGAAAATAAATATCAACGCCTTAGAAATCAACCTCTTCAAGGGGGAAACCTCCTTTACATTAAACAAATGAAGAATTCTTGGATGATACAAATGACAAGACCTCATTTCTATATATAGGTGTCTAAGGGGTCATAATATAATCAAAGCCGACATAACAATAATAATGTAAGGGCACAAAAATAATAATAGTGGGCTTCTATGGGGCACAATAATAAAAGTATGGGGACTACATGGGCACAAAAATATAATAAGGCGGTTGCACTAATAACAATAAGCGGTTACACTAGTAGTATAGGGACCTCACAGTTTGGTACTCCAAAGTACTCCATGCATAAACTGGTTATGTCATATGATTTCATGATTTCTCTTTTTAACACTACTTCCAACACCTTGTTGGACATGAACAATTCAGTGTATATTCCAAGCAAATGGAACAATCAATATGCATGAACATACACCTCCCATACGTGAGTCATAAATGAGGGTTACCATGTTCTCACATTCCCAAATCTCTTAATTTCTAGGGTACGGGTGTGAACTTAGGTCATTAACATAACTTAACACTAGATCATGACCTGGTAGAATATAATTCATTTCTTGGAAACCAAATATATTATCAAATTCTTTAAAATAAATAATTTATGGAATAATTGTTATGTTGTCATATTCAAAACCAAACAACACTATCATTGCAATATGACAGGTAGACTTCTCCCATATTGCTTGATATAACTAGTGGTACAAAATATGCATTTCAGATTGTACAATTGTCAAGTTATTTCAATAGATTAACAAATAGAATTTTATCGAACCAATTGTCCTTGTACACAACAATCTTGATTGCTAGGACCACTTAGCCATCAATATGGTGAAGTCGTCTTATTAATTTAGCAACGAGCTATGGCATCATTTGCTATCCTCTCTCTTGTCTTGATTCATGTATTATTTTACTACTAACATAAGATCCTTATATCACCCTAAATTGTATTAATGCAAAACCTTTAGGTTTACCAAAATTTTGTTAATTAATTCGGACCAGTCATAGTCCTAATCTAGTTTATTCTTCTTGTTAGTCATTAGGTTGCTTCGAATTGCTCTATTTCTACTTCAAGTGCATCCAACACCACCATATCTAATCTATTTTTCATTTCGTAAAGCATGTATACTTTGTTTATATATAGTAGAAACACATAGTTCATTTTTATCTTATCACTTCCCGTAAGAAGTACATTTGTAATATTTAAAATCATTCTACTCGAAGCATCTTCTTCTTGTTGCATATTTCAAAGGTTCCCATTTGTAAAATATTAAAAGAACCCCATCTATATTTGGATGGATATGCACATCAAGGTTGTGAAGTTTGAGGTTGCATAATCCGAGTTGCAATAATTTACACATTGAAATTTGAGAGACCTTGATAATGTGTCCTTGATATTTTATTAAATATTGTCTTTCTACTATTAATCAAGAGGAACTAGGAGTTGCTTTTACACTCCCATTATGTGTTTACACTATATGTACCTTTGGGTATCAGTCATATTGACCTTCTTATTAGAGTCATAAATTATTAATGTATGATGTCTTCTCCAACATGCATATGGCAAGTTGTATTTCATGTGCACACACTCTATACAACTCTGACCCTAATTCAGTCTAGATTGGAAATATAATTTGCGCCTCTTACATATGTCAGTTACAATTATTGGAATATTGATTTATTCAAGAAGAGCCTTGTAGGTTCCAAACTATGCATATCTAATTAAGTATGCATGTTGCTACTAAATATCTAAATAATGACCTCGTAAGATTTTTGTTTCCCTCAGCTAGTGTATATTTGAAGGATTTCCCCCATAAGGGTGAATTACATTGTTCAACAAGTGGCAAAACCACCTCCAACAATGAACTACATCATTAGATGTAGATGCATTAACTAACACAAAAATATTAAATTGGAAGACAATTTTAAAAATACATAGTCTCATACCACATTTAGAGACCTCTCTTTCATGAGCTTAATGATATTTCATGGGAAACTTCATGAATAGATACAATTTAAAGAAAACCCTCAGAATTTGTTCTAGGATGGAAACCAATCAATTAACCATCAATTTCTGCTAATATTTATAGAATGTCATGAACTTCTTTCATATGATCTATATGGATTCCACCTATATACTTTTTTTTTTTTCTTTTTTTTTTTTATCTTTCGTCATGTTGGCCATGATCGATGGAAAGGAACTTGTCTATTTTATCTATTTTTGTTTTCCAGTTACCTCATGAGAGTTCAACATTTCTTCCCTTCATATTTCATCCTCTCTTAGGATCTCTAGAAGAATAAAGTGTATTCCATTAAGTTATGTCCTTGACTATACTATGCATAGCAATCCTGCAAATCATAATTTAATTTCAATATGAGCAAAGTAATATGATCAAAGTATCTAAGAAGAGATCTATTGGCATGTAGTTCCCCATAGGATTAACACTTTCCGTATACACCATTACTCCTTTCAACTCTTACTTTCATATTCATAAGACATGACGACCACACCACTAAAATTCATCATCCAAACTTTCAATAATCATACCTTACAAGTATTTCAAATTTCTTCATTCATCAAACTTGACTATGAGCATCTAAAGCTCTATATATCCACATTTCTTTCCTTCATATTTCATTCTTTTTTAGGATCTCGATAAGAATTCACTTTATTCCTTTAAGTTATGTCCTTGATTATACTCTGTATAGGAATCGTACAACTCGTAATTAAATTTTAATATGAGAAAAGTAATATGATGACAATATGTAAGAAGAGACCTATTTGTAGGTTTTCACCCTATACAGAAATTACCTGCATACGAATTCTAAAACATAGAAAATAAACAATGCAAGAGCATAACACATAAAACACATATACACAGAGATTTCCCCTGGATCCCAAAACCGGGACTACCAGCTTGATTTTTCATTATGTTCCTTTCAATCTTACAATACATTTTTATACATGACGAAGCATCCAGTACCATGGACCAAAAACCATCAAGTCCAAAACCATGGACCGAAAACCATTGGTAGGTTCGCCCAACCTAATATAGGGTCCAAAAAAAATTTTCCCAGGGTGCTGCCCCGGACCCCGTAGAGGGGAGCTACCCACCTCCTTCAAACCCCCCTATGACCGCCCCATTGCGCAATTGGCACAACGAAGGGGGGGCTCCGCCCCCCCTATAACCCCCCGGTTCACTACGTAGGTTAGTCATGAAAAGAATATAACACAACCGAACATTCTCCCACTTGTTGTTTTCTTTCCACCGGGGGCCACAGGAAAGCTTAGTCATTTTTCCAACCCTGAAATGCCCATTGTTTCTCTACACCAGGAGAACTTCTCAGAGCTCATAGATTTTGTCAATGCATCTGCAATATTCTTCAAAGTGTCCACCTTTACCAACAACACCTTTTTGTCTTCTATCGTATCCCTCACAAAGTGATACTGAAAATCAATGTGCTTTGTCTTTGAGTGGTAAGCAGGGTTCTTTGCCAAGAAGATTGCACTTTGGCTATCCCACTATATCCTTATAGCTTCCTATACTAACGCCATACTTGAGCACAATCTCTACAACCAAACTTCTTCCTTGCTTGCCTAAGTGGCTGCCATGTATTCTGCCTCTATAGTTGATAGTGCCACTACAAATTTTTTCTTACTCATCCAACTGATTGCAACTCCAAATAGGTTAAACACATACCCACTTTTAGATCTTCTCTGATCCAAATCTCCAGCCCAGTCTGCATCAACAAAGCCATGAATATCCAAAACTCTGTCCAATCCTGGTCTTCCTTGGTAGTACAAACCATAATCACTAGTGCCATGCAAATACCTGAAAACCCGCTTCACTACTAACCAATGCTCCTTCCCTGGTTTTAACATAAACTTGCTCAATAGTCCCATTGCATGTGCAATGTCTCGTCTAGTACAGACCATTGCATACATCAGGCTACCGACTACACTTGCATATGGAACACGGGACATATCCTCTTCCTCTTCTTATGTCTTGGGACACTATTCAGCAGATAAATTTACACCTACAGGAATAGGAACCTTCACCGGTTTACTATGCTGCATATTAAACCTCTACAGTATTTTCTCGACATACTTCCTTTGGTTTAACCAGAGCTTCCTCTTTGCCTGATCTCTTTTAATTTCCATGCCCAGGATATAGTTTGCAGCACCAAGATCTTTCATGTCGAATTTGGAGGACAATTGGGTCTTCAAATCCTGGATAATTTCTTTGTCATTTCCAACCAGCAACATATCATCCACATACAAGACCCAATAAATAACATGGTCACCAATTAATTTAAAATACACACAGTGATCTTCTTTACTTCTGGTGAAGATAAGTCCCCGTATAAATGTATCAAATTTATGATACCACATCCTTGGTGACTGTTTTAACCCATACAGAGACTTCTTTAACTTGCATACCAGTTCTTTCTTACCCTTCACCGCAAAGCCTTCAGGTTGCTTCATGTAGATCTCCTCTTCCAGATCCCCATCAAGAAATGTTGTCTTCACATCCATCTATTATACCTCAAAATCAAAAGCAGCAGCAATAGATAAAAGTAACCTAATAGAAGTTACCTTGGCAACAGGAGAAAAAATATCACCAAAATCAATTCCTGACACCTGGGAATAACCTTTTGCTACCAACCGAGCTTTGTATTTCTCCACCATTCCTTCTGCATTTTTCTTCTTCTTGAACACCCATTTGCTGCCAATTAGTTTCCTTCTAGCCAGCAACTCCACCAGATCCCAAGCCTCATTTTTGTGCAAAGATGCCATTTCATCAACCGTGGCCTCTTTCCAGAGTTTTTCATCCTCTGAATCCACTGCTTCCTCCACAGTTCTAGAATCATCATTAGTAATAGATAAATCAAAATTTGAACAAAAAGCAGATGGACTATACCTTTTTGGCTGCCTTATTTCTCAAGTTGATCTTCTTACACCAGGAGTTTGTGGCTCTTCATCTTCTGATTCCTCCTCTACTATAGAGTCTGATTCTTCCTCATTTAGCTCAAACTCTATCTTCTCAGGTTCCTTCGGTTGGACTTCATGTTTAATAACATATTTCACCTCTCTGAACACCACATCTCGATTGTACACAACCTTCCTTATTGTGGGGTTCCAAAGCTTATAACCCTTTAAACCATCCTTATACCCAATAAAGATGCATTTTTTAGATTTACTATCTAACTTGGTTCGTTTCTCCTTTGGAACATGTACATATGCATCTAATCCAAATACCCTTAGATGTGAAAGAGAGGGTTTCTTACCAGTCCATACCTCTTATGGAGTCTTATCCTCCAACGCTGATTAAGGTGATCTATTGACCAGGTAACATGATGTATCCACCACCTCTGCCCAGAATTCCTATCCTAACCTGGCACCATTGAGCATGCTTCTTGCCCTTTCCATCAACGTCTTGTTCATTCTTTCTGCAACTCCATTTTGCTAAGGTCTATATGGAGTAGTCTTCTGTCATGCTATACCACACTTCTTATAGAATTCTTCAAATTCCTTACTGCAAAACTCTCTATCGTTATCTCTCCTCAACACCTTTATCTTTTTCTCTGTCTAGTTTTCCACTAGAGCCTTAAATTCTTTAAACCTGTCAAAGACTTCAGATTTCTTCTTAAGGAAATATATCCATGTATTCCTTGAGAAGTCATCTATAAATGATACATAGTACACAAACTTTCCCAGTGATGGAACCTTCACAGGTCCAAACACATCACTATGCACAAGCTGTAATATATGTTTCGCCCTCTTACCACCATAGGGGAAACTCACCCGATTCTGCTTCCCATATACAAAATTTTCACAGAAATCAAAATCCAGAGAGATATTACTCATACCTTCTACCATACCTTTACCATGAAGTATTCGCAGGCCCTTCTCTCCTATATGTCCAAGCCTTTGATGCCATAGCATCGTCTTCTCTCCAGAGACCACTAGATTTTCTGCTCCACTTTTAGGAACCACAAAACTGTTTCATCCATCAACAACAATGCTACCTTGCAGCTTGTACAGAGTTCCACTCCGAACTCCCTGCATCAATACCAGTGCTCGCCAAACCATCTTGCAGGTATCCTTCTCGAACACTATTTTTACACCTACATCATCCAGCTTGCTTATAGAAATCAGATTTCTGGCTAATGTAGCAATATGCAGAACACCCAGAAGTGTTCTAACCCTTCCACCTTGCAAATTCAACTTTACTTTTCCACAACCAATGATTCTAGCCTTCTTATCATCCCCTAAGAAGACATCACCACCATCGTATTTCTCATACTCGTAGAACCACTCTTTGTGGGGGGTGAATTGAAAGGATGCACCTGAGTCAATCAACCATGCCTTATGATCTACATGTGTAGTTGAAGAAGCCAAGTACACATCCCCACCTTCATCTGAGGTGGTTTTCACCTCTGGAAAAGGAGCATCATCAGATCCCTTTCCTTTATCAGGAGCTTTAGATTTATAGTCCCTTTTGTAGTGCCCTTCTTTTCTGCACTTCCAGCACACCACCTTTATAGGTTTTCCTGGAGATTTGCATCTCCCTCTAGATTTAGATCTCCCACTCAATGACATATTTTTGTTTCTGTTCTGGGACCGTCCTCGTACAGACAAGGCATCACCATTCTGGCTCTCCATATTTTTCTGTCTCATCTCCTCCGTCAACAAGGAAGAGACTATTTCATCAAACTGCAAGGCAGTTGCATTTCTACCTATTGCAATAACCAGACTATCCCACGAATCTGGTACAAAACACAACAAAATGATGCACTTATCTTCATCTAAAATTTTAATATCAACAGATGCTAACTGACTTACCACAGTATCAAATGCATTCAGTGCTCTGTCATTGAGTCTCCATCTTTCATCCTCAGGTTATATAGCTTTTTCATCAGGAATAGTTTATTCACCAGAGACTTAGATTGGTACAAAGTCCCTAACTTGTCCCACAAAGCCTTCGTCGTAGCTTCCCCTGATACATTCAACAATACTAAATCTGAGACACACAATCATATTGTGCTCTTTGCCTTCCGATCCAACTTCTTCCATTCTTCATCAGACACTCCCGTTGGTTTAGTACCTAGATCTACCACAATCCGCTGATCTTTATCCACCAACATATCCTCCATCTTGAGTTTCCACAACTCAAAACTATAACCATTAAATTTCTAGATCTCTATCTTTCCAGTGCTCGCCATCTTATTTCACCACCAGAATCCATCTCGCAGATCTCCCACTGAACAGGGTTTACCACAGGACCGAGAAAAACCCCTCAGAAACAAAGGCGTCCCCTTGAAGCCAAAACAGCTCTGATACCAAATGTAGGTTTTAACCTTGTACAGAAATTACTTGAATACGAATTCTAAAACACATAAAATAAACAATGCGAGAGCATAACTCATAAAACACATATACATAGAGATTTTCCCCTGGATCCCAAAACCGGGACCACCAGCTTGATTTTTCATTATAGTCCTTTCAATGTTACAATACATATTTATACATGCCGAAGCATCCAATACCATGGACCGAAAACCATCGCGTCCAAAACCATGGACCGAAAACCATAGGTAGGTTCACCCAACCTAATATAGTGTCCAAAAAAAAATTCCCCGAGGTGCTGCCCCAAACCCTGTAGAGGGGGGCTACCCACCCCCCTCAAACCCCTCGGACAGGGGGGGTTGCCGCCCCCCCTGTGATCCCCCCCACTACGCAATCAGCGCAATGACGGGGGGCTTTGCCGCCCCTCTAACCCCCCGGTTCACTACGTGGGTTAGTCGTGGAAAGAATATAACACAATCCAACACTATTGCCATGTAGTTACCCATAGCATTCAAACTTTCCTTATCCACCATTACTCCTTTCAACACTTTCTTTCATATTCATAAGCCATGATGACCACACCACTAAAATTCTTCATCCAAGCTCTCAATAATCGTACCTTACAATTATTTCAAATTTTTTCATTCATCAAGCTCAGCTATGAGCATCTAAAGCTAGGTTTATCATGTGTAAGTATCTTAAATCAATTTTAAATCACGGTATAGAGTCTTTGTGCCCTCACAACAGCATTTGAAAAGAACTTAAGTTTTCAGAAAAAATTCCACAACATATAATGAAATAAAAATTTAATCTTCAAATAATTTCCAACACTTAATAAGTAGGCACAATAAAATAGTAACCACTTTATGGTTTACCACTTTTAGTTATTGAAAATAATCAACAAGTTAATTGTTGTCATTTCTTTGCATTACTCTATACTCTGTCACAAAACGGCAAGGTTTTATGTTATATAACAATATTGCAAAATTGTTTTTTCCAATCTAACCTTACAGGTTTTCTTCTCCCATAATTCTACTATAGCTATCCACCATGGTTTATTAAATACCATACTCAGACTTGAGAAATTCAAGTTAAAGTGCAAGGATTAAATCAACCTATTCATTCGCCAAACTCGACTATAACCGTCAAGCTTGAGTATCTTAAATTAATTTCTAAATCATTGTAATTAGTGAGAATTTTGAGCCATCCATGCATGTAAGCATACAAATGCAGCTCATTATAACCACACAAATGAGCCATACGTGTGAGCCACAGATATATGTAAGCACATGCATGTAATCACATAATGAGTTTGAGATAGTATCCACTCATCATGTGAAAAATGAAGGATAAACATACATCCTTCAAGCATCATGTAAATTATTAACTCCAAGGAGAAAGTATTCATATACTTATGAGATTCTTTATAAAAAAAATAGCTCATACAATTATGCGCACACACATACATAAGTTATTTAGTTGAGCTACAATTAAAAACTAACCTTCGCTAGCAAGCTTGCTAATTTTTTTCCATCATGCAAAAATGTATATTCTAATTCATATAATAATTTGGAAATCATTTACATTTCTCGATCTAAATTGGAGATTTGCATCGACCACTAGTTTTGTTCGTCACAAAATTCCAAAACATAACTTTTTAGGCTCCTTCATTATGAATGTCTTTCTTGACACAAAGAAAAACTCGCACTAGTAGAGAAAATATTTCTAACTAAACTGGGAAACCGATCATGAGAAACGAAATTGATTTGGGTTCATGGTAATGGACGTGATTGAAAATATCTTCACAAAAGGTGATGTGAGTAATTAAAAATTCAACACAGGCAATGTGGGTGCAACTTAAAAATGATGGAATGCATCTAGCATAGCCAACATGACACATAAATTAGACAGTGTGTTACCTTCATGATGAACCTCGTCCATCTCTGTTCCTGGTGGAATGAACTCATCTGTAGAAGAACCTGAATGAGTTGTTTACTGAATAGATAATCTACATGTTTTCCTTACAACAAAGGGGTCAAACCTGATGTTGATAACTCGGATGGATATAGGGGCTTTTTAAAACGATCTTGCCAATCCCAATTATACAACTTAAATATAATATAGAGCTACAATATAGGGTCAGCTGGAAAACTAGATAATCATTCTCCAAACAGAATGTGTTGATGGCATGACAACACAGATAAACATTATCCACTAAATTATTTTGTGAGCATGTATATAAGGATAAACATTATCCAACAGGTATGCTCATTATCGAAATGTCTCTATCTTAGTGAATAAAGCAAATGGAAAAAGCAGTATTGTAGATCGAGAAGGAAAATAACAACCTTATTGTGATGTTCTCAAATTGGGAAGGTGTGGTCGTGCCTTAAACCTACCAATAACACGTACCTTCTAAGCTACCATAACAGGGTTTGCCACCTTGCTTAATGGTGTGAGATTTTAGTAGATATCAGAGAATTAATTCAATTTGAAAAAAATTCATAATTTTTTACTCTTTCGAACATGGAATAGTGAGATTGAGAATGTGGGAATGGGAGGCACGGTTGTACTGTCATCAGGTTGGACGCTTAACCGTTCATGCGGGATGTTAGAAATTGTGTCCACCACTACAACAAAGCGGTTGTATGTGATCATGCTTCCCATGGCCATACCCACAAAATTTTAACTAGCCCTATGTGTATCCTTATTCCCTCGGGAATCACTGGCTCCAATAACACAACGTTTTTGACCATCCCACTCCCACTGAAAAGCTTGGTAGATAGCACACAGCTCACATTTCTTGATGTTGAAAAAATCATACTAATAGAGACTATAGTCGTGAGATCTTCCAGTTGAAAACAATAACTGTGAACATATACTGGAGGCAGTCCCCGATAACATTCTACTTTTAGAGCCCAGAGGCGCAACAATTTTAAGAATACCACATAATCCGGATTGAATAAGCTTGAATTTGAGAATCTAGACATACATGCAACTGTTGACATTTAAGTAATAGTTAAGAAGGGAAAGGATTTCCTTTAAGTAGTATCTAAAACCGAGGACAATAGCCTTTTTAACCATCGATAATCGCTTGGCCACTGCTCCTCATTTTATTTTCTCACACAGGCTTTACAGGTTATATACCTATATCGTTTATGTTGATATTTGAAAGATAATATATCAGTCGGTCTTCAAGCTTATCCACGCACATAATTTTCATAACACTTCGACCCTCACTATTCTTTAGTGATTCATACAAACAATAATCATTTACTGGTTCTAAAACTCGCTCCATCAAACCATGTAATGGTCATCAACATATGTATTTTAACTCTCTCTCTCTATATATAGTGGCTCCAATGGATCAAACGATGTGGACTTTTCGGTTCAATTGATACATTTATTTATTACATTCCAAATCAATCCTTCAACAAATACTATGCATGCATTACATCCCATAGGAAAGAATCAACCATGGACATTCAACATGATAACATTATGCATTTTTATTTCATTCCTTTGATGACCAAAACAAGCATTAATGCATTCCATACAAATCACAACTTCATATTCAATGGGTAAGTTGTCACCCACCATGCTTACGTTGTCATATATACACTGTAGCCAGTATTGCCATATATCATGATCGTAGCCCTACTGTCACAGTCGAAGGTATTACTAACATATATATTATGTAATACGAATCATAGCGAATAAGGTGTGATAGCTAGAATGATCCTCATTGGATTCAATTCAAGCCATCATGCGCAATCCGTAGCATAGTTAACCTTAGCCACAACATATACAATTGCGAACCTTAAAGACATAATTAAAACCCATAAAGTCAGTAACATATTTTTCTTTGAGCATAGTGATGCCACATGGAGAATGCAAACCACATAGATCATTGAACTTGTAGCCTTTAGGACACTAAGGCTAGTGTTAGTTATTCCATTAATAATAAATATATAGTAATCCAAATTAGGGTTTCAAACTACTTATGTTTTTAAGTGATCCTTTTGTGCAATTACAAACACGCATAGGTACATGCTTGTCAAGAAATATAGGATATTTAATTCTTCATTAAAATATAAAACTTTAGCTATTTTAAAAATCCATAACTTCAAACAACCTCGGTTCAAAATTACCTTTGATTTCAAATCCCTTTCCAAAATAAATCATTTTAATATTTAGTTGCAACCTTTATGGCTTCTAAGGCCTTAGGCACTACTCTATAACTCATTGGAATATTTTTCTTATACCAATTTTATAACCAAACCCTTCAGTGAAATCTTTTTTTTCTTTAGGCTCTAGTTAAGGACCTACAACGCATTCATATCTTACTGATGCGGGTTGACCCTCAGGCCAAAATATTTGATCTTAGAGCTTTGATACCATCTCTCACATACCTCCTTGTCCCAATATCAAAAACCACCTACAATGCTCCAATACCTACATCTAACTTTGATTTCTTTTATATATACACTAGTTGTCACATGCGTAAGTATCAAATAATTTTACACACAAAAATATCACATGAAATTATACTCCTATGATTAAATATTTGACAACATAACATAAAGAGTAAAGAGACAACATACAGAACATCCCATCGAATTGAAGAAAACCATATTAGCATAAATATTGTCACATGGAAAATCGAGAACCACCACCCAACCTAGAACTGACTTCCTCCAGTTCACCACCGAGCCTAGAGTTCTTGCCATGGATCAACTGCCTCTTGTTGATCTCCTTAATGGGTTTTTAATAGCCTCTTTCATGATATGGTTTTCTTTAGAGGTTTCCCCATTTTATGGATATTTTTGTCCATTTGCCTAGGATTTTTATGGAAAAGCTTGCTTTTCTCTCCCGCAAGGCTTTTCCCATAAAATCTTGCCTTTCTCTCCAGCAAGGCTTTTATTTCTTTCTTAAACTTAGCATCTTTCTCCAGATAAGTAACTTAATGGATATTTATCTCCCATCCATTAAACTTATCTAGAATGTGATCTAAAAGTCTTATCATGAAAGAATTATCCATTCCCATTCACCAATGGAATTTCATTTGGTAAGAATCCCATCTCTTGGTGTCTCGTTTTGCAAGCAGTTAAATTATTTTTATTTATTTAATCATAAAGTACTTCCTTTCATTGTTACACCTTAGACCTAGGTTTTCTGTTATAACTCATTCTTAGCTTAGGTTCATCGTGATAGCAACAAAATGTTACATAAAATGGAGGGGTGTTACAAACACTTAGTCCACTTGGTGTAGAATAGAGGGTCATGGAGTGTACTATTAAGTCACTTAGTGATGTGAAGGTCACTAGTTAGAAATTCTATAGGAAACAATCTAGCTATGTTAATGGTTGGTACGCCCAAGCTAGATGCGATTTGTGGATCCCCTGGGTCACAGTTTCTCAAGCCACGGGTCAAGCCTAATCTACTCACACAACTTTACAACAATAAAAAAAAAATATTTTAAATTCTTAAATTCATTTAATAAAAATATTTGAAATTTTATAAGAATACATAAAAAGAATACGTAACTTTAAAAAATAGAATCTTATAATTAAGTCGTAAAGTTTCCAATTAATTTGATAAACTATGTCTAATTAAGATAGCATAGAACCTAAATGAATAAAAAAAAATCAGGATATTAAGCAAATTTCATGGAAAACAAATTATGGTGACCAATGAACGCTTAACTAAATATGGAATAAATCAATGAAAAATGAATCGGGATAAAAATGTTAATTTTGATGAAAATCCAGCTATGGCGATCAATGCATTTAAAGAGTTAGAATCATGTCTAGCATATTTAACATAAATGTCATTTGAAATTTATTAATTTAAAGCAAAAAAGGTTCGGCCAATGAATTTTGAAATCATATGAGGAATGAAGATTCTCCCTTTCAAATGATCAAGAACAAATCCTATGTAAAATATGTAAGCCCCTCTCATTCTTCGATCTCTCATATATATATATATATATATATATATATATATATTTATAAGGTCTAACAAAAAATTATTTTTAAGCGGTGGTTGCATGATCCCTTCGAGAAGTAAGTCGATAGTGTTCATAACCGGTAAACTTCAAAGTGTTCCATTCACAAGAATTTATGCATGGGAGCTTTAAATACCTATAGGGTTTAGAGTATGATAATGAATCAAAATAAAAACTTCAACCAATATTCTAAATTATCAAAGTAATATTTACTTTTAATGATTTCCCAAAAAATAAGTTAAATATTCATCCCAGATGTTTGTAAGAGGAATTGATCATAGCCTACTAGATTTTAGTTTAGAAAAAAAAACAAGAGTCTTTTGTCCTCCTATACAGTTCAAACATTATATATTTTGAAAGGTGTTAATTATATCCAAAAAAAACCTCAATTTTGAGTCAATTTACGTTATAATACAAATTTTAAAATTCAAAATAAAATTATATTTCATTTTACAACCTAGTGAAAATCAATTAAATTTAAGTGGGAAACTATGCCAAATTAATTTAAGATTACAAGCATAAATTAGGATGAGATTTATTATTTAAGATTATTGTCAAGAATGAATTAAATCAAATCAAGTTTAATAAAAAAAATATTATTATTATTATTATTTTTAATGGGTATAAAGCATTGATATTACTTCAATTAAAACATGGTACAAAATAGTAGTTGGTCTGCCATATTGGAAACCAGACTACCTACAATAAAAGACTATCTTAATACCATTTTTTCAGGAAAACCATCAAGGTCTTCTATTTTTTATTCCAATTAAAAGACTTAAAAACTTACTACTGAGACTATAGTCCCTTTTAGGTCTTTCCTAGTTGGTATCACTCGTATGTCACATCCTTATCATTTAAATTTTTTTATTCCTTATATTTTTTAACAGAATAATAGTTCCTAAAGAAGCAATGATTGTAGGTTCTTTATTTTCTTCCCACCTAGGTACTTCGATACTTGCATTTCTTACTTGAAATTTTCCTCATGACTTATATTTTAATTGGCTCTATAATGTATATGATACCACCACGGTCACTACTTTTGCCTAGCATACTATCTAGTACAAAGACTAGGTTGGTATGCATGTTGTTAGGTTCCTATACCAATAGGAGTCATAATTTTGAATGACTAAGGTTAAACCTTGTAATATAGTACATACCTTTGCTTTCTACAAATGTTTCCCATATTAAAAAATTAAAAAATGTAAAGAGGGTATGTCCTAAAAGAAAATCAAAAGACTAAAAGAATAATAGAAGGTAAAAAAATGAAAATATGTGAACCCAAAAAATAAAAAGAGACCATAAAAGTGTGCAAGTCTAAATGCCACTACTATGTACTTTTGTGCATAATAATGATTGTGTGCAGCTTGTTATTCATGCCATAATCCATGTTAATCAAACTATTTAATGTTATTTATTTCATGCTTTGAATTTTATGTTTTTAGTTGGAGAATAAAATCTAACCAAACAGTTTAATCTTGGCAGATCAATAGATAGGTAGAGAAATAAAAGGAGCTCAGAAGCTTAATCTTAGCCCTTGGATAATATAAGGTTAGAAATAGATAGTTTGTTTTATAAAATAAAAGGTAGGATAAGGGTTTTCTAGCCTAAATTAACCCAAAGAAATGAAGAAAACATGTTAGGGTAAGAAATGGGTAAGTAGAAGAAAGGTTGCTGAACTACAAAGTTGATTGGATCAAAACACATGCATCATGCTTAGACACATAATTAAATATGTATGATCAGCGATGGAAGCAAAAACAAAGGTTTTCAAGTTAATGTGATTAACTCCCCCTCATGCATTTTCCCCTTACTTACTAATTTCCTATCTACAAGTATGTTCTAAGTACTTTAAATCCTTCAAGTCAAAGAGACTCAGAGCGTTTCTTTGACTTTTGGTGGGACCAGACCCTCGTCTTAATGACTTATGGACATCAAGTGTTAGAATCCCCTTCATTAAAGTCATCCCCATTCATTTCCCTAATAAAACCCTTTTTCCTAAGGGTAAACTTCATTTGCCTAGGAAAAGTAAAGCAACTCCATGATTAAATCCATTTTCATTCAAAAAGCCCACAAAAGACATCTTATCCTAAGTATTAAGTGTATGTAAATAAAGTGTGCAAATATTACATTGACATTTATACTTAAGGGTATATACACTCTGCCAATTTCATATTAATTTTTAATTTAATTATATAAATCCCAAATACCTTTTCTCGTATATTAATTAAATCCCTTATGTAATATCCCAACCCTTAGTTTTGATAAAAACTATAAAATTCCCCCATATCTTGACGAAACCCTCTTAATACACCCCTGTGCAATGAACCTAAACTAACCCCATGATTAACCCCGCAATAATTACAATTTGTCGTAATTAAAGACCCTGCCCCCCCCCCCCCCCCCAACCTACGCCCATTTCCTCCACGTTAGTCTGCCACCTGACTACCGTCTGATCATCTACACCCAAATCAATGGTGCGCAGCCATATCGGGCTCACCCGATGCCCAACCATTACCCGAAGTTAAACCTTCATTAAAACCTATCTGATCCCCTAACCCCATGATTAAAGTCTTAATTAATCACAAACTGCCAAAGATTAAAGTCTTGCCCCCCCCCCCCCCTGACTGGTTTATTTCATCTGCGCACGTCCATTGCTCTATTGTCATCTGATCACCATCCCCCTGATCTGACGGTCCATAGTCATATCGGCCACACCCAATGGCCAATCATTACCCATCCGATAAAGCGGTTTTCCCTGGCCCCCCGACTGTTACGTATCAATCGCTGGAGTAGATTGGGTGACCCCTCCCAAATACCGCTCGACCCTCATAAGCGGTGTGATAGCTTGGGAAACCACCTCCCTGCTCAACCCAATAAACTACCTACTATTCATAATATAAAAATTTCACACCAATTTACCCATTACTCGTTAAAGCCCTGAAAGCCCTCATTTTCATGCCTTTTACTCAATTACACATCGAAACCTATCAAACCCTTCTGGCACCACCCTCAGCCTTTGAGACATGGTTTCACCATGGATTCCCTCCTGAACACCTTCCGAACTCTGTCCACAGTTCTTCCCAGTTTCAGTACGGCCTCCGGTCACCTCCTCACAAACCTGTGTTTTATTAACAAATTGTTGCATTTTACAAGTAATTAGCAGCAGACCAGAGTTTGGATAAATAGTTTTTGTACCAGTTAGAAAAATTATTTACTCCAAGACTTGAAAAGAAATCTATTTAAAAACCTTCATTTAGAAGAAGGAAACATTTTTACATAGAACAAATAAAGAAGTCATTTTCACAGAGGCATTGACTGTTAAAACAAAGGAACTAGACAGAGCATACAGTCAGAAGACAAACAGATTAAACATACAGGAAGTTGATCAATATCCATTACCATATTCTGCTACATATAAAAAACTAAATAATTTACTGTTGGAATACACAATAAAAAGTTAATGTACAGTAAAAGTAAAAACACAATAAAGGATATTGACAGGTCGTCAATGTCAAAGAGTATTAGTGTCAAAGAGTATTAGATGAAATCCTAAAGTGACTAAAGCCTTCAACATGAAAGATCAAAACAACAAATAGCATAAAGGGCTGAAAGAAAACCATAAAGGCCAGCAATACCATAATAAATGGGACAGCATGAAATCAATTCAATAGTTGCCTCTATCTTATTGCAAGAAGATATTTTTATTTCCTAGATTAAATCTCAAGTTAGTTTGAGATATTTTCTAATAATTTTGTATAAATACTTCACAATTCAAAGTATGTAGGGTGGATTCTTAGACGTTTCTACAGAAGTTTGATCAAAAGACTCTAAAGCTATTGTATCATTGATTGAGCCAACAAGCTAGATTGATGAATAAAGACAAGATATTTCACAGGATTCATGTGTTGAGCGAAATGCAAACAAGTATTTTCTGATGTTGTTGTTATCTTTCTTAAAGTTTTTCCACAATATTTAATGTATTTCTGAACTTGAATGCTATAACTGGAACAATATCTCAGAATTTGTTTAGTTACACTATGTTTTAACAGTTATGCTTATAAATGTTTTCTATTAATGTCTAAGTTAAGGAATTCTTAATTTCTACTTAGATTAGGTTGTTTCTTGCTAATCCATATCAAAGGATTCTTAATTTCCCTTTTCTCTTGATTACTCTCTATTCCTCATTTAAATACCAGTCCGACAATTCTTAATTGCTCTCTCACCTTGATTAAAACCATTTCACCCCCCTGTCCCAAATACCTGCATTGTACTCTGCTAGCTTTCCCTTTGAACATTCCCTTTAGTGAGTTGATCCAGTTCTGTTGCCCTTCTGTTGACTCCATAGCCCAATGGTCTAAAGACATCATTCTATCCATCTACTTCAAGGATTCCACCATCCAATCTTCAATACAAATCAAAAACCCCCTGAACATTCATAACTAGCTTGAAATCCCAACAAACAAAGATAAATCACATAGAGAGAGCCCTCTCTGAGCCTAGGTTGGCTAGAGCCTATGCCCAAAAGTTGGTTTGTGGTTACCTCGGTCATTTTCTTTCTTTTAATAACTTCTAGAGAAAATTTTGAGTGATAACATAGTGGCAACCATACTGAGGAAAGCAACTCCTGAGTCCTAATAAAGCTTTAAGAAAATTCTAATTCTATATTTTGAGCCTCTTAAAGTTGTTTGTTAGAAGTTACTTTGAAAAAATCTCACAAAAACAATTGAAAATTTTGAAATTCTAACTTCTAGGAAGACCCATTTTACTAGGGCTATTCCAGATCCAAGCCCTACCCCAGTAGTTGATAATCCCAACATGATTTCAAGAAAATCTAAAAAAGAAGAAAGTTTAGTTAGCCAAATACCATTAGTTAAAGCTAATTCATGTCCTGTTGAGTGGGTATTTTTAGAATAACCTTTGATGTGCCATTTTATCTTTCATTATTTAGAACAAAATCTGAAAATGCAATCAATAAAACTGTTCTAGACCTTGATTTTATTGTAGACCTTAAAGTCCAAAAGGCCAACAAATCAATTGATGAGTGCATTCTGAAATCTCCACAATTATCCATTAATACTACCACTACCCCTGAGCTTTCTGAACAATTGTCCACTACTTTGAGTTCACCATTGCTCCCTTCAACTTCAACAATAATACCTTCTGAAGTCCATTCTTCACCACCATTCACACCTTCACACCCTCACCAACCTATCATTACTCATTCATCACCTACTAGTCCTGGTTCTTCACCCACTGCTCCATCATCTCCAAGTACCCCAACCCCACATCTCAGCCCCTCCCAACTTACCACAATGGAAAATAGATATGCCCCTCTTGTTTTACCTACCCAACTTGATGTTATGCCTGCAGATTATCAGAGTAAGATTTTCATGTTTGATGCTACTGGTCATTACACTACCCAGCAGCATGTAAACAAGATGTATGACGTTTTTGGACTACATGAAATAGATGAAGCTGATGTCTAGATGAGAATCTTTTCCCAAACTTTGACTAGTGATGTCAAGAAGTGGTTTAAATCCTTTCCTACCAACCACATTGCATACCTAGCAAATTTCCAAAGGTTGTTTATTGATAGGTGGGAAAAGAAAAAGAATCCCTTACAATTCCTTCTAGAATATGAGAATATTAGAAGAGGACCTAATGAAACTGTTCAAGATTACTGCACTAGATTCAATAATATATATAATGCAATCCCAGTTAACCTTAGACACCCACCCGAATTAGTGTTAATAAAGTTACCTGATGGTTTTGACACAGATATGGCATACCAACTTAGAGAGAGAAACCCCCCAACATTAGAAGAAATGCAAAGTGTAGCTGTTAGTGTAGAAGCTAATTTGTTAGCTAAAATGGCTAGAGTTAGAAATGAAAAGAGAGGAACTATTAAGGATGAAACTTCACCATGTGACATTAAAATAGATAGTTTAGCCAAAAGTATGGAAAGACTAATGGACAGAATAGAGAATGTTATCACCCTAAAAATTTTGCTTCTAAACTTTGGAAAGTTCGCCTTGTTTCTAGTCATATTCTTATAATAGGTTTTGAGTCATCTCACATGATTTTGAAGAAATTTTGAAATTAGCTACGAATCCACATTTTCATAGTGCAGAAAGTGTAAAAATCATGTTTTGCGCTACGAAATCACTGAACTAGGAGTTTTCGTAGCGCGCTACGAAACCCCTGAAAAACCCCGTTTCAGCATAAAAGACTTTGTTTTCTGCTTTTACTAGTCAACTTCCAGAAGGGTTCCTGAGCAGCTGAGAACTCAATTTTGAAAACTGAAAGAGGATTTTCTTCCTAACATACTGAACTACAAAAATATCTTTCAGTTTCTTCCAATTCATTCTGAGGTGGGAGGAATTTATGGTTAAACTTGTGCTATGAAACTGCTGAAAGTCAAGCTTTGTCTTCTGGTTTTAGCAGTCTTTTTCAAGATGAGTTTCTGGTCACAGGAAAAGGTATTTTGGAATTTTGAAGGAGGTTTCTCTTCATCAATTCTCCAGCTATAATGAACTATCTCAATTTCTTCATAAGTGCTTTCAGTTGAGAGATACTAAGCTTTCTTTGAAACCCTAATTTCAGAGAACGGATTTTCTTGTTTTACATGTGTTTTTCAAGGACAGATTTTGGATAGCTGGAGAAGTGTTTTAAAAGACCAAGAGAGGTTTCTGTTATATACATCATGGACTACAAAAAAATCCTTCAGTTTCATAAAATATGTCATGGATGAGAAGATAAAGGCTCTGTACCACGTGCCAATTTTCAAGGATCCTAAACCTAAAAACAGGGAAACATGTTTCCTAATTTCTAGGGTTTATCATCAGCAGTAATGTGACAACTTGGGAGGCTTCATCAAATTCGACCTCATGAGGTTGCAGCTGTCAAAGAATTCATTCAATCTTTAGTTAAGGTGGTTTAGTCATAACAAGGACTTGTACTCCTAATTGTATTAGGACTCTAGGACTGCTAGTTAGCTGTCATTTGTATTTAGTAGTTTGTTTTATGGTTAGAATAGGTGTCACTCATAGAAAATTGGAATTCTATTGATGAGGGATGAGGGAATCCATATTGTAAATGCTATATATGAAGCAAGAGGTTGGATTAGTAGGGGGTTGGAGACTTTTTGGCTCAGCTGTTGCTCTATGTGAAAACTGTGTATATTTTTAGCCTAATGTAGAATTTCTACTTAGACAACTCAAGGTTCATGAAGAGTTCTTGTATGTTCTTGTTTTGATGGCATCTTCCAATACTTACATTGCAGTGGTGTTTACTTATGATACTCAGAACCCATCAATGATGCTCTGACTTCCTTCATAGATAAACTAACTGTGTTTCACTGTTTTATATTTGCATTTCTGCACTTGAACTCTATAATGCCTTGACTTCCATGCTAGGTAGAATGTTTTGGCTTCACTACTCAGGATTCAAAGAGAGTTTTTAATGTCCTATTGTCTCATGGCTTTCCTCTTTCACTTACTTGTAGTGGTATGAATACATTTTACTTAGAACTCATCAATGATGCTCTAACTTCCTTCAGGTATTTATAAACTGTGTTTCCTTGCATTGTATCTTTGTTTTGTTGATGTATAAAAACTCTCTATGCCCTAACTTTCATGTTAAGCTTATCTTGTTGTGGTAATGAAAAATACTTTGACTCCATAGCCCAATGGTAGCCAGCCTTCGTCTTTCAACCTATAAACAAATAAAATCACAAACCATAGAGTTAGCCATCTATCCATATCTTTAATCAATATCATTAACCCTTTGAGAGAGCCCTCTCAGGCTGAGGAGGCTAAGCCTTAGCTAAAAGATTGGTTTGAAATAGTTACACTAAGATAATCTGATCAGCAGCCTATCAGGGTCCTATTTTGGTGATAACAGAGAACATGGAAAGGAATCCCCAATGGGATAACCAACAAGCACCTCTAGTTAGAAATCCAAATTTTCGAAAAAACCAAAACATTGGGAAAAATGGACCAGATCAGAACATAAGGCCTCATTTTCAAGAAAATTTGCGGAGACATCCCATTGAGAAGATCCAGAGAAAGATACATAAATTAACCTAATTGGAATAAATGATGAGGACACTATTTTTCTAACCGAAGATGAGCAGGAACTGTATATGCTGCAGGAATTACAAGTATAGTATGGGGAATCATTTGATTACAAATAGGGATATGATTTTGCCATCTTCGAAGCTCATAAATAGTATAACCTAAGAAGAAAAAACAATGTTGATGTCCCTCACCAAACCAAGAGAACAACACAAAATCAACCCAAGAAAATAAAAGAAGCCCCTATTTCAAAAATCCTCCAAATTCTCCCTAGGGAAAACCCAAAACCTTCTAGCCCCACAATTGTAGACATAACCTCTGATCAACCTTCTGTTGATCAACCATCCACTTCAATTCCACCTAAGGAACCATTGGACAAAGCTCAAAACATTAGATTTGAAAATCCACATAAGGAGGTTCCCAATAAAGGAAAAGAAGACAAGCCTACTCAAATCCATTTTGCAAAAATTCAAAACCTTCAAACAGAAAAAGTCTCTTTGCCATTCAATTTGGGAACAGAGATAGCAAAGCTAAATTTTTCAGTTCCTTTAGCATAACTAATCAAGAACGACACTTATAAATCATAGATAAACTAGACCTTAAACATTGCTGAAAATGTGGATCTAGTTAACTTGTTTGATGACCAACCAGAACTCATATTTGGTCCAGATGTTAATGGAAAACCATTAGAAGGAGGAGTTCCACCTTTTTACATTAGCCTTAGTATCCATGACAAAATTCTACATAATGCGATGTTGGATTCTCGGGCCTCCCACAACTTAATGCCCAAATCAGTAATGGAGAAATTAAACCTAGACATTACAAGGCCTTATAAAGACTTATTCTCATTTCACTCTAGTCAGGTAAAGTGTCTAGGCTTGATTAAAATCCTGTGTGTCACTTTAGTCCAATATCCTGCCAAAAGCAACCTTATGGATATTGTAGTTGCTGACATCCCACCAAAGTATGGCATGCTATTATCCAGATCATGGGGAGCCAAACTTCAGGGATCCTTCCAACTAGATATGTCATATGCAACAATCTTTATTTTTGGACAATCTAAGAAGCTGTACCGAGAAACCTTAATGAAATATATGGTAAGTAGACAGGATCAGCCTCAAAACTTTCCCATCTACTCCATACAATCAAATATCCATTCTTTTATCCTATATAATGTTGATCAAACACAGGAAAAACTTTTAGATAGTACTAATACAGAGCCAAAAGAAATTGTAGTTTCTACACAAAATGAAACTAACCAGACTACATAATTGTTCAATGAACAAGATGGTCAAATTGTTGTAAATGATGAAAAATTTGTTACATGAGATAGTGTAAATATTGATCATGAGATACTATGGCATTTAGAATTTCATGGATCAGTTAGTAGGTTAGGAGTAGGAGCAGGAGTGTGGATATATAATTTGGAAAATGATTACTCAGAAGGCCATGCATATAGATTGAATTTTAAATGTACCAATAATATGGTTGAGTATGAAGCATTAATTTTAGGTCTTAAGTTAGTTAGGAATCCAAGAGCTAAAAGAGTTTCTGTCATGGGAGACTCTAAATTAATTATAAAACAGATTGATGTTGTATATATGACAAAGGACCCTAGATTAAGTTGTTATAGGGCAACTATCGTAGAAATACTTAACACTTTCCTAGAAACAAAGCTTGCAGTAATCCCTAGAAAACAAAACATGCAAGCCCATAGTTCAGAAGTGTTTTCCAGCACCTGCAAATTGGCCTTCCAGCCCAACCATCGGTACATTGCTGAAGTCAGGCATAGACCTGCAATTCTAGACAATTTGAAGAATTGGCAAATATTTTCTGATGATAAATAGATAAATAACGTTTTACTTTCAGAAGAAGAGTTTGTAAATAACAATATATATACGGATACATCAATAGATCCTGACGCTACGGATGAGATAGAAATAAACGAGATAGAATGTGATGAACTAGATAGATTCAACCCAAACAAATTTACCAAATCAGATGTAAATAACTTAGAACAAATGGAGATTGATGAAATAATCAGTGAAGAAACCGAAGTAATTAATCTCATGGATAACTTCTTACCAAAGGGATTAACCCCTTTGGAATATTTATTTGATTCAAATGATGTTCCTAGGAAACCTAAAATGGAACCTTTAAGATCTGATATAGAGGAATGTAATATAGGCACCGATGAAATCCTAAATTGATCGAACTTTCAAAATCATTACCTCCAACTGAAAAAGTGAAATACATTGAGTTGTTGAAAGAATTTCGGGATGTCTTTGCTTGGAGTTATGAGGATCTCAAATCCTATGACACCAACATCATCCGGCACACAATTCCTATTAAAGAAAATCAAAAGCCTTTTAAACAAAAACTTATAAGGATTAATCTTGTCTTATTACGTGCAATTGAAAAAGAAATTCAGAGGATGTATGATGCCAAAATAATTGCACCAATCATATTTTCTGATTGGGTCTCAAACTTGGTGCCAACTAGAAAGAAAACTTGTGAGATCAGACTCTATGTGGATCTTAGAAACCTCAACAAAGTGTCACTAAAGGACAATTACCGTCTCCCCAAAATGGACCACATTTTACAAAGAGTAGTTGGATCAACTAGAATCTCATTGTTGGATGGGTTTTCTGGTTACAATCAAATCTTGGTTCATCCAGACGACTAACCTAAAACTGCCTTTACTAATCCTTGGGGCACATTTATGTATGTGAAAATGCCCTTTGGGCTAATGAATGCAGGAGCCACTTTCCAGAGGGCTATGGATATAACCTTTTCAAAAGAAATTCATGATTTCCTAGTGATATATCTAGATGATATTACTGTATTTTCAAAATCGGAAAATCAACATTTGGATCATCTAAGGCAAGTTTTTATTAAATGCAAGAAGTTTGGAATCTCCTTAAACCCGAAAAAGTCCTTGTTTCGGTTAGAAGAAGGAAATTTGTTAGGTCACATAATTTCAAAAGATGGTAAAAGAATAGACCTTGCTAGAATAGAAGCCATCTTGCAAATAAGACACCCTAGGAACATTAGAGAGTTACTGGCAGATTAATTAGATCACTAAACAACGTGCTGAAAAAAGACTCCACCATAAAATCGACCATTGAGGCTAAAAAATCCTTTGAAGACATTAAACTAGCCTTGACTAAAACACATGTGTTAATCAGTGCTAAATTTGACAGATATTTCATCTTTTTTTCCTTTGCTTCTGAGCATACAATTGCTGCAGTTCTAATGCAGAAAAATGACCAGGGCTATGAACATCCCATTGCTTTCTTCATAAAGGCCCTGAGAGATGCCCCCTTGAAATATAACATAATGGAAAAACAGGCCTTGGCTTTAGTCAAATCCATTAAGTATTTTAGGGTATACATCTTGTATTCTCACATAGTAGCCTACATTCCTAATTCAGTAGTCAAAGGCATCCTAACTCAGGATGGTCCTGATGGAAAGAGGGTAAAGTGGATTGCTACTATTTTAGAGTATGATATAGAAATAAAACCTACTAAGTTAATCAAGGGCCAAGGTTTAGCCAAGCTCATGGCTGAATCAAATTGTCAAGCCTTGGATATAAACTTTATTGCAGCAATAGATAATGAAATGGAGATGGAGACTCCACTAATCAGCCAGGCCTTTCTTGAATCACCTTGGTATAGTGATATTATTTACATTTTACTGAATTTACAAGCTCCTCCTAAATTATCTAGGACTAAAAGCAGGTTTTTGAAGATGAAATCCTTAAAATTTTGTATATTAGACAATGCTTTGTTTTGGAGAGATCATGAAAGTATTCTTCTCAATTTCTTATTAAAAGAGGAATTTGACAATGTTTTGGAAGAATTTCATGCAGATGACTATGGAGGACACCTTTACTGGAAGACCACTGTAGATAAAATACTTAGAGCTGTTTTCTACTGGCCTACCTTGTTTGTCGATGTCAAAAAATATGTGACCTCCTGTCACAAATGCCAAATCTTTGAGGGGAAGAAAAAACTCTTACCTTTACCCCTCAAGCCAATCTCTACAAAAATACGTTTTCAAAAATGGTGTTTAGACTTCATTGGTGAAATTCATCCACCCTCCTCTGCCCAGCACAAATGCATCCTCATAACCACAAACTACTTCACAAAATGGATAGAGGCCATACCTTCAAGGCAAGCCACAAATACTGTTATCATAACCTTCCTTGAAACCAATATGCTATCAAGATTTGGATGTCCAACTAAGCTCATTATTGATAATGCATCAGCCTTTAAATCCAAAAGAATGATAGATTTCTACAATAAATACCATATCGCCCTTGGCCATTCCACAACCTATTACCCTCAAGGTATTGGATTGGCAGAATCCTCAAACAAAAGCCTAGTAAACATCATCCAGAAGTTAGTAGAGGGCAATAAGAAAACTTGGAATAAAACGCTAGTCAATGCCTTATGGGCAGACAGATTGACTAATAAGAAATCAGTTGGTAATTCTCCCTATTAACTGCTTTATGGGATGGAAGTTGTCTTTCCATCCTCTTTGGGAGTACCAGTAATGAAGATACTTCAAGAATTGCAGGTTGAACCAAATAGTATCCAAAGAAGAATCAACCAAACTATTCATCTACAACAAACCAGAGAAGAGGTCTATGTTAGGTCTCAAGTTGTGCAGGAAAAGATTAAAAAGATTTTTGATAAGAGAACCAAGGCCAAAGATTTTTACATTGGTGACAAAGTGCTTAAGTGGGATTCAAGGAGGGAAGACAAAGGCAAACATGGGAAATTTGATTTCCTATGGAAAGGCCCCTATGTCATTTATGCTTATAGAGGAAATAATGCTTTCTTCTTGAGAGAAATTAATGGTACAGATGCAGAAGGTGGGCCAGTGAATGGTCGAATGCTAAAACATTACTTTGAACCAAGTTACTAATTTTCATTTCCCATTTGTACATATTTTATTTTCAAAAGTCTAGTTTGGATTGCATAGTGATCTTTGAAGTTGAAACCTGAAGAGAAGTCCCTAAGCTTTAAAATATTTACTATCATAAGTATCAATAATGCATATTCATAGAAGGACAATTTGCAAGGTAACATCGGCAACAATTCAAAGGCTACTGATCTTTAGAGTTCTTGACATTTCACTAGGAAATGCCATACCCAAGTGGAGCAACTGTTAGGTTCCTATACCAATAGGAGTCATAATTTTGAATGACTAATGTTAAGCCTTGTAATATTGTACATACCTTTTCTTTCTGCAAATGTTTTCCATATTAAAAAATTAAAAAATGTAAAGAGAGTATGTCCTAAAAGAAAATCAAAGGACAAAAAGAATAAGAGAAGGTTAAAAAATAAAAATATATGAACCCCAAAAACAAAAAGAGACCATGAAAGTGTGCAAGTCTAAATTACACTACTATGTACTTTTATGCATAATAATGATTGTGTGTAGCTTGTTATTCATGCCACAATCCATGGTAATCAAACTGTTTAATCTTGGTTATTTCATGCTTTGAATTTTATGTTTTTAGTTAGAGAATAAAATATGGCCAAACAGATTAATCTTGGAAGATGAATAGATAGGTAGAGAAATAAAAGGAGTTCATAAGCTTAATATGAGCCCTTGGATGATATAAGGTTAGAAATTGATAGTTTGTTTTATAAACAAAAAGTTAGGATAAGGGTTTGCTAGCCTAAATGCACCCAAAGAAATGAAGAAAACATGTTAGGGTAAGAAATGGGTAAGTAGAAGAAAGGTTGATGAACTACAAATTTGATTGGATCAAAACACATGCATCATGCTTAAACACATATTTGAATATGTATAATCAACTATGGAAGCAAAAACAAAGGTTTGCAAGTTAATGCGATTAACTCCACCTCATGCATTTTCCCCTTAATTACTAATTTCCTATCTACAAGTATGTTCTAAGTACTTTAAATCCTTCAAATCAAAGAGGATCAGAGCATTTCTCTGACTTTTCGTGGGACCAGACCCTTGGCTTAATGACTTATGGACATCAAGTGCTAGAATCCCTTTCATAAAAGTCATCCCGCTTCATTTCCCTAATAAAACCGCTTTTCCTAAGGATAAACTTCATTTGCCTAGGAAAAGTAAAGCAACTCCATGATTAAATCCCTTTTCACTCAAAAATCCCACAAAAAACATCTTAGCCTAAGTATTAAGTGTATGTAAATAAAGTGTGCAGATATTACATTGACATTTATACTTAAGGGTATATTCACTCCGCCAATTTCATATTAATTTTTAATTTAATTATATAAATCCAAAATATCTTTTCCCGTATATTAATTAAGTCCCCTATTTAATATCCTAACCCTTAGTTTTATAAAAACTATACAATTCCCCCATATCCCAACGAAACCCTCTTAATACATTCCTACGCTATGAACCTCAACTAACCCCATGATTAACCCCACAATAATCATAATTCGTCGTAATGAAAGCCCCTAGGCCCCCCCAAACCTCTGTCCATTTCCTCCACGCTAGTCTGCCACCTGACTACCGTCCGATCATTTGCACCCAAATCAAACGGTGCATAACGATATTGGGCCCACCCAATGCCCGACCTTTACCCAAAGTTAAACCTTGACTAAAACTCGTTCGATCCCCTAACCCTGTGATTAAAGTCTTAATTAATCACAAACTGTCGAAGATTAAAGTCCTGCACCACCCCCCCCCATGCCCCCCCCACCCCCCCCCGACACCTATGTTCATTTCATCCGCACACCTCCATCACCCGACTGCCATCCAATCACCATCCCCGTCATCTGATGGTCCACAGTCATATCGCCCGCACCTGATGGCTGATCATTACCTGCCCGATAAAGTGGTTTTCCTCTGCCCCCTGACTGCTATGTGTCAATCGTTGGAGTAGATTGGGTGACCCCTCCGAAATACCGGGTGACCCTCATAGGCGGTGTGATGGCCTTGGAAACCACCTTAGCGCTCAACCCGATAAACCACCTACTATTCATAATATAAAAATTTCGTGCCAATTTACCCATTACCCGTTAAAACCTTGAAAACCGTCATTTTCATGCCTTTTACTCAGTTACACAACGAAACCCATCAAACCTTTCTGGCACCACCCTAAGCCTCTGAGATATGATTTCACCATCGATTCCCTCCCGAACACCTTCCGGACTCTGTCCATAGTTCTTCCTAGTTTCAGTGCGGCCTCCGATCACCTCCTTGCAGACCTGTGTTTTATTAACAAATTGTTGTATTTTACAGGTGATTAGCAGAAGACCAGAGCTTGGATAAACATTTTTGGTACTAGTTAGAAAACTTGTTTACACCAAGACTCGAAAGGAAATCTATTTAAAAACCTTCATTCAGAAGAAGAAAATAGTTTTACACAGAACAAAGAAAGAAATCATTCACATAGAGACATTAACTGTTAAAACAAAGGAACCAAACAAAGAATACAGTCAAAAGACAAATAGATGAAACATACAGGAAGTTGATAAATATCCATTACCATATGTTGATACATATAAAAAACTAAATAATTTACTGTCTAAATACACAGTAGAAAGATAAAATATATAGTAAAAGTAAAAACACAGTAAAGGATATTGACAGGTCATCAAAGTCAAATAGTATCAGTGTCAAAAAGTATCAGATGAAAGCCTAAAGTGGGTAAAGCCTCCAGCGTGAAAGACCAAAACAACAAAGAACATAAAGGTCTAAAACCAAACCATAAAGGCAAACAGTACCACAATAAATGGGAAAGCATGAAAGTAATTCAATAGTTGTCTCTATCTTCTTGCAAGAAGATATTTTTATTTCCTAGATTAAATCTCAAGTTAGTTTGAGATATTTTGTAATGATTTTTGTATAAATAATTCACAAATTGAAGTATGTAGGGTGGATTCTTAGACATTTCTATAGAAGTTTGATCAAAAGACTATAAATCTATTGTATCATTGACTGAGCCAACAAGCTAGATTGATGAATAAAGACAAGATATTTCACAGGATTCATGTGTTGAGCGAAGTGCAGACAAGTATTTTCTCATGTTGTTGTTATCTTTCTTAATGTTTTTCCACAATCTTTAATGTATTTCTGAACCTGAATGCTATAAGTGGAACAATATCTCAGAATTTGTTTAATTACACTCTGTTTTAACAGTTATGCTTATAAATGTTTTCTACTGATATCTAAGTTAAGGAATTCTTAATTGCTTCTTAGTTTAGGTTGTTTCTTGCTAATTCAGATCAAAGGATTCTTAATTTCCCTTTTCTCTTTATTACCCTCTATTCCTCGTTTAAATCCTGGTCTGAGAATTCTTAATTTCTCTCTCGCCCTGATTAAAACCATTTCACCCTGTGGTCCAAAGACCTACACTTTACTATGCTATCTTTCCCTTTGAACATTCTCTTTAGTGAGTTGATCTAGTTCTGCTACCCTTCTATTGACTCCATTGCCCAATGGTCTAAAGACATCATTCTATCCATCTGCTTCAAGGATTCCACCATCCAATTTTCAATACAAATCAAAAACCCCTTGAGCATTCATAACTAGCCTGAAATCCCAAAAAACATAGATAAATCACATAGAGAGAGACCTCTCTGAGCCTAGGTTGGTTAGAGCCTATGCCCAAAAGCTGGTTTGTGGTTACCTCGGTCATTTTCTTTCTTTTAATAACTTCTAGAGAAAATTCTGAGTGATAACACATGTATCATACCATATTTCTTTGCACCTTAAATTATGTTTTACAATGTTTTTGCATAGTATCTGGACTACTCATGAAGTAACTTTTCATGTGAAATTCCCATGTGAAACAAATAACAACTTGATTTTTTTCTTATGCTTATACTGGGTGTTGTTCCTATGATGGTACTATGAATACACCTGGTAAATTTTAACTCACACCACTTTTGACATTCAAGTGATCATCATATGCCTTTGTACATGATTTTATCCAATGGTGGATATCACTCAACCTGCAACCAAGGGTTGTGATTGACTTAGTTTTTGCCTAACCCTAAGTTCTCGTCACCTGAGGTTCATTCTTTCTCTTCATTTTTCCCGTGTTGTAGGGCCTCACTGTAGGGATGGAGGGTTTCTTAACATTTATTATTTATTACAAAAGATACCCGTATCCCATACCACCTCGAGAGATCTCATTACATCACACATTCTTCACAGGATGTATCGAGGCAACTAACTTAGGTCAAAATTAGAAATTTCCCCCCTTTTTTTACTCCCTTTTCAGATTGAATTTGCGAAAATAGTGCATTAGTACTCTGCTCTAGGAAACTTTTTTGGGTGCTTTTTTTCTTTCTTTCAGTGGGAAATTAAGTAGCTTTTTCTAGGTTTTGCAGGGTTCGACGCCACTTGGTGGTTTCTAGAAATCAGAGAAAATTTTAAGAACCACCTTAAATTTATATGTATAATAAATGGGCGAATCCCCATGGTACATAGGAAAAATGGGAGTTGATTTTATCAATAATATAATATGTATATATAATTTTTTTGGTGAATCTCTCACCGAATTATATTATCTTGTAAAGTCATGGCAAATCTATCACTGAATTATAAAATCTTGTAAGATCTTGGCAAATCTTTCACTGAATAATAAAAAGTGAAGTCTTTGTGAATTTTTTGTTAAAGTATGAAACCATATATGATAATAGGAAAACATATTCATTAAATTGTAATATACTAACATACATGTTTCGAAAAAAGAAACATAATTTTCTCTTCTTACAAACAATGTTGTAAGTTTTGGTGGCCATGTTTGTCAAGGTTCTCACTATTCACTCTTTCATATCCTTCTATTAGTTTTGATAATATTATACAACAAATTTCTTGTAGGTGTTCATCTTGGCCACCAGTTATGTCAAGGTAGGAGAGATTAATCTTTTCTCTACAACTTTTGTCAAGCTACCACTTTTGTCAAGCTATCAAATTTCTTTCTTATTCCATAGAGTCCAACTACGAGATAAAAAAAACATATTTTGTACCACTTTTGTTAAGCTATCAAATTTCTTTCTTATTCCATAGACTCCAACTGCGAGATAAAATGAAAACACATTTTTTTTACCCCAACATGCCAACAAGTAGCAAGCGCCAACTATATAATATAAGAAAGTAGTAGGTATCCCAAAGGCTTGAAGGGGATCTAATGGAAAGAAGTGACCATTGTCAGAAGCCTTCCAATCAATATATTAATATATACATATAGATTTATTATTATTTTAATTGGAAATCTTCAAGTAAATAATAAAATTTAATTACGTCTCTCCCATTCTAAATTGCTTATTAGCATAATTCACTACCTTCATACGTCTTGCATCTTTTAACAACATTGTAACATGTGGATTAATTTCCCTTTTGGTGCACAATCTCCACCTTTTAGGACAATATGGTGCACTGGCCCAACCCCTACAGATCATTACGACAAATTAAGAAAAACAGAGAAGATGAAAGGTTGTAGAAATGAGCATATTTTTCAAGCACTGGCCCAACCCCTACAGATCATTACGACAAATTAAGAATAACAAAGAAGATGAAAAGTTGTACAAACCAGCATATTTTTCAAACAACTAATCCAGCATCAATACCTTAACTTTTTTATGAAGATATCATATTGAGAACGTTTGAAAAATGGTGGGAAATCTGGGCACTGACTATCTCTCTTCTACAAGGGTGATGTGGAAAGAGTGATAAGATTTCACTGTTTTGAATTTTTTTTTGTTAAATAAAAAAAACCAATATTAATGGAGATATTGGTATTTTTTACTAAATTTTGTGAAGTGACTAAATGTAGCTTTAACCATTCACCTTAAGATGTTTTTTATAATATAATTTCCTAAGTCTATTTAATATCTTCATTATCATAAAAACCAACCTATATCCATCTTAACTCCACTTCTACCACTCTTGGAGGGATGAAATCTATTTATCCCTCTCAGCACTTGGTAGACCCGGAATTAAGATGGATCTAAGCTGATATAATTTCCCCTTTAAATATTCTATGCTCACATGAATACCATGATATTACCATGGGTCAATACCATGGGTTATCATAAACCTGGAGCTTAAAAACTACTATTAGTAATTTATAAAAATTAATAAAATTAATAATTGATTTTTATTTTATTTTTTTATTTTAACCAAATTAAAATGTTTAAGTGACATTAAATTACAAGATCCATTTTTACCCTTGATCTACCAAGCCCGAGGATCAAATATTTTTTCACTCTATGCTAGTTTTCATATCATGATATTTGATCCTTACCAGGGCTTAGTAAATCTAGAGTAAAGATGGATCTATGTTGGTTTAATTCCCCCCTTTAAATAGCCTACATTCCACGTGAATACCATGGGTCAATACCATGTGCCATCCTTTTTTTTATTAATACTAATATTAGGGTTAATAATGGGTTAATAATGTTTTTTTGCATGGTATTAATAATAATTTGGCCCATGGTATTTGGCCCATAGTATTTGGCCCATAGGCTTCACCTAAATATAACACATTTTTTGAGTGTTCTTAAATATAATGTGACTTCTCGAGTAAATATAAAAAAAATGTTTTATTTATTTACCATACCTCTTGTTTATTTATATTTTTATTAATTTACCATACCTCTTTTATAAATATGGTATTTGGCTCATAGGATTCACTTAAATAAAACCTGTTTTTTGAGCCTTCTTAAATAGAAAGAGGGTTACAGACTAAATATAAAAATAGGTTTTATTTATTTACCATACCTCTAGGTTATTTATATTTATATTTATTTACCATACTCCACTTTATTTTATTTTTATTTATTTACATGTAAATATAAGGTGACTTATGGAGTAAATATAAAAAAATGTTTTCCATTATTCTTTATATGACTATGACTAAATAGATGCAAACTTGGAATATGGCAGGAACATTATTCAATCTTTAAATAAACATGAAAATAAGAGACTTGAATTTTTAAATAAAATGAATTATTCTTTTGTGACCATTTGTTCCAAAAAATAAGGTAATTTTCTTGAAATTAACCCCAATACCATGAAATACAGGAAAATAAAAGAAAAAACCTTTTTTACACCGAATGTGGAGGGTGAAATAGCTATCATAAATACGTGTTCTTGAAAATTAGGGCGAATGGAAGGTTGTAACTCGTGATTTCAAGGGATAAATTTACTTTTTTTACTCTCTCCCTTAAAATAAGGTGGGCTAACCTCCATACCTAATCTTTTTATAAAATAAATTTGAAGCAATTTGTAATAATGTAGTGTGATACAAAATATTCGCCCAATAAAAATATAAAACCCCTTAATTTCGCCCATAAAATTTTCCATGCTAGGAATACTCGTTTAGTTGCCGGTGTTAGTGAAGACTCATTTTCTTTGATGAATGAATGTATTCTCTTCTCCTTTGTAATTTTCTGTAGTTGTATTCAAATGCAACCTATTTTCTTTGTATCTTTGGTCTGAAGTTCATCCTTCTAGTATTCACTATTATTTTATTTCTATTCGATCATATGATTGTAGTTTCACCTGTTCGGTGTTCTGGTTTTTGTTAGACCAAACAATGCGTAGAGGAAATAAAAATAAACAAACATACATAGCACATTTAAAAATCACAAAACCATAACACACAGATTTAACGTGGTTCACCCAACCAATCTGGGCTACGTCCACCAGAACAGAGGCATTGGCAATCTTATTATTCAACAGGAGATTACAACAACTTTAATTCTACACACATACTCTCAGCTCACCCTATTTTCTCTACATTCTCTACACACACTCCCAATCCTCTACGGGATTACATTTCTTATAGCTGGAGTATAAAACTGAATCATAAATTCCCTCACAACAAATATAGGATGCATTAACTCTTCCTCAAAAAATACTGGAGCTAATATAGCAACTAATCCTATTGTTGTCACATAAATGAGATTTTTTCCAAAATTAATTAAAACCGAAAATCTCAGCAATCTCCACCTTGACAACAATTAACGACTCTACTTCTTCTTCAATGCAACCCTACTATGCTGTTGGATGTAGTCATATGCCAACTTTCCCACTAGCATTAAAGCACACTCGATTACGTTTTTTTTTAGGATATTTGATTTTCAATTATTATGGCTCAGCACTATGGTTCAATCCTAAGTGATTATAAGTCTTGTAGTTAAATTTCCCTATCTAGGTCATATTTTCTTAGGTGAATTGGGCGATGATTTGGTTGTAGTTACCTTTATACTTTTGAGGTTACAGATTCTTTAGATAAAAACAAGGGTGTACGCAACCTATGTAATGAGATTCCTTATACCTTCATGCATGCAACATTTCCTCTATAAACATGCTAATTCCTTCAAGGCCTAGCAATAACCATAGTTCACTCTCTACAGATATGAGAATTTTGGTTGTAGAAGTCACAGACTAAAGAAAATTTTAAAGTGATTTCTTTCTCCATCCAATATTGGAGTAATTCCTCCCTCATCAATATACATTTTTTTTAAGGTCGACCCAACATGTCGTGTATTCTTTTAGTTTCCATGGTGTATCCTCCCACTGCTAGTCATTTATGTAGTGAATTCATCCTAGGATGCAAGTAGTTTTAAGAACTGAATCTCGATGGCTCTATTTAATATATAGTTTTTCGACCTTGTACATGCTACTTGCTCGGAATCATGAAATTTTGACTTTGGTCCTTAGGTATATAAAAATCTATATCTAAATTTATAACGAGAGGGTTTTGAAACTCGATGGACAAATTTATTGTTTTTTTCTAAAATTCATAATGAAATGAAAATACTATTTTCTTTATGTATCACTATCTCTCTCTCTTTTCTAAATACGATTTAGACCATTAATTTAAATCACAATATTCATATTAATTCCAGCCACTCTTAATAATTCATGGTTTCATGGTGGTATGGAAATCCTACTTGATTATGTTTGTCTCTGTTTTATGGGTAGCATTTTTTTTTTTTTCCTTTTGTTGTGTTGACCCATTATAACCACAATTCCTATCATAACTTGGTATTATTTTTACCAATGGTGATTGTTATACTCTAATTTACATCAATCTGGAAATATTAACTACAGAATACTGGAGTCGCATATAACATATTAGTTATAAGGTAGTATATGAGTTTAATGTAGCTTAAATTTCTTAATAAGACACAAATTTCCCTATCTACCTACACGCTATAACGATTTATTTCTATGTTCTAGTATTGTGCAATTGATATTCATTTTGGTGTTTAATGAAACTAATACCATGCTACCGTCAAACATCTTCTTAAGGTTAGTTATCTAAATATTTAATAGACATACCTTCCCTTTCTTATAATTAAATTCTCGATAATTTCCATCGTTTTTTTTCTCTAAACATTTCTAATGTTTAAATATTCATTTCTCTGTGCTACATGCATTGAGTCTTTTACTCTGGTTCTCATTCTACGAGAACTATACTAACACCCTTATAATAGTTCTACCTTTGTGCACATCCCTGAGAGGTCTTGTTACCATAGATATGATTGCATACCTATAATTCTTGGTATAATCAGTTACTCATAGTTATGAAAGAAAATAGAGAATTCATATTCTAGTTTACTTGTCCTATTTACATATAGCCATAATATATCTATATATGTGTGTGTGTTTGTAGAAAATAATGTATATTCACAAGCTCATGCAATGTACTAAATCAGAGGACAAGAGTCTATTTCGACTTCCAACTAGCGAAAGCCAATAGATTGATTGAAAAAATATGAAAAAGAAGAAGATAAATCAATGCCACATAACACAAGATATATATGGGAAATTCCACTGCTCAAAACCCCCTTATTTGTGTTGCATATATCATAAATATGAGTGAAGATAAAAAGCTTATTCTCACTAAAACAATTCCGCACAAGTATGATCAACTCTCTCAGCTCCCAAGCTAGCTCAATCCAAATTGTTAGACATTTCAATAGCTCTCGAAGAACTTAATCTCTTGCGTAATTCCTAAGATTAATAACCCATATTTAAAGGGAATTCATGCTTTCAAAACTACGCAATCCAAACATAGGATCAATCTCTGATGCATGCATGATATTTACACTCTAGCAAATAATACAACTGATAGTAAATTATCCCTGCACTCTAGTTTCAACTGGGTCTTTCTCAGAATTGACATGCATGAGATAACTAGACTGACACTTGTGGATGCACTAGTGCACCAACTGACTATTAACTCTTTATTAGTTCCTCAAACAATTTGGAACTCATTTAATCAAACTTTACTCACCAAACTGAGTGATCTAATTTCCAACTCAATTTAAACTCATACTGGACCCCTAAAACATAGGGAGAACATATACATGACTACAAAAATACTTCCAACTCTAAATTCCTAAGCTAATTAAGTTAATTAAACTTAATTAACTATTTACAATTTGTTATGAGAATAGAAATCGATTTTTAATTCTTAGTTTCATTCAAGAACAAATTAAACTGGAATTTCTTGTTGCCATTTCTCAACTATATATATATATATATATATATATATATATATATATATATATATATATATATATATATATTGTACCTTCTTTGTTACTCAAAGTTTCCTCACAATTGCATGACACTTTAATCTTGTCTAGAAGTCTACAACAAATTCCAATGTTCTCATTTACAGTTATTAGACATATAAACATGATGCATATACCAAACAGAATTGTATACCAGTGTAAAACTATCTCGATTTTATTATTGTTAACTTTACACAACAAAAATCCTTCATCATCCATAAATGAAACAAGCTCAACAATATTATGAATTAACTTTCATCACAATTAAAGGAACATAACCAAAGTTCTAATCACACTTGTGCTAGGGAAATTACTCAGAGGTTAAACATGTTCTTCTCGACCATAAATTGACTCCACCAATTCTCCCTGAGCTAAGATTTTTTTGTGACTAGAATCAACAACCTCATTGATTCTGGGGTGGTTCATTTTATAAGTTCTCTTCCCCAGCAGATTTTAGCAGTGTCCCACTTTTTGGTCTGTCAAATGATTTGCCTAGGCCTTTTGTGTGTGTTTTTTCTTTCAAGCCTGCCTTTTTCTCTCACATCGTATTAAATCCATATTTTTTTAGTATGATCTTTCTCTCCCATCATATTAAATCCATATTTTTTCTAATTATTTTCTCCTAGGGATTTTTAGGAGATTGTTTAGGGAATATTCATCTTGGATTTAACCATCAAGCATTGTTTCCAATAGACAAGAAATCTTCTAACTCTAGTGTTCTTTCCCTGATTAATTTCCACATTTTATTTATTAATAATAATTAATCAATTACATCAAAATAATTAAATTTATAACCTCATCACAAAAGTTTAACCATGGCTTTCCTAGCCACCAAATCTAAAAATAGTCAATGTATAAAATAGTCAACATTAACATAGAAAACAAAGGGGTGTTACATCTTCTCCTCCTTTTTATTAAACACCATACTACGTGTTGGATGTCCAATTATTTTCCTTTTGGAACAATGTTGGAAATGCCTCCCACATTTTTTCTTCCATATCCGATGTGGCCCCCTCGGGTGTAAAGTGCTTCTAATGCACCTTAACCTAAGTGGTGGATCAATTCTGCAACAAAACCTCTCTTTGATTTAACATGTGAAGAGGTTATGCGAGGAAATATCTTTTTGGTTGCACATGTATTATGTTTCAATCAATTACATGAGAATTATCACAGACATATTTTTTTAACAAAGATACATGAAAAACATATTTTACTTTTGTTTGGCTAGTAAATGCCTACTGATATGCTATTAGTCCAACCTTCTTCAAAATTTCAAAAGGCCCATAAAATCGTGATGCTAATTTAGCACAGCTCCCAATCCTCATGGTTCTTTTCCTTAGTTTAACTCTTATGTATACAAGCTCTCTGACCTTAAACTCCTTGTGGGTTCTTCTTTGGTCAGCATAACATTTGTGTCTATCCTCAGTAGTTTTTAACTTTTATCTGAGTTTTTTTTTCTCAACTCGTTCCATTTCTTGTAATACATTTGGTCCTAAGATTGCCCCATCTTCTGACTAACTCCATCTAATAGGTTTGTAGCATGTCCTTCCATTAATAGATTCAAAGGGTCTCACTTTATAGAAGCTTGATAATTATTGTTATAGGAAAATTATACTAGATGTAAGAAGTATTCCCACTTAGTAGGTATGTCCATGACATACATTCTTAACATGTCCTCTAGAATATGGTTTGTTCTTTTCATTTTTCCAATAGTTTGGGGGTGATAAGTTGTACTAAAATTAAGTTGAGTCCCCATTCCTCCAAACATACCCTTCCAAAATTTAGAAGTGAATTTGGCATCCCTATCATATATTACCAATTTTGGTACCCCATGCAATAAGAAATTTTCCTTCATAAAGATGTTTGCAATCCGAGTTTTCCCAAATGTAGATTGTACTGGTATAAAGTAAGCTTCCTTACACAAATTGTCTACAACCACCATGATGGAGTTATTTTGTCATCTTATTCTTAGAAGTCCTGTAATAAAGTCTAAAGAAATCACTTCCCATTTCCATTGTATAATGGGTAGTGGATTCAATAGTCCAACTGGGTACTAGTGTTCTACGTTCACTTGCTAACATTCCAGACATTTGGAAAAATATTCTAGCACCTCCTTTTTCATGCCAAGCCAATAAAACCTTTTTCTTAGAGCAATAATCATTTTTTGATAACTGAGCTATCCAACATATGACTTCTTGTGATTGTCATTTAATATCAACTGCTTTAAATCACTTACATTCGGAACATACAGTCTATTTCTGTACGTTAATTTTTTTTCTAAATTTTCAGCATATCCTAGAACTTATACTTGTTGTAATCTTTCGTAAATTTCCACGTAAATATGATCCCCCCTGTATTGAATTTCTGTTCTGCTCAACAACATCTATAGTGGTGCTCCTAATAAAAATTTGCATAAGTGTATTTTAATTCCTACTTAAAGCATCTGCTAGTTTATTTTCCTTACCCTTAATATGTTTTATGTTGAATTAAAATTCGCTAAGAAAATCCATCCACCTAGCTTGTCTAGCATTAAGACCTACTTGGCTGAAAAGTGTTTTAAGCTAATGTGATGTATCACCAATATAAACTTTTTACCCAACAAGTAGTGTCTCCAGATTTTTAAAGCATGTATTGTAACAACCAACTCTAATTCATATAATGCATAATTATTTTCATGTGGCTTTAGTTTCCTATATTGATAAGCCATTATACAATTATATAGCATTAAGACTCCACCTAAACCCTCCAAACCATGCATACAACAAATTCCTTTTACAGATCTGCAATTCTCAAAATAAGCGTTATTATCAATAATTGTTAAATTTTGTCAAAAATTTGCTAACACTTGGTTTTCCACTCAAATTTTATTCCTTTCTTTTGTAATGAACTAATAGGACAGGCCAACTTTAAAAAACCTCCAATGAACATTGTGTAGTATCTTTTAATTCCCATAAATAATCAAACATTTGACACATCCTTAGGTATAGACCAATTCAAAATGGCCTTAACCTTTTATGTATCAACAAACAGTCCCTCTTTTAAAATGACACAGCCAAGCTATTTTACTCTATCTTTGTAGAACTCACATTTACTAAATTTTGCATACAATTAATTCTCTCATAAAGTTTGTAGTAACAACCTAAAATGTTATTTATGCTCTTCTTTAGTTTTGGAATACACTAGAATGTCATATATAAATAACAACACAGATTTATCAGGGTACTTAGTAAGCACACTATTCATCAAACACATAAATGTTGTCTATGCATTGGTAAGACCAATTGGTAACACTACAAATTTGTAGTGACCATATTTAGTTTGGAAAGTTGTTTTATGAATGTCTTCATCCATTATTCTTAATTAGTGATACCTAGTTCTCAAATCAATTTTTGAGAATATGGTTGCTAATCCAAATTGGATCTTAAACACTCTCTAAGTTTTCATGATTGTTTTAGATTATGTCAAAAATTCAAGTCTTATGGATTGAAATAACCTCTAAACAATGGTTATTTGTGGTCAACACGGAATAATGAGGAACTTCAGTCAAAGCATGTAGAGCATTGGCCCACGGTGACCCCGCGCTGGAACAAATTGACAAATGGGGGGCCCAGATCGACAGTAAAGATTTGTCCCGATGACTGACTGGATTTGACAGGTTAAAAAGCAAGATGACAAAGGATTTGAATTCTGATGTGGACGATGAGTTGGAAAACAAAATTAACGGCCATTCGAGTATGATTCAAGGAATCTGAAACCCGATTCATTAGCAAACAAGTGGCCACCTCCCCGTTAGGCGTTACCCAGCAATGATGATGTAGAGCAGAGGGATTTGAATCGACTGAGGACAGGGAAACCAGAAGGCCGGGAAGCAGAAATAAATAGTCACAAGCAGATTGGCTTTAAAGCCATGAGCTGACACAAGCAAAGCAGGCAAGGCAGAAATTGAGAAGACAAACAGAAAGGCAGTGGCAAGAGTTAGCCAGTCGAAGCTAGCTAAGAACAGAGTAGCAGTCGAGCTAACCTGAAGGCAACATCAAGTCAAACAGAGCTAGAGTAGAGTCAGAGAGTTTGTGTACTCCAGAAGGCTTGCGAGGTTCAAGCAAACTCCTCGATAGAGGCCTGTCATACTACTGTGACCTTAAAGGTTAAGAATCAGTAAGGAGAGTTTGTGTACTCTAGTCCTACTGATCTTCATCTATGTAGTGACACTTAGTTTGAGCTCACGATTGTAAAAAACTGCTTGAAACATAATAGAGAGGCCACCACTGAAAGGCTGGACCAGGAGATGTAGCCCAGGAGCATTGGGTGAACTCCTTATTAAACTTGTTGTGTTTGCATGTTTGACTGTTATGTTTTTCTCTGATTGCCTCAGTGTCTATGTATTCTAGCAATCTTATCGATCCGTTGCATAAGTAGCATAGGCACATCCAAGCACATGAGTCTGTAATACCTTTAAATTCTTCATTCTGGATAAATTCCAGATCAAGTGGTATCAGAGCATCTAGGTTGTTAAGGTTAGACAAGCTTGTGTTGGATTTTGTTGTTGAATGTTAACTAGATCAAAGCTTAAATTAGGAGAAGGAGAGTTGGTTGAAGCTAACCCAGAAATTGGAAGAGGCTATTCTAAGAGGAAAATGTCAGAAGAGAATCCCTTGGAATCAGACTCCCAGTTCATGGATAGTTTTATGACCATGAAATCCATGGTGGAGGAAATGTATAGAGAATTCAAGAAAAGTAAGGATGAAGATTCATCCCACTCCAAACAAGACAAAGGAGTAGAAGAATCTCTCCTCCATGACCACTCTAAAGGAAAAGGGAAAGAAGAAAAACTTCTCACCCCTCCTAATAGCCCTGATAATAAAAAGAAAGCATCTTTGATTAAATTAGATGTTAAATTTGATTTACCAATATATGATGGAGAGTTGAATGCAGAAAAGTTGGATAACTAGATCAGACAGATTGATGTTTATTGTAGAGTATAGCGCATTGACTCAGACAAGAGTAAGATTCAGCTAGCCAGCCTACGCCTTGGAGGCACTGCCTTGGTATGGTGGGAAGGAAGGACACAAGCTGACATGAAGAAACATGGTAAGATTCTTTCTGTATGGAGTGAATTTGTTTCTCCAATCAAAAAATAGTTCTATCTACTAGCCTATATGCAGCAAGCCATGATGAGCTGGCAAACTCTTCGCCAATTGAAAGGGCAAAGTGTACAAGGTTATACTCAAGAATTTAGAAAGAGAGCTTTGATTTTAGGAATTTCATTAGACTCACCTGAGACTCTGTTGAAGTACATAGGTGGTCTACACAGCTACATGAGGCACACTATCCTCATGTTTAATCCCACTAGTATAGATGAGGTATCCGTTCAGGCTACACATCTAGAAGCCAGAGGTAAGAATGGGAACCCAGAAGTTGGGGGATCATCCAAACCCACTGCAAGCAAGAATAAGGAGAAAAGAAAATAGAAATGGAAAGAAAGGAAGACAAATACTGTACAGAAGAACAAGTCTTCATGCACTCACTGTAAGAAAGATGGGCATGATGATGAACATTGTTGGATTCTGCATCCGGAGCTGAAACCCAAGAAAAATGAGGGCAAGAAGAAGAGAACTGCTGCAACTATTCAAAAGGATTTGGGGTCGGACTTGGGAGATGAAACAACAATCGCGGCCATAGGTATAAGAGGTAAAAATTCTGAAGCATCTACTAGTAATTCTGCTACTGATAATGAAGAAAATGAGATGAAAAGACATGAGCTTTTTCATATTTGAGTTATTTCCAATCACCAAAAGATTGATACTTTGTTTGATAGTGGCTCACAAGTAAATTTAATTTTTGAAGCAATTGTAAAGAAATTTGGATTACTAACCACACCTCACAAGAAACCATATCCATTAGGTTGGTTATGTGATAAAGCAAAGCTACAAGTGATTAGACAATGTAAACTTAAGTTTTCTTTTGTGTCAGCATTTGTAGATGAGGTTGAGTTAGATATAGTTCCTTTGGATATATGTGGAATTGTTTTAGGGAGTCCTTACATTAATGATCAAAATATATTTTCTATAGAGCTGAGAACAAGTATCTACTTGTTAAAGATGGAATCTAATATATTGTAAGGGCTCATAAGCTCAAGAATAATTATACTCTCATAAACTCAGGGCAGATGAAACAAATTGTAAATTCATGCAAGAAATTTTTACTGATGGTTGTAAAGGAAAAGAAACCTGATAAAACCAATGTATTTGAGGGCTATAATGCTAAACAACAAGCTGATTTAGAAAAAATTGTTTCAGAATATGATATCTTGTTTCAAGAACCTAAAGGTGTGCCACCCAAAAAGGAAATAGTACATGATATTAATTTGCAGCAAGATGCTCCATTGCCTAACATCGAAATGTACAGGTTGTTTGCTCTAGAGAATGTAGAAATCAAGAAGCAGGTACAAGAGTTGCTCGAGAAAGGGTTCATAAGACCTAGCACATCACCATGTGGGTCTCCAATCGTCTTCGTGAGAAAGAAAGATGGCTCATGGAGAATTTGCATTGATTACCGAGCACTGAATAAAATAACGTTCAAGAATCATTATCCTCTTCCTCGTATAGATGATCTATTAGATCAATTGAAAGAAGTTGTTTATTTTTCCAATTTAGACTTGCGTAGTGGATATCATTAGGTCAGAGTTGCAGAGAAAGATGCATGGAATACTGCTTTCAAAACAAAGTAGGGATTGTATGAGTGGCTACTTATGCCTTTTGTCTTAAGTAATGCTCCTGCTACTTTCATGAGAGTAATGAATGATGTACTCAGAACTTTTCTTGATGATTTTGTTATTGTATATTTGGATGACATTCTTATATTCAGCAAGACATGGGAAGAACATTTAAAGGATGTTAAGCATACTCTATATGTTTTGAAAAAGGAAAACCTTTATGTTAAACTTTCAAAATGTGAATTTGGAAAAACATCTTTGAATTATTTGGGTCACATAGTAGGGGGTGGTGAATTGAAGATACATCCCTCTAAGGTTGCATTCATTGTAAACTGGCCTAAACCTAAATCTACTATTGAAGTTGGAAGCTTCCTAGGGGCAGCACAATATTGGAGAAAGTTTATTGCTAACTTTTCCTTAATTGCAACACCTTTACATGCTTTAACAGGATTGAACAAGGTGTTTCAGTGGGGAGAAAAATAGTAGAAAGCCTTCGACACCTTGAAAGAAAATATTGGTATAGCACATGTACTAGAACTACCTGATCTTCAAAGACCATTTGAGATTGAAGCCGATGCCAGTGACTATGCCATGGGAGCAGTGTTGATGCAGCACGATAAACCGATATGCTATCATTCTGAGACATTCAATTCTGCAGTAGTTAATTATCCCACATATGATAAAGAATTGTATGCATTAGTACAGAGTGTGAAAAAGTGGAAACATTACTTATTGGGAAAAGAGATAGTTATACACACCGATCATCAACCACTTTAATATTTACACTCTCAAACTAAGTTGCAGCAATCAAGACACTATAGGTTGATGGGTTTTCTACAATAGTTTCATCTTGTCATCAGATATAAAAAGGGCATACACAATAAAGTTGCAGACATGTTGTCCAGACCAACTATAAATGCGTATACTATACTTCAGCATATTTTAGTATTGCATGAAAGCTACATTGAACAATATGCTCAAGATATAGATTTTAAAGTTGTATATGCAACATTAAGTCAAGGAAAACAAGTAGGAGAATTGGACTATCATGTTAAGGACCAGCTCTTGTATCATTTGGGAAAGTTATGCATTCCACAAACTGAAAGAGTAAAGATAATTCGAGGAGCACGCACTTCTCTAATATCAGGTCACTTTGGTGTAAGTAAAACAGTTGCATAGCTGCAAAGATTTTGTTATTGGCCAAAAATGAATGAGATAGTTTCTAGATGTGTAAGAGGGTGTACCATGTGTGCTAAAAGAAAGCCCAGCAATAGAAAACTAGGCTTGTACACTCCATTACCAGTACCTTCTCATCCTTGGGAAAGTGTTTCCATGGACTTTGTTGGAGGACTGCGAAATCTAGGAAAGGTCATGACTATTTATATGTTGTTGTGGATAGGTTCAGTAAAATGTGTATTCTAATACCATGTAACAAACTGATTACAGCTGAACAAACTACAAAGTTGTTCTTTCAGCATGTATGGGTTCATTTTGGATTACCCACTTCCATTATATCCGATCAAGATACCCAATTTGTTGGGAAATTTTGGTCGAGTCTGTGGGAACTGATGGACACCAAAATGAAGAAGAGCACAACCTTGCATCTACAAACAGATAGCCAAATAGAAGTGGTCAACAGGACAGTGATCCAGTTGCTCAGAGGCCATTGCAGCAAGCATCCCAAGCTTTGGGATGAACATTTATGTTATGTACAACATGCTTACAATTGAGATAAACATTCTTCTACACAGAGATCTCCTTTTGAGACCTGTTTTGGTTTCACACCAATGTATCCCTTGGATTTTGTCTTTGGTAAGGACATAGTAGTTGATGGACGCAATGATGTGGACAAGGCAACCAAGTTCATTGAACAAATCCAGGAGATTCACCAGGAAATATAGGAACAGCTGGAAAAGAGCCAAGACAAGTACAAGGCAAGGCATGATAAGCATCAGATGGAGCATGGTTTTCAAGTTGGTGACCAAGTCTGGCTATATATCAGCAAAGACAAAATGCAAGGTGAAGGTAAGAAGCTGAAGACAATAAGGTATGGACCTTTCAAGATACTTGAGAAAATTAATGAGAATGCTTTTCACCTTGATCTACGAGCTTACATGCACATCTATTCAGTTGTTAATGCAGACAGCTTGAGATTATTTGAACCTTCATTAATTGAAGATCCCAAGGAGCAGAGTCAATTACCTTCTATTGATGATCTGTTACCTGAATATATTAATGAATTGCATTAAGATATAGTTCTGGACAAGAAGGTGAGAACCACACATAGAGGAGCTGTTGAGTACCTCAGGGTTGGACTCAAAGGTTCAAAGCCAAGCAATGCGAAATGGATAGAAATTGAGCAAGCGAGGAAGCTATACCCTCACTTGACTGATGCTTAAAAGAAAACCAACTTTTGGTGGTCCAAAAGCTTTTTTAGTGGGAAGGTCGTGATCCTAATTGGATCTTAAACACTCTGTAAATTTTCATGACTATTTCAGATTATGTCAAAAATTCAAAGTCTTATGGATGTCGAGCTTATCAAAAATAACCTCTAAACAATGGCAATTTGTGGTTAGTGTTAGAGCCTAGATTTGCCTCAGGCTGAAAAGACAAGGTTCTAGGTCCACATCAAACCACGCTCAGCCTCGTAGCTAGCCCTACGAGGACAAGAGAGGGCTCTATTCGGGTCAATCTTAGGAAAAGATAATCAATGGGGCTAGAGATGAGTGATTTAGAAACTAATTTTAGGCTAGGTATTAAGTGCAAAGTTTTGATTTGAGTTTTTGGGGTTTTTGTTGGAAAAAGGGAAAGGCAAATTTGGGTCTGGGGATGAAACCAAATTTTTGCAGAGTTCCTGTTGGGGCAAGGTAGGTAGTAGCTTCGATGCTTTAGATTGAATGAATGGATGGATCGGACCGGTGAGGAGCTAAGGAGGGCAAGAGGGTCTCAAGAGTCCTCCTCAAACAGATGAAAACATGTAGAATTAAACAAAATTTCAAGGAAGAGCACAACAATCCAATGAATTCTACCTTAATCACTCTTTTGTTTAATTGCAGAAGAAAAGAGAAGGGAAAATGATACACATAAACATCAGTGAACTTACAAATACATAGAGAAAAACACCATCAAAACATAGAGCCACATGGATCCCAACAAGTGTTGCAAAACCCTGGTCTTTCCTTTGCCAAAATTGCAGAAATGAAATGTACAATAGAGTGCCAAGCAATCCCAAGTATCCAACCTTCTACCAAAATCAAACCCCTACACTATGAAATTCATAAAATATATACATTTTCTCATCCTTGTACTAAGGGATTGAGCTCAACCATTTTCTTCAAAATAGAATTAGTTACATTAAACTTGGGCTGAATTTCTGAAAATAGGTGTTGAAGATGAACTCGTATCTCCTAAACCATAGCACCTGTTACAAAACTGAAAGATATTTTTGTAGATAAGATCATACTGGATAAAAACCTCTCTCAAATTGGGGAAATTCATTTCCGGTAGCTCGCAATCTGTTCCACAAAATCATCTCTAAAACAGAAAATCATTAAAAATTTAAATCGGTGAAAATTAGCTGTAAATATCTAGTCACATATCCCAATCCATGACACCTGTGAAAATACTAAAATATTTTTTTGTTATATGGCTCGTGCTTAACAAAAACCTCCTTGGGTTTTGCAAAATTACTTTCCATCTGTTGTAAAATGGCCCGCACTAAAATGACTAAAACAGTAAAAAATATGAAAAATTTGCTTTGTTTTAACGTAGGCTCCAAATATCACTGTATATCTCCCACATAGTAACACCTGTGCATAGACTGAAGGATTTTTTTTTTATTTAGTATGTGATTAAAAAAAACCTCTTTCACTTTTGAAAAATTCCTTACCATTATTTCAGAAATTGATTTTGTACTAAACTTGTCATTGTGTGCAGCAACTGACCTCAAAACATGCATAACCAAGAATCACTCATTCATTTCTTCTAATCCAAGAACCGGTTATGGGAGTGTGATATACTGTTGGAAATATTTTTCTGAGCTTATTCTGATGGATACACTTGTGACATGTTTTGTACTGAACATCATGTGCAAAAAATCTAACAAAACCAGACATAGTAAGAGCTCATGTTGATCCCTGGTGATAAGCTGCGAAGACTGGAACTAACATCGGCTCCAATGGGGATTGTAGGTTCTTGGAGGTGCCAAGAACTAAAGATCTCTGGAAAGTAGACAATGCCTCTTCCATTAGGCATGGATGGTCAAACAACTGCAAACCCAAAACAACTCATACGAATCCAAAAACATATACATACTGCGACATGTACATAAACAAATACCGCAAACTAAAATGTTGCCTTGGGCAACTTATTTATGTACAAATCTAACCCACTTTGCTGCAAAATTGATAGATCAAGTAATGCTATAATGCCATATCAACCAATCAAGTAACTGTGACAAGGATGCTGCTTGGAAGTGCTTCAACCATGACACAAATGTAAATGCTGACAGCCATACATGCACATAACGAGTCTGGTTATGTAAAAGACAATCTGACTTATCATTCAAACTGAAAAAATACTCCATATATGCGACAATAGGATCAAAGAAACCAGACTCTGTTTGCTGCCCTAACTCCTCAACACAGACTGCCAACTGCAAACTATCAATGCAAACATCCATGGGCAGCTCTATTGTTTCTTGTTTTGAAGGAGGGAGAGTTTCCAAGAACTTTTTGGGATCTCGGAATTCATATGATTGGATCTGATCATTTAAATACTGAATCTCCTTCTCAAATTTTCCAACAAATAACTCAAAGAAACGAGTTTTAGCTTTCAGAGATCTCAAACATTTAAGCACGACAATGAAAAATACTTCCTCAATTTCAAAATCCACTAACTGATCTCTAACTTCTTTTAAAGCTTCACAAAACACAGGGTCTGCCACATACCCTACCATTTTATTTTAGTGCATGAATGGATCAGTGAGCGCTGGAATCTCTGGATTGAGTTGGAGTTTCCAGGTGAATGTTTCAGGCTTCATATCTGTCTGACTATTGTCCACCATCAACAATCAGATCTAACTTGACACATGTACTAGGGCAATTTGCAAGTCAGATGTTCAGTTCGTAAGACTAGACCAGAGATTGACTGAAGCAGCTTTTATCTACTTTCGCTAATGCAAAGTAAGAGCGTTTCGAAGGCTACCTGGCTAACTTCAGGCTCCGTCTATAGTCTATAAAACAAGGAACACTAACAAGCAAATAAAATTTTCTTCTCCAGTATGGTCACCACTATGTTAGAGCCTAGATTTTCCTTAGGCTGAAAAGACAAGGTTCTAGGTCCACATCAAACCACGCTCAGCCTCGTAGCTAGCCCTACGAGGACAGGAAAGGGCTCTCTCCAGGTCAATCTCAGCAAACGATAAACAATGGACCTGGAGATGACTGATTTAGCAACTAATTTTAGGCTAGGTATTAAGTGCAAAGTTTTGATTTGAGTTTTTGGGGTTTTTGCTGGAAAAAGGGAAAGGCAAATTTGGGTCTAGGGATGAAGCCAAATTTTTGGAGAGTTCTGGTTGGGGCAAGGTAGGCAGTAATTTTGATGCTTTATATTGAATGAATGGATGGATCAGACTGGTGAGGAGCTAAGGAGGGCAAGAGGGTCTCAAGAGTCCTCCTCAAACAGATGAAAACATGTAGAATTAAACAAAATTTCAAGGCAGAGCACAACAGTCCAATGAATTCTACCTTAATCACTCTTTTGTTTAATTGCAGAAGAAAAGATAAGGTAAAATGATACTCATAAACATCAGTGAACTTACAAATACATAGAGAAAAACACCATCAAAACATAGAGCCACATGGATCCCAACAAGTGCTGCAAAACCCTGGTCTTTCCGTTGCCAAAATTGCAGAAATGAAGTGTACAATAGAGTGCCAAGCAATCCCAAGTATCCAACCTTCTACCAAAATCTAACCCATACACTATGAAATTCATAAAATATATACATTTTCTCATCCTTGTAATAATGGATTGAGCTCAACCATTTTCTTCAAAAGAGAATTAGTTACATTAAACTTGGGCCGAATTTCTGAAAATAGGTGTTGAGTATGAACTCGTATCTCCTAAAACATAGCACCCGTTACAAAAATGAAAGAGGTTTTTGTAGATAAGGCCATTATGGAGAAAAACCTCTCTCAAATTTGGGAAATTCGTTTCCCGTAGCTCGCAATCGGTTCCACAGAATCATCTCTAAAGCAGAAAATCATTAAAAATTTAAATCTGTGAAAATTAGCTGTAAATATCTAGTCACATATCCCAATCCATGACAACTGTGAAAAAAATGAAAGAGGTTTCTTTTATATGGATTGTGCTTATTTTTCAAAATTACTTTCCATCTGTTGTAAAATGGCCTGCACTAAAATGACTAAAACAGTAAAAAATATGAAAATTTTGCTTTGTTTTAATGTAGGCTCCAAATATCACTGTATGTCTCCCACATAGTAACACCTGTGCATAAAATGAAGTAGATTTTTTTTTTTTAGTATGTGGTGAACAAAAACCTCTTTCACTTTTGAAAAATTCCTTACCATTATTTCAGAAACTGATTTTGTACTAAACTTGTCATTGTGTGCAGCAACTGACCTCAAAACATGCATAACCAAGAATCACTCATTCATTTCTTCTAATCCAGGAACCGGTTATGGGAGTGTGATATACTGTTGGAAATATTTTTCTGAGCTTCTTCTGATGGATAGACTTGTGACATGTTTTTTGCTGAACATCATGTGCAAAACATCTAACAAAACCAGACATAGTAAGAGCTCATGTTGATCCCTGGTGACCGGCTGCGAAGACTGGAACTAATAGTTAGCATGGAACAACGAGGACCCTCGGTCAAAGCATGCAGACCGTTGGCCCATGGTGACCATGCGGTGGCACAAATTGACAAATGGGAGGTCAAATCTAGAAATAGAGGTGGTTTTTGATACACGATTCACGTATCATAGGGCGTCCCAAGCCCCTAAGCGCTCAGTTAAGGTGAAAGCATAAAACCGTATGAAAATCGTCGATTCCGTTAGAAGGCGGGTCCCACACTGAAACTGGCAGGATATCAGAAGGGATTTGAGGTTGTAAGTAGTTTATACTGAGTCCCACCCGATGCCATACATCAAGTGACACGCGTCCAGCAGATGAGAGAGAAAACCACCCGTATCGGATGGGTAAACACCTTGCGACTTGTCCGCCTGATATGAAGGACAACTGTGGGATCTGGGGGGACCAGATCAACAGCGGAGATTCATGCTGATGACTGAGCGGATTTGATTGGTTAAAAAGCAAGATGACAGAGGATTTAAAGTCTGACATGGACGATGAGTTGGCAAACATAATTAACGGCCATTCGAGTATGATTCAGGGAATCTGACACCTGTTTCATTAGCAAATAGGTGGCTACCTCCCCGTGAGGCGTTAACCAGCAATGATGATGCAGAGAAAATGGATTCAAATAGACTGAGGACAGGGAAAATAGAAGGCCGAGAAGCAGAAACAAACAGTCACAAGCAGATTGGCTTTGAAGCCATGAGCTGACAGAAGCAGAGTAGGCAAGGCAGAAATCGAGAAGACAAACAGAGAGGCAGTGACAAGAGTTATGCATATGAAGCTATCTAAGAACAGAGTAGAATCCGAGCTGACCTAAAGGCAGCATCGAGCCAGATAGAGCCAGAGTCGAGCTAGAGAGTCTGTGTACTCTAGAAGGCTTGTGAGGTTCAAGCAAACTCCTCCATAGAGGCTTGTCATACTATTGTGACCTTAAAGGTCAAGAATCAGTAAGGAGAGTCTGTGTACTCCAGTCCTACTGATCTTCATCTGTGTAGTGAGACTCAGTTTGAGCTCATAATTGTAAAACACTGCTTGAAAACATAATAGAGAGGCCACCACTAAAAGGTTGGACCAGGAGACGTAGCCCAGGAGCATTGGGTGAACTCCTTATTAAACTTGTTATGTTTTCATGTTTGAATGTTATGTTTTTCCCTGATTGCCTCAGTGTCTATGTATTCTAGCAATCTTATCGATCTGTTGCATAAGTAGCATAGGCACATCCAAGCACATGAGTCTGTAATACCTTTAAATTCCTCATTCTGGATAAATTCCAAATCAGTTGCCCCTCTTACTTTATCAAATAGATCATAAATGCAGGGCAGCAAGTATTTATGTTTAATGGTCAATTTTCTTAATTGTCTATAATATGTTCACATTCTAAATGTGCCATCCTTCCTTTTCACAAATAACACTAGCCCCCCCCAATGGAGAAATGTTGGGTCTAATATAGCCTTTATTGAGTAGTTCCTGTAACTACATTTTTCAGTTCTAATAACTATGGAATACTCATTCAACAAGGTTTTCTAGAAAATGTGGTAGCTCCTAGAACTAAATCAATGGAGAAATATGTGTCTTTGTGCAGAAGTAGACTTTCTCTCTCTTCCAGAAAATATCCTTGAATTACCTAATTACCAGTAACTCTTTTAATTTTTAATTTTTTATTTTCTGAATATTCTCTTCAATCTGAACAACAAAAAATTTACAACCTTTTATTGTGGCACTTTTGAGCTATAATGCTAAAATTTGTCTTAATGGAATTGGTCTTGCTATGCCTTTTATTAGTTGTATGTGTCCTTGATTTACACAATTCTCTAAGCCGTTTATTACAATTCCATATTTTTCCAACCTATACATGCCGATGAACACATCATATGACCCTAAGAGATGTATATTGATGTTTAATTTGGTGGGATGTCCATTTAAATCTATGGAACATTGTTTTACATCGATAATTACCTTCCTTTTTGTGCCTATTTCTAGCTATACCGACCATGCATTCTAATATTTTTTAGGTTTTAACTTACATTTTTCCACAATTTAAGGACTAATATAACTAAGACTATCTCATGGATCAATTAAAATAGAGACAAACCCTTCAATATTGATCATAGTGGATTGGTACTAAACTTGTCTATCCTTCAGCGCTGCACTTATCTCTAGGATATTCCTTGAAATATCAATTATTGTTGTTCCTTCATGTATTGCTTGTATATTTTGAAGAGACCTAGGGTTATGCAAACTATCCCTCAACATGCGAGATTCTCCACAATGCCAAAATTTCAAATGTTCTCTTTCCTTGACCCCACTTATATTTTTATTATTTAGATTCATGGGTTTGGACCTCATTTGAGATTTAGCAGTTTGGGTTGAATTTCCTCTGCTGAATTTCTTCTACTGATGCTCTCTTCCAAAAATTTTAATATATGCATGTTTTTGCCATTTTCTCCCCATTGCAAATTTATTTGTTTCCTTACCTTACCAGGATTTTGAGACTTATCTTTTTTTTTTTAATGTTCATAACAGAACCTTGCTTCCCTCACTGCTTCATCCATTTTTTTAGGATTTTCAAACTCAACGATTTCTTTATAAGAAACTTGTAAGTAGATTAAAAACCTTTGCACTTTTTCTCTCTCTTCCTTGATGTAGGGAACACAACACAACAAATTGGTGAATTTAGCCACAAATGCATTCACAGTTAACTGTCTTAGTCTTAAATCATAGAATTCCTTTTCTTGATCATCATAGTATCATTCACTCAAATATATAGACATAAACTATCTCTATAAATCTTCCCAAGAAACTGTGTTTTCTTCCAAGGTGTGCATGATTTTGACCTCCTCCCACTAGAGGAAAACTTTACTTGTAGTTGATAAATGGCCAATTTAGCCTTTAAATTACTCTCATACTCATAAAGTTGGAAGTACTTTGTTATATTGAGAATCCATTCTTTTGCATCCTCCTCTTTCTCACCATCAAATGTAGGGGTTTTTATTTTTTTTGAACTCCCCTTCAAACTCCACCTTATTCTTCATTTTTTGTGTCCTTGGATACGTTTTTTATGATTCATCCCCACTTTCATACTTTTCTTCTTCTATATTAGCATTTTTTCTTTTTAGTGGTTCTATTTTTTCTCCATCTTCCACTATTTCTATTGGTTTGTGACTAGATTTTTCAATTAGATATTTTATCATCATCTATTATTCTTCACTACCCTCCAACAATATTTCATTATTCGTTTTGAGGTTAGCTAGTCATTCTTGTAAAATTCTCACAATATCAATAAATTCAGTTGTTGGTGGGGTATTTACTCATATTAAATACACATAGATTCCTTCTCCTTCAGCACAAGTAGATTAGAATCATCTACCATTCTGTGTTGTAACTTTGCTTCCCTTGAGTACCTTATAGTCAACACAACCCATCATTGGCTTAAAAATTTTGACCTTTATACACAATTCTATTAAAATGTATCTAAATGTGCTGGTTTTCTGTAGGCCTAGTTTTTAAAACATAGATTTGATACCATATGTCACATCCCCATCATTTCAATTTTTTTTTTATTCTTTCTTTTTTCCAATAGAATAATAGTTCTTAAAGTAGAAACGATTGTATGTTGTTTATTTTCTTCCAACTCGGGTACTTCGATACTTTCATTTCTTACTCAAACTTTCCTTTTTGATATATCTTAATTGGCTCTATAATGTATATGATACCACCATGGTTACGACTTTTCCCTAGAATACTATCTAGTGACATCACTAGTTTGGTATGCATGTATCATGCCATTTGGATTTGCACCTTAATTTATATTTTACCTATGTTTGTGCATGGAATCTAGACTACTCGCGATGTAAATTTTTATGTTCAGTGCCCATGTGAAACAAATAGCAACCTGGTTTTTTTTCATATCTTTATACGTGTTATTGTTCTTGTCATGGTACTATGAATAAACCTAGTAAATTTTAACTCGTACCGCTTTTGACATTCATGTGATTGTCGTATGCTTTTGTACCTCATCTATCCAATGGTGGATATGACCTTACTTGTATCCAAGGGTTGTGATTGACTTGGTTTTTGTCTAACCCTAAGTTCTCATTCCCTGAGGTTCATTCTTTCTCTTCATCTTTTGACGGCTTGAAGAGTGTTGCCACATGGATGGAAGGTTTATTCACATTTGTTATGTGTTACAAATGATATCTGCCCCCCTTACCACCTAGAGAGATGTAATCACAACACCCTTTATTCACAGTATGCTTCAAGCCAACTCATTCAGGTAGAAATTATAAATTTTCCCTTTTTTATTTCGTCTCTTTTCAGCGTGAATTCATGAAATTAGTGCATTAGTACCCTGCTCTAGGGTAACTAATATTGGGGGCATTTTTTTTTCTTTCAATTGGAACTTAACTAGGATTTTTCGGGTTTTCCAACGTTTTGCACCACCTAGTGGTTTTTGGGAATACTCTCTTAGTTACTGGTGTGAGTGAACCCTCCCTTTGTTCAACGAATGAAGGTATTCTCTGAACCTGTTCTTCTCTTTATTCTTCTATAGTTGTATTTATCTATGGCCTAGATTCTATATTTCTTTGTCCTGAAGTTTTCCCTCCTATTATTCACTATTATTTTGTTTCTTTTCCATGATATGATTGTAGTTTCACCTGTTGGGTGTTCTAGTTTGAATATGCTCCTTTAGAAGCACAACTAGTCCTCTGTTGCTTCTTTTTTTAGGTATTGACTCTAATTCTTCTTCAATTCTTCATGTACTTTTGATTTACAACTTCGTTCCATCACATGGAAGGGATAGGGTTTTCTTAATAATGGTAATTGTAGGAACTATTTTTTTGTTTGTTCTTTGTTGACTCTTTAATTTCGTTTCAATGGCTCTTAGTAGGAGTAAAACCCCACTATGTCATTGGTCGTCGCTATACATCAACTTTCCCACTGGTAATAGAGTGAACACAATTTTATTTTTAATCTGGGATATTTGATTATTATTATGACTTAGCACAAATGTTTGATTATACATGATTACATGTCTCGCTATTAAATTTCCCTATCTACATCATATTTGCTTAAGTGAATTTGGAAATGATTTGATCTTACTAATATTTTTACTTTTTAGGTTACATATTCTTTGGACAAAAATAAGGGCATACCCAACCCAGGTAATGATATTCCTTCTACCTTTATGCATACATAATTTCCTCTATAAATATTTTAATTCCTTCAAGGCCTAACAACAACCCTCCTTTAGTCTCTACATGTATGAGAATTTTGGTTACAAAAGCCAGAGATTAAAGAATATTTTAAAGTGATTTAATTCTCCATGAAGTGTTGGATTGGTGGGGGCTGACCCAAGTTCAGCATTAGTTAGCCAAACAAATCCCTACACTATTGGCCCATGAAGCGCTGACCGAAGTCTCGCTTGAAGCAGTATGGGGGGATGTTGGAACCATGTTTCCGCACCCTAAGATGGTTGTGATGTCAATTTATTCCTTCGATTCCTGCTTTCACATGGGTCATTGAGTTCTAGGGCTCTATCTATCTAGCCGCTTATTCCATCCTTTGATACCTCCACGAAAGGGTATGATTGACCTTCGCACAGCCCTGACCTCTGGTTCAGGCACTTTCGCGCTGCTAAAGCAGTGTATAGAAGAGATTCCAAAACTAGTGTAAGTGTCTTACTTATCTTGCTAAACAATCACAGTTAGCATCGCGTAAATACATACCCTTAATTGCATTCAATTATCCAACATAATTACATACATTCACGCGTCATATAAGAAAAATAAATGAAATTTATACAGAATATGACAAGATGCATTAACAGGAAACAAAGACACAAAATTTATAGAATACTTCTCTTTATTGATATCTTCAGATGATGAAAAACTCTATCCACCCTGTGCATAAAGCTACAGGCGTCCGTGCACTCAGCTACAGACTTCCACCCTAGGCCTCTGCGCACTTAGCTACAGAGCCTCTACCTACACCAAGACCTAAAACTTAGACTTCTCTCCTTAAAGTTGAAGACTTCTTACTACAAGTCATGACTCAACAGAACTACTTAGAGCTTACTTACTTAGCTCTTTTTATACAATCCCATGGTTTGTAGACCAACAGTATATTTTTACAGTTGACTTTACTTTACAAAATTAGGGTGGACAACCCTTTATGACTCATGACACCTTCGTGCTCTGTGACCACAAAATGCAGAGTCTTTACAACTTTATTACAAAATTTGACCCAAGACATGTGCTTTTAGCCCCAAAACTATCCTTGGGGGATCCCATTCCCAATAGGCCCCCAACACAAACATCATGACTCTCCCTCGAGTCACTCAGTAGGCATGAATATCTTAGCGCGAAGTCCTCCCAGCTCGACCCTTATGATCGTAACCTTGGTAGTGTACTGTGTGGCTGCCTGCTTCACATCTTCCACCATTTGCTTGGTCACTGCTCCCGAACTGTTAGCCTAAAGATTTTGTTGAGTTTTTTACAGAGTCGCAAGATTTCCTTCAATAGAGGTTGTCACCATATAAGCCTCATCCAGCTAGGGCTTCAGTCGTGCCTTCAACACTTCTTCCTTGTGTAGCACTGAATGCACATTTTCTTTCAGCTGCTTGGCCTCCTACAGCTTCGCCAATCTCTATGTGAGCATGATGTTTCATGTTGTTCCTTTAACCTCATCATAGCACTGTTGTATCTCACACGCTTTTATCTCCAGCTGTTGTACATTAGGGTCCTCCTGCAAGCTTGTTAAGACCTTGAATGATTGCTCAAAGAGTTGTGTGCAGTCTGCTATTACACTGTCAACCGCCGCTACTGCTTCTGTGACAGTGGTCGCCTGCTAATCCTTTATTTCTGTTAGGGTTGAAGGTTGGGACTTCAACTGCAACTTTGTGATCTACAGGTTGAACTCCAACTGAACCTTCACCATTTCTGTACGAGCGTCATGCACCCCTATAGCCAACTTGCAGACGTGCATCTCGACTTGTTCTTCCTCAGGAATGGCTAGCTCTGGGACCATTAGGTATGCCTCCTCGATGACCCGCATTATATGCTTGTTCTAATTAGTCACCTCTATCATAGTGGTGATGGTAGAGTCTCGTTGTAGTGCCATCTTCTAATTATTAATCCGCTGCTCACTAATCACCTAGAGGGCGTGGTGCTCATGGGCCCTTAGCTCTGAAATCACTCCATCCTACAAAAGGTGGAGTGCTTCACCAGGGAGCACTGCCAGATTCAACCCTACTCCCTTGAGCGAGCTGACAATGGGCCTGTCAGCTTCGTTCTCTATGTTCAGTGCTCCATTAGGTAGTACTATCACACTAGAGGCCTTCGCGTGCAGCATCTCGGAAGCTTCTGAAGTGTCGATAGCAAGGCCAGTAGACACCATGCTAGCCTATGACACATGGGTCTACATCTCCCACAGACCTGTCTAGATAGCCCCCAATACTAGTTGTTGTTTCTGCTCAAACTATCCCACAGACCTGTCTAGATAACCCCCAATACTAGTTGTTGTTTCTGCTCAAACTGTTGTAGGGCCTCCGTGGTGACATCTCACACTATGTCACCGATGTCATGAAAATCACCCTCTATGAGGGTGATTGGGTTCAATGATAGCTTAGTGGCCTTGGATTTATTCCTAGACCCTTCTTTCTCCTGATCCCTTATATATTTGATGTGAGCAGACGTCGCTTGTGGGTCCACGTTGTGCTGCTCTGTCTGCTCGTCCATCTCTTCTTTTGTCTCGGGTGAAGGGGACCTCGCACCTTTGTCAGAGCCTCGGTCTGTCCCTCCTATTTGCTTCTTTGTCTGTTGAGTGGCATCGAGCTCCACCTGGGCCTTGTCAGCAGCGTCCTTCTTTCTCTTTTCGGCCAGCTACATCATCTTTAGCTTGGCCTCCTCATTCTTTCTCTGTGTAGAGGACTTCCCTCCCACCACCAAGTCTGTTGTAGTGCGCCACTCTTCTGACCAATGTTCAAGTAATGCATTAATGGCATCATCCATTGCTAGGTAAGGCAATTCATACCATTTCTGCACAGGGTCCTTCCACGCCATGATGGCCACATGGTGAAAATTTGCTTTAAACTCTGCGTAGCCTTGCAGGTTGGTAAACACCATAGGCGAAAACTGTAGTTTGTGATTGATGGCCATGCAGAAGTTCATCTCCATCAAGATCTAAAATATCTTGTTGTCCTCAGTGCACTGCGCATCCTTGGTCACCCACAGTGAAGTGTACTTCGCTGCTTTAGGTAGGTCTGGCACAATCGAAGGGAATTGTCTATCCTCTGGCAGCTCCCATGCTACCAGCACAATCAACAGGAAGAGCCACGTGTAGTGGAATGTCTTTCTGATCTCCTATGCTTCGTGTCAGTTCACAAGGAACTCACCACAGAGATAGTCTCTGCAATTGAACTTAACTCCTTCGGCGCACTGGGCTGCTAGCGCGATGACAGGTGTCGGCACCTCATCACCGCAACACTTTCTCAGCACCTTCCCTACTAAAATCTACATAGCCACCTTTACATTAGGGTCATAGATGCTGGATATGGCATATCCATGCAGCTTATTCACCAATTTAAACTTCTCCTTGGTGGCCTCTACGAGGGCCTACTTAGCACCTTTTCTGCCAAATATCATGGCCAGATTTTCTCCTATGTAGGGAAACCACGTCATCCTATGGATCAACCTGTCAGTAATGGGTGTTGGCTCCTCCACCCACAGACACCATCATGCACCAAGCATAGAAGCTGCTTCATGAACAATACTATAACTGGGGTGCGGTTGTACTGCGGCACTTAAAGCAGGTTGAGCAACCCTGCCTTGTCTACTCCTCTGAGCCACCTCCACGGCTCCAGTGCAGTCATTCTGGTGGTTGTATCGATAATGTGATGCATCAACTACTCGGTCACGAGGTGTGGGAACTTCTCATGGTTAGCCAGGTCCCAGTCTTCGAGTTCTAACAGAGGAACCCGCCCTAAGAGCAGTCCTTCAAGAACAATTTCATCCGGGAGCAGAGGGTTTTGCAAGGGGACCTTGCTGTCATCGATATTTTTCGGTACCTTGGCCTTTCCCTTGCGTGGAGGGATGTATTCAGGAAACCAAGTGATAGGGTCAGCACCCTGGGCTTCAACTTCCTCCACATCTACTCCCACATCCTAATCATCTATCGGGATGTCTTCAATTTCTTCCTCCTCCGACTCTAGATTAATGGATTTTCCCTTCTCCTGTGTAGTAGGCTTTGGTGGGTTTCTTCTTCGTGATGCGAGCACCGGTATTGTAGGTTGCTTGCCCTTTTTATCCTTCGTGCTCTCCTTGGTTGGGGTTGGCTTTGGTCTCAACATCCTTGGTGATTTTTGGACTTTTGCTAATACTTCAACAACCTCGGGAGCAGCTTCTTTGGCCTCCATCTCAATTTCTGACACAAAATCCTCTAATTCTCTATCTATAGCTTCTATGGGTGACAACATGATGTTTTGCAAGAACTCCCATGTCTCTTTCGGAAATGTCTCAAATACTGAACTGGCTATCAGAAGTTCGAAGTGCTCGCAGTTCATGTGCGCCTCAGAACTCAACAACTCAATTCTCAAAATGCCAAGTGTTTTTCGCCGGACAGCCACCTATAATTTATGGGGCATTTTGGATTCAAATCTGACCGTTCCCCCCAAATTTTGTTCATTAATGCGGGATTGGTGGCAAATTTTCAAGGATCTGACCCACAAATTCCATCTTAAATGCCGGCCACCCGCTCCATTTGGCTGCATTTCTACCATCAAATCATGAACAATGACTTTAATGGTCACTTTCTCACTAACCTGTGTGATTTCTCCCTTGGTAGCGCAGCTCCCTTCGCGTTTTTATGAAACCTGTGACACTTCCTTGCTTCGCACAATCCTCCCATCGCGTAGCTCCCCAACCTGGGTAGTGTAGTTTATAGTCTCACGCCTCCTTTCAGCTTCCTAGAGCACTAAGACTGTGCTACCTTCATATAATGACATGGTTGGACCACTGGTGTATGGCTTCAAGAGACTTCAATTCACCTTTCCTGGGAAGGGATCTCCATCCAATTTGACCAACTAAACTACTCCTCTGTCGGTAATATCTTTAATGAAATAGGGCCCTAACCAGTGCATTCTGAATTTTCCTGGAAATTTATCAAACTGATTGTCATATAAAAAAACCAGGTCATTTACCTTAAAGGTGTGCAACCTAATGTGCCAATCATGGCATGCTTTTTCGTGCTGCTTTTGGGCCTGTTGGTGAAATCCAGCTAAAAATGTTTCTTCCTGAAGCTCAGCTAGTTGTGCAAGCCTCTCTTCCAGGGCTTCGCAATCCATCATACCCATGAGTGCCACTATGCACAGACTAGGCACAATGTATTCCATGGGCATTACTGCTTCAACGCCATAGACAAGCCTAAAGGGTGTTTGTCTAGTCTACTTCTTGCATGTCGTTCGATAGGCCCATAGTACCGTTGGTATGCGTAGGTCCCAATCACTTCGCTAAGCATTGAAAACCTTGTTCAGTGCATTCTCCAACACTTTCTTGAATGCTTCCACCGTCCCGTTATCTTGCGGATGATACGGCATGCTCTTCTGGTGATATACTTGAAATTCCTCCGTCAGCGCGCTGATCGTTTCATTTAGAAAGTGCGTACCATGATCACTCATCAAAATCTTTGGACACCCGAATCACATCAGTACATACTCAAAGAGGAACTTCGTAGCAATCACGCATGTACAATCCTTTATAGGTTGTGCCTCCGCCCATCGAGTCAGATACTTCATCACGATGATAATGTACTTTGCTCTCGTGTTTCCTTGGGGCTGAATGGGTCCCACAAAATCTATCACCCATTTCTCAAAGGGTTGTAACGTCATCTATATATTTATGGGTAGCTCATCCCTCTGTGATATCCTACCAGTCATTTGACACATATCACATGCTTTGTAGTAAGCTTTTGAATCCTGATGGAGGGTTGGCCACCACAACCCTGTGCATAGAATCTTCTGCGTGGCTGGTATCCCTGCATAATTTCCTCCCACGGTGCCCCCATCAGTGTGTGCAAGGATACTACTCCATTCAAACTATAGTACATATCATCGCAATATCTCATCAAACCTCATTTTGCACAAATGCCTAAAAATGACACAAAAATCTGTTGCGCGCATGACTAACTCCTTCTTCCGTTGGATGGTGTAACCTTCCGGGGCAGTTCCTGTCATTAGGAAGTGTATGATATCTTCAATATGACCATCCGCGACGCGCACTACAAATAATTGTGCTTCAGGTAATCCCTCCTCCAAGTTAGTTGGCTCTGCCCCTATTTCGATGCGTGACAGATGGTCTGGTCCCCTGTTCAGTCGTCCATGCTTCACAATAACTTCAAAATCATACTTCTAGAACAATAGCAACAACCTGGAGATCCTCCCCCCTAACACAGACTTATTGACCAGGTATTTAAATGCGGAATGATCCATATACATCTTAAAATGGCTACGCAACAAATAGTGTCTAAACTTCTAGAGCACGTATACCATGGCTAACCCTTCGTTCTCGATGGTGGAATAGTTCTTCTCCACCTTGGATAACCTTCTTCTTGTGAACGTTATCATATGGTCCAAGTCTCCTCCGCTAGCGTATGTCAGCACTGCTCCTAGTGCTATACATGACACGTCGACATGTACATGAAACTCCTTCTTCCAATCCACAAAGACTAGGATTGGCACGATGACCATATTTTCCTTCAATACATCCAAGCTTCTCTTACAATCCTCATTCCAACAGAATGTGACATCCTTTTTCAACAACTTCTCCATAGGCATGGTGATCTGGGCATAGCCTTTGATAGATTTTCTGTAATATCCTGTATGTCCTAGGGTAACGCGCGGTTGCTTCACACTCCTCGGTGCTTCCAAGTTAAGTATCATCATGATCTTCACGGGATCTACCATCAGTCCCTATCTACAAATCACATGAGCCAACAGGGTCCCAAGAGGAACACAAAATAGCCACTTCTTCAGATTGAGTGTGATCTGGTATCTTCAATAGGTATCTATCATCAGGAGCAAGCTTGCCACATGACACTTCACCAGCCCAAACATAGTCCAGTCATCAAAGTATACTTCCAGGAACTTATGAATAAATTCCTTGAACGCCGCAACAACTACATGCAAAAAAATTGCAGGTGAATTCTTCAATCCGAAAGGCATTACAATGTACTGAAAACACCTCCACTCAATCATGAAGATTGTCTTTCTCCTATCTTCCAGCGCAATTTTGATCTGATGGTACCCAGAGAACCCATCAGTGAAGGAATATGCTTCCTAGCCACCTACATTGTCCAACACTTCATTAGTGAATGGAGTCGAGAAAGGATCATGTACACAAGCGTCATTCAACTTCCTAGGGTCTACGCATATCCTTATTTCATCCTTCTTCTTCTTCTCCTATACCACCATTGGGCTTACCCAATTAGATTCTTCCACAAGCTCAATGATGCTTGCGGCAAGCATCTTTTTGAGCTCTAAGCGGACCTTTTCCTTATTCTTCGGATTTAGACAGTAAGGTCTTTTCTTAACTAGCTTTGAGTCGGGCTTCAACATGATCTTCATAACACCCAAGTCTCTGATTATGCCTTTTAGATATGTAAACTTGGTAGGGAACAAATTCTCGTATTCTCAAAGAAATTCAGTGACCTTTTCCACTGTCACATCATCCCAGAAATCTCCAATGTTAGCAAATTTGGGCTCTACCTCCATACCAATGTTTACCTATTTCGCCTTTAGTGGCACGGTTATATCAGGATTCTCAATTTGCAGTCCTTCAACCTTGCAGTGACCTTCTATTTTAGAAATGTTGATCTTTCATGGATCCTCATGTTCTTCTTCAATGGTTATGTTATAGCATTCCAGCACGTGATGCAGCTTAGTGGTCTAATTGGGTTGAATCGGGTCTAAAGGATCCTGCGGTATCCTAAAGATCGATGCTTTCACTTCCTATAGTGCCTCGTCAATTTAGTCAAACCCATCTTCAAATATGAATTTCATTATGAATCCCTCGCACAGAATATCCCATTCACATATACCATGGCGGAGCTCTGTTTTTAAGTACCAGTTCATCGGGATGATATCCAGGGTGTGACAGAACAAGTGTACCCATTCAGGTTGGGGCTTCTCTCCATAAGCCTAAGCCCATTTGGCCAAGTGTGCACACGGATCATCCTTGCCATCATATTTGTATGTCATTTTTACCTTCAGCTTCCCAAAGCGTGTTCTCATCATCCTCTTACATTTGCGCCAATCATCCAAGCTGCCCTTGTGCATACACCACCATCTTGCGGACGTTGCGTGAAGTGCCCCATCCAAAGCCTCAAAGTGCTTCTTTTCTAGTACCTCTTGTTCGAATGCATCCAAGAATATATCTACATCATTCAGGCCATCATAACTGGGTCGATTTCTTACCTCTGATGACACAGCGCAGCAAACGGGTCATCATGTTACAGCTCAGTGCGGTTACTTCGTGTAACTGATTCTGCTAGCACTCTAATTCTTCATCAGAGTCCGAGGTGTAGGAACTCTCGCAATCCCATGTAATTCATCCATCATCTGTTGGATTCACCTAATCTTGGTCTCGTGCTATTATCGTATAGATACAGTCCAGATTGTCATCACTCTCATAATCATAGATTGGTTTAGTGTAGTGCGATCCTTCAACAGGATCTAGGGGTACTATTACGCGGAGCGATTTCTTCTCAAATATCATATTTACCTTCTTTAGGTTGATTACCCTATTCATATCAGTAGCCCAATCATTTCCAAGGAGTGTAGGGTATGGGTTTCTATCATCCACAAAATCTATTACTTCAAAGTCAGCCAGCGTGCTCACGCCTTCAATATCTATAGTCACCCCTTACAGCTGTCCCATGGGGATGATATTCTGTTGATTTTCCATCCTTAACTAAATCGAAGACCACTGCAGCGTGAGTCTTCTCATCCATTCCCAAGTCTGCTTTCATAGGACGTTCACATCAGACCCCATATCCAAAATAACCTGATCCACTTCATACTCTCCTATCTACGCGCTTAGCCTCATCTCTCGCCCTATCCTTGTTTTATGTTTATCAATTTTTCATACCATGCGTGACTCACCTGGAGTGTTTCCGACGCATCTATTTATTAGCACCTATGACCCCTTCACAACTATTGGGCGTGGAATCCCCCCACAGCATGTTTTCAGGCTCAAAGCCCAAGTTTTGAGCATTATTGTTGTAAAAACTCCGTGAATTGTGGGCGTGTAGCACGAAGTGTATGTTAGAGTCATAGGGTTGTCCACCCTAAGTTTTGAATGTAATGTCAGCCTATATAAATAGAGCAAAGCACTAAGTGAAAAAGATAGCGAAGAAAGTAGAGAGAAAGAGCGAAGTATGAGATAGAAGTACACAGAAAGTGTCTAAGTGTGTCTTGGGTCATAGTAGTAGGAAGAGGCTCTATAGCTGAGTGCACAGAGGCCTAGTAGAGTCCACAGCTGAGTGAATGGACCCCTACAACTGAGTGCGCAAGGTGGAGTCGAGTCTGTAACGAAGGAAAGAAGAATAATAAAGAGAAGTTTGATTCCAAATCTTGTGTATCTATTCTTGTGCTAATTCCTGTTAGTTATATTGTTTTCTTTATCACGCACATTTATATGAGTACTGAACATTATTAAATATATCTAGACACATACTGAGAAGCTAAGTGATTGACTAATATCGGGTTAGTAATAAGGAATTGGGTACCAACACTGTTCGGCCACCGGAGTAGGGCTACGCGAAGGCAGCATCTCACGATGCGAGGTACAAATAAGTGCGTGTAATGACATGCATGCAGGGTCGAACTGCAGACCACTTGAAAACATCATACATCTCCAGGGTGTAGAAACCTAGTTTTAGCACCCTCCCATACTACTTCGGGTGAGACCTCAGTCCACGGTCTGCGGACTGTTGTCGAAAGGGCCAGTAGTATTGGGATTTGTTTGGCTAAATCACCTCTGAACCTGGGTCTGACCCCTACAAGCCAACAAATGGTTTCATTGCTAGGACCAAGATCTGCATGATCAATGTCTGATGTCATGTCGCTAGAATCCGACGAAGAAAGAAATTGAAGGGTGGTTGGACAAAAAGATTCACAAGTTCGCAGTGGAGGAAAACAGGAATCTTCAAATATGAAAGGAACAGTGGTTGGAGCACTACTTATATACGGAAATCCACGAAATTTTCTTTGCATCCTTCCCCTCTGAATTGTATGAGTGGATCGTGAAGCTAGCAGATAGTCAGGGAAGGTACAGGCTCGATAAACCAATTGTGTGGACTCCAGAATTAGTGCACAAACTAGAGGCATCGGAAGATAAGATCGCATGTGTTATGGACCATTGGCTCCATCGAATCATAGGAGGGTTTATCACCAAGTTCACGGTAGATACAACCGTCAACTACAATGAGGTGGAATGATGATTCCTCAAGGGACCGCAAGGTAAGTACATTGAATCGTTGAATACTTGGATTAAGATGCTATTGTATGAAAAGAGGGTTATGCGAATAAATTAATGTTTGGGACAACGTGAAGTGGGAAGATCCACAGAAACAAAAGCAGAGGAGAGTTAGAAACTAGTCCCTTAATTTCACCTTCATGGGAAAGTGAGGAAGAACTCGCGAAAGTTTCTTCGTCAAGCGCAGTGAGTCTGATAAGGCACCGAATTCCACGCTTACCACCTCCACCTACACCGCCACCCGTTTCACCACCATCACCTCCATCTCTGCCCACACCATCTTCACCACCACCACAGTTCAGTATGGCAAGTGCAATCAAATTGCCGGTATTTAGAGGAATAGGGAAAGAAGATCCAAATCAATTCTGGTTCATGGTAAGAGTAGTATGGGAAGCACAAGGGGTCGTGGATGACAACATAAAAAAGGCTACGTTGGTGAGCGCGTTGTAGGATCGCGAACTAATGTGGTACATTAAGCACTCTAATGACCACCCAAATGCAGGGATCGTAGAAATCCAGGCCGCGCTGAACAGGGAATTTAGCAAGCCAAAGTCAGAGACATAATCAATTATCAATTTTAGGGAGATCGTGATGCTCCCAAGCGAGACCCCCTAGGATCTGGACTAGAGACTGAAGAGTATGATTCGCAAAGCCAACATGACTTTAATGGATGGACAACACTTCACATGGTTTGTCATGTCATTAACACCGCATTTAAGAATGATGTTGTCACAACAAAAGCTTTCCATCCAGGCCGAAGCCTTGGAGCTGGCAATGATATTACATGAGACCGCTATACAAGGTTCTGGTCTAGGAGTCCAACAATTCCACACGCAACTACAAAATTAGTGTCTGGAAATGTAGAGTTTGAAACAGGACAGAACACCTCGGCTAGAGGCACGCGAGGAGGTATGGTGCATAAAATTCAAAGGCTAGGGGCATGACAAGGACCATTGTCTAGTATTCGTGAATTACTTGGCAGGAGGGGGGTCGATGCCATTAAGACCTTAGGCACAAGAAGGAACAAGCGTGGCACCTACATTACGGTGTGCGATTTGTTAGATAGGAGGAAAGCACACTACAGATAATTTTCATCTATTATAGAAGTATAAGCAGACATCCCAACAATTATTTTGTAATTTCTTCAGGTCGGTAGGCCATGACGAATGCATCTATAGAAGCTACGAACTAATGATGGATCAGACTCCTACCTACAGGGTACAGACCGAGACGTGAGCCCTTGACCCAAATGCAGGAATGGCATGTGCTGGATTTCACAAGCGTGGACAAGGACAAGGTGGAATGGGACCAGGAAGGGGTCGTAGACAACTAATTTGCTACAATTGCAGAGGGCCTGGACACTATGCCCGCGATTGTAGAAATCTGACAGGAACATCATGTTTGTACTATACTCAGTTTGATCATGAAGCAAAAGACTTCCCTACCTTAATAACAAGGATGCATGAAAAAGGGGTAATATAGCCTCCCCCAACTCAGAATTTGCAAATGGTGAGGTTTGAGCTGTGCGAAGAAGACTTGAATGTAAACATAGTGCTTAGAAGTGGTATCACAACTGGGGATGATAAAGGTAAGCAGCCAGAAGAAAGTGCGTTGGTTTGCAAAGCTCCTACAAAGGAACCTGAATTTGATTTGGAGCGTGATAAGAATACTTGAATGTAAACATAGTGCTTAGAAGCGGTATCACAACCAGGGATGATAAAGGTAAGTAGCCAGAAGAAAGTGCATGGGTTCACAAAGCTCTTACAAAGGAACTTGAATTTGATTTGGAGTGCACAAAGGAGACATTCATGGAAGCTAAGAAGAGCTTCACGAAGGCATCCACTTCAGGTAGTAAGGATCAACTAGAGCCGAGATGGATCCTTCAATGCTCACTACCTTTCTGGAGACATGTATGAAACTATTGTGCGACAGCAAAGCTATGAAAGGGCTACAAAAACTTATCACTAGGTGCGTGGGGTCAGGAGAACCGCACGTCGTTCGCAAACTTGGAAAGCATGTATTGCGCACAAGAAGGGAAATGAGATTGGCTGTGCAAATTGGGGAATAAGAAATGGATCAAGTAATTCTAGATCTAGGATCAGATGCGAATGTGCTACCAAAGGAAACATGGGAGCGTATGGGTAAGCTTGCATTGCAATGCTCCCCTATTCAATTGCAAATGGCGAACCAGTAGAATATCCTACCCACGGGGAGATTGCAAGGGGTAATGGTGGACATTGAAGGTGCGAGCGCGTTGGCGGATTTCGAAGTGATAGAGATTGTCGACGACAACAATCCCTATCCCATGCTGCTGGGAATAGACTGGGCCACTGATATGAACAGAGTCATAAATCTGAAGAAGTGCAAGATGATCTTTGAGAAAAACTCACTATGCGTGGCAGTACCGCTAGATCCAGCTGAGGGAGCGTGATACACTGAACTGGTGTGCGATGATGATAGTGATGACGATCTCGATTGCATTTACAAGATAACACACGTGAATATGATTGGGTGAATCCGACTACAGATGGTAGGATTTCGTGGGAGCGTTAAAGCTCCTGCACTTTAGATTTGGACGAAGAAATAGAGCGATGGTAGAATTGGCTACATGATGTAACAATGCTCAATTGCAACATGATGGTAAGATCACTGCGTTGCATGACAACCGAGGCAAGAATATGCCTATGTATGATGGGTTGACAGTGGTGGATGACTTTTTGAACAAATTTGAGAGAGAAGTACCAGAACAGCAGCGTTTTGACGCTCTGAAATGTACACTGCATGCTATGCCCACAAGATGGTGGGGTACGCACAACCAAAGTTTTAGAGATTAGCGCAAATGCCGACAGATGATGCGCTTATGATTTGGGAAGCCTAAGAGGATGATGGAAGCTAGGAAAGATGGACGAAACAACCTCCGTGCCCACCTGACCAGATGGGTACAGATGTCTGGTTCACAACTTGCGTGAATGAACACTACTCTCGCGATAGGAGACAGGAACAACAAGAAAAATCAGGCAAGACAAGTGCGCGAACGAAGAAGCATGATACAACCTAGCATGCCAAACATCATACACAGGGAAGACTTTGACAAGGTGTGCGAACTACTAAACAGGATCCACCATGAGAAACGCACCGACTAGGAACTGCGTGTACCAGCGGTTCGATGGGCCTATAGGACCATGTCCAACACCTTGACCACAAAAACAATTCCAGGATGGAAAAATGAAGTAGGGACCATAATCTCTGAGGAGAAGGCGAAGATAAATCCCCACATCATAGCACCCACAGGTGTGACAGTGCGCGAAGCCCAAGATGAAGAAATCACATAGCGACACGAAGTAGCGCACATAAGGATTTAGGAAGCCATTCAACAAGGGAACCTTAGACTTCATGAACTAGAAAAGGACCAGGTACGGCTAAGAAAGAAAAGCATTTTGATGGACACAATGGTTCAGAGGCTGGAAAATGAGATCAAGCAAGCATGTCTCATCGATAAAACAAGGATGGCAAGGTAAGGTGTGGATTATCATACTAATGATTTAGAATACTATCGTTGAGAATTAAGTAGTCTGCTTCCATGGCTAGGACCGCATATCACCAAACACAGTAACCAGGGCAGCACACTACATATAGTAGAGTGTGCAATGCCGACTGCCATGAGGGAAAATGAGGATTTTCCGTGGACTATACAGGGGGGCGAGATGGAGCCTCGCATAGTTAGTGTGACCACCTGACTAGCCATAGGAAGAATAGTCTTAGCACTCCAGGCAGCTAAAAGGCAGTGCGGGACTATAAATTATTCTGCTTGGAAACTACGTGCTCTGACAGGTATGCACAAGATGTCCGGTTTGAGGCGAAACGGAGCAGGCAGCGGGCATTTAACATAGGCGTTATGGGTACGATTTTGGAAAACCTTCCGCCAAGAAAGCATTAATGGCCCGAAATTAGGGGGAATCGTCGAATTTGAATTCAAAGGCACTATAAAACTCCAAGAGCTAGCCAACAGACAACACTTGGTCAATTAAGATTTGAGCGGTTGAACAGAGTGAAAAGTGTTGAGAGCTGAGCGATAATAGAGCCTTTATGTTCGCGAAAGACCGCATACAGTGCAGAAAGGATGATAACCACTAAGGATGGATTGGGCATTGAAGAAGGAACCGTTGGCGAGGCCACACAGACCCCCATGGTCTAGGATGTTCCTGAAGGCACTGCGGTTATGACAGAAATCCCTAAATAACCCTGGATGCCAAGACCAAAGAAAGATAAGTAGGCAATGGGACTAGTACGCATGTCCCCAAGGAATCCACAGCACAAATTATCCATGGAAGAAAAAGGCAAGGCCGTCACCATTGAAATGGATGAAGAGGAAGAGGAATTGTAGGCTATGATGGTCGTAGTAGAGGAAGAAGAAGACGTAGAGGAAGACATCCAACCGTTGTGCTCTACAGCGAAACTGCCCGAGTATGTCCCTCCACAAAGAGGGGAAACCAATATACCAAAGGATCTAGATGCAACGAAGAGTGCACTCCAGACCCTGTTCCTCCCCTGTGGAATAACCTTTAAAGGTCTGCTCCTAGGATGTGTGCCCACCTTGAAATTTGAAGACTAGAACCTCGCGGATAGTGAGATGTTCTCACACTTAGAAATGGCGAAGCTAATGAAATAGAATACAGAGGGGCCGATGATAATGTTAGAGCCACGAAAATGGTTGTGCGGTGTGCAAAAGGTCGGATTGCTTCATCTGCTATGGATACCACATTTCCACCATGCGCCCATCACCATTTTTGTCATCATGTAGCTGTTGTGCTTGGTCCATGATGGGTATTTATGGCTGGAGGAGCCTATTCCCATTAGGGACAACCTCATTCACTAGATTTCTCGGCTTCCCTGTAAAGGAATGGACCCCACAACGATAGCCGAAAAAAGCAGCAATCTGGCCCTCGTAAAGGACATGAAGGCCAAGTATAAGCTGGAGAAAAATAAGAGGGGCTACGTCATCTCTAGCATTAAGGATAAGGGGGTGCACATGGCCACCCAACTCCTAGCTGGAAAAGTAATGAGAAAATTTCATGCTGATGAGGTACCAGCGCCGGTGGTTGCACTGGCTGAGTAGTGCGCGGAGGGGGTTCAGTTCAACTAGGCTGAGTTCCTATGCAAAGAATTTTTGGTCAACTACTAGGAGGCCCAGGAAGAGGGTAAGACCTTCCACTACACATGGTTTCTCTTGTCCATGTTGCTGGTAGTAGGAGAACTATCGAAGGAGAGCCAGTTCCCGAGCATTGACCACTACTTACCAGAGGCCGCGAAGTATGCTTCGCTCTGGGTCACCAAGGATGTGAAACAGATTCCCAACATCAAATTTTTTTTGGTGCTCATGGAGGCGAGCACCTGCATGTGGATTAATAGGAGACCACGCCTGTCCCCCACAGTGCACAATAGTCTGCAGAGTTTTGTAGACTTCAAGGTAGACATGCACAATATCTACATCCGAGCACGAAAAGATCTGACGCACCATTGGACAAAGCTCCCATTCATATCCACTGACGACGCGATATTTACAGTGTCAGAGACATGGCTCCCAAGTGGCGTGCCCTAGATTTGGCAGAGTTGGAGAAGATGAAAGCATAGAAAAGGAAGGATGAAGCCAAGCTGTGCGTCACCCAACTGGTTGAGAAAATATTGAACGAATAAGTGGCAGCCGAAGACAAGGTAGTCTGTGAAGCGACACAGGCAGCCACGGAGGAGAAGAAGGTTGTTGAAGTAGCAGCAACGCAGACAGTAGAGGCCACAACAGGGCAGGCAAAAGAGATCCAGGCAGGGTCTGTAAGACAGGAGGCCAAGGACATGAAACTTGCAGAGGAGAGCGCAGACCCAGGGACCACCTCTACATAGCTCAAATGGTCGCGCATTGTAGAAAGATCAGGTCCAAGAAAGAAGGTCAAGGCCTCAAAGTTGGCCATCGACCTGATCACGTTAACTAAAGGTGACATCCATGACATCGGTGAGATGGTTCACAATGTCACTAGTGAAGTGCTCTAAGACTTTATGATGGAGCAGCAGACTATGTTGGGGGCCCTAAGGGTGCAGCTACAGGAGTTACAGGTGTGGCCCTGGAAGGATGGTACCTTGTCTACCCACATTGCAGTAGGCACATCAGTAGCAGAATGGATGATCTGCGTGAAGATGGCCAATATGATAACTTTTCCAGAGGGAGCGCTAAGTCTCGGAGAGCACAATGGATCAGATGACATTGAATACAATGAAAGGCATTGGCCTTAACTTGGTTGCCCTTTCGTTGACGCACTTTATCAGCTATAGGATGCGATAACAGCAGAATTCCGTGCCAGAGAGAGCTACTCGATCCAGGTTCTGAGTGAGTAGAAGATTAATATAGAACAGCTTAGCTTGCAGCACGATGAGTTGGTGTCGAAGAAGCGATAGTTGGTACAGACAGTTCATGACGTTTTCAGGCACGTCCCAGAGTTGTCCATTACAGCCGACCTGCTAACAGAAGTGCGGATCCATTGTTTGGCAAGTGGAGTCTAAAACGTTTGCAAGGAAACAACAAGAGTGTAGCTGGAGCTGAATCTCCAGATCTCTGAGCGGTGGTTGAAGGCGCAACCTTCCACTCCCCTAGAGGTCAGAGAGTAGCGTGGTAGCACTATTGCAGCAGGGATCGAAGAGATTGGAGGTGCAGTCCGCGACTGTACCAACATGTTGGAGCACGCGTTGGACATCCTCACTACGCTGCAGGATGATCCCAACATTCAGCAGCTGGAAACTGAGGCATGCAAACTCCAACAACAATATGATAGGATTAGAGGGATTGTGCAAACAGTCGGCCTTACTTAGCGGCTTTCAAGGATGCAGCAGGCCAAGGCTTTACAAGAGCAGGTGGACGAGGCACACTACAAAGAAGCAGTTCTAAAAGCACGTGTCCAGCCATGGATTGATGAAGCCTTCACAATTATGGCGGATATTGAAGGGAAGCTTGCTTAGATTCAAGGAATACATGCACATATCTAGCATAGCACGCTAGAAACTGAGGGTTCAGAATCAAGAATGCAGCAGGTTCAACAGGCAACAGCTCTATGCACTACTAACATTTAGGCCGTTCGGGACCAGCTGGAGGAACTTCGCGCCAAGATCGCCATGCTAACTGAGTGACTCGAGGGTGAGTCACGATGTTTGTGTTGGGGGCCTATTGGGCATGTAATCGCCCCACAACATGTTTTGGGGCTAAAAGCCCAAGTTTTGAGTATTATTGTTGTAAAAACTCTGCGAGTTGCAGCTGCGAAGCGCGGAGTGTATGTTAGAGTCATAGGGTTGTCCACCCTAAGTTTTGAATGTAATGTCGGCCTACCCATGGTCCACAGACCATGGTATTGTATAAATAGAGAAAAGCTCTAAGTGAAAAAAATAGCGAAGAAAGTAGAGAGAAAGAGCGAAGTATGAGATAGAAGTACACAGAAAGTGTCTAAGTGTGTCTTAGGTCATAGTAGTAGGAAGAGGCCCTACAGATGAGTGCGCAGAGGCCAAGTAGAGTTTGCAGCTGAGTGCACAGGGAGGAGTCGAGTCTGTAATCAAGGAAAGAATAGTAATGAAGAGAAGTTTGATTCCAAATCTTGTGTATTTGTTCTTGTGCTAATTCCTATTTAGTTATATTGTTTTCTTTATCGTGTGCATTTATATGAGTATTGAACATTATTAAATATATCTAGACACATACTGAGAAGCTAAGTGATCGACTAATATCGGGTTAATAATATGGAATTGGGTACCAACACTGTTTGGCCCCTGAGTAGGGCTACATGAAGGCAGCATCTCAGGCTGTGAGGTACAGATAAGTGTGTGTAGTGACGTGCGTTTAGGGTCGAACAATGGACCACTTGAAAACATCAGACATCTCCACAGTGCAGAAACCTAGTTCTATAACCCTCCCATACTACTTCGGGTGACACCTCAGTCCGTGTTACCGAAAGGGCCAATAGTACCAGAATTTGTTTGGCTAAATCACCTATGAACCTAGGTCAAGCCCCTATAAGCCAACAACAACCTTGCTATCGCGTAGCAACTTTATGTAGGTCTCTAGGAAGGTTGTAAGCATAGAAGGGTCCATCTCCTGATCAGGCATATCCTTGATCCACAAGGTGGAGGCCTCAGCGAAGCTCTTCTTTGCTTGCATTAACATTTCGCGTGCATGCTCTAGATCAAATTCAGCCTCCTTCGTCAGAGCTTTACGAACCCATGCACTGTCTTCAAGCTATTTCCCCTTATCATTCCTTGTTGCAATTCCACTTTGGAGCACTATATTCACATTCAGATCCTCTTCGCGAGGATCAAACCTCATCATCTACAGGTTCTGAGTCGGTTGTGGTGGTAGCGCCCCTTCGTCGCATATCCTCGCTATTAGCATAGGACAGTCCTTCGTTTCATGATCAAACAAAGTGAAATATTTTCACGACGGACGTGTTGGGTTAGTGCAATCACGGGCATAGTGTCTGTTATCACTGAAAATTCTGTTGCCAAAATTGCTCAGACTGGCTTAAGGACAAAGTGTTTCCGCAGCGCATAGATCCCTTTAGCAGTTTCGCAGCGCAACATGTTTAGGTGGTTTTGTAGCGCATAATTCATATTGCGCTACGAAATTTGGAATTTGCTTGAATCCATAGCCAATATTTCGAAACCGACAAAGTACCATATCAGAAAATCCACCTAGTAATTCTATTGGGTTTTTCTTTGGACTATCACCACCAGACAACCATGGGGGAACAATGGCATCCTCAAAGCTTGCATCTTCTCCTCATGGACCATGTTTTGGCAATGGCACTTTCGCTGGAAGTAGTTCACCAGTTGGTTCCATACCAAAGTATTTTCATCCTTTTCAGCATCCAAGTCATGAACTTTTGTGTCGGTAAGTATGGGTGAAAAAAGTGGTCTGCGATTGCAAAGCATTGGAAGGTACCGAGAAAGGTGGCACAACCATCTAAATCCAGCAATAAATAAAGATGCCTGGAGTTTAGAGGAAGAGTTGTCACTCATCCGTGCTCACCAAATATATGGGAACAAATGGGCTGAATTGGCCAAGTTTCTACCAGGAGGGACAGACAATGCGATAAAGAATCATTGGAACAGCTCAATAAAAAAGAAGCTGGATTCATATCTGGCATCTGGTCTGGTGAAACAGTTTCCTGGTTTGACTGTTCCAAAGCCTACAATAGGGTCTGCCTCCTCAACAGAATAGTCATTTAATGAAGTTCAAGGAGGAGCAAATTGGGAAGAAATATCTGAATGTAGTCAATAATCAACTTCTTCTCATTGTCATTTATCTAGTTCATTTGCGGGGTCTTCTTCATCATTTGTGCAAGTGGGATTTGAAAGATCAGAATTGCGAAAGGATCCATGTAGATCTAATGTAAGAGAAGCTGTGAATATATGTCGAAAGGCTGGTGTGAAGGTTCGCATGGTGACTGGTGATAACATTTACACAGCAAAAGCTCTTTCCAGGCCTTCAATGCTGGAAGGTGAGGCAACTGCTAGAGCCATCCGGTTAGCAAAGTTTGTCAACACACCCCTGTATGTTGTCTTTGTGATGAGCATTGATGCCCTTGATGAAATTTTTAGGGCTTGTAAATCTGGTCAAAGGGTAATAGGAGAGCCAGTAGTTTTTGGTTTAGTCCTCGATGATTCTAAACTTTGGGATCCTGACTTCAGGATTGTTTCCCAATACGTGATGAACCCACCGCCGTGAAACTGAAAAGCAATGCCTCAGGTTCATCAGCTGACACAGGGTCCTCTGTTCTACATTCAGTCAAATGGAATCGAATAATATTGGATGAGGCCCGTTTTATCAAGAAATGAAGATGCAGCACAGCTAAAGCTATATTCTCATTATAGTTATCTTACAGGTGGGCTCTCAGTGGCACTCCTCTTCAAAATCGTGCGGGAGAATTGTATTCACTTGTTCGGTTCTTAGAGATCTGCCTTTACTCCTATTACTTCTGTAAGAAATGCAACTGCAAATCACTTGATTACAGCGTTGGGAAGCATTGGCGGAAATGTGATCATTGTGGTCATTCACCACTACACCATTTTTGCTGGTGGAATAAGTATGTTGCAAATCCGATAAAGGAATGGGGCTAATAATGTGGGCATGATTCAAGAAGCAGATATCGGTGTTGGTATTAGTGGTGTGGAAGGTATGCAGGCAGTCATGGCTAGTGATTTCTCCATTGCACAATTTCGATTTTTGGAGCGCTTGCTCGTGGTTGATGGTTTCTTGATGCTACAAGACGGACCTGCTGGTTATTCTAATTCTCCCATACCGGAAGCGGGCTTCTGGTGGCCTTGAGTCTTTCGGCTTCGAGCACGGAGGGTCAACATCTGCTGCAAAGGACATGGTCTCATCCTCAGCATTTTACACGTGTCTTCTGTTGGACTAAACTAATATGGTTGGCGTGTCATATAATCTATGTGCCCCAGTTTTTGTGGATTCATCGCGTCCAATTTCTCCAGGTTCTTCAGATATGATGTTGAATAGCCTCGTCAGGGTAGGGGATGGAATTTGTTCAACAGAAATGCCCTCTTCTGTTCCGAATAGCGGTCATAGCCATTAGCTTTCTGGGAGACTCCATTAAAGCTAAAATACCAAACAATAGATTTTTATTTGACATAGTGCTTTTCTCGCAGACAGCAATTAGCCTTCAATTGATAAAGAATGGCAAAAGCAGGCCTATTTAAAAAACCAAACAAGTATTTGGAACACTCTCTCTTTGTCCTGCTGTCGAGTGTTTTACTGCTTATGCTCGCGCGGGGAATGTTTTCTGTACCTCAAGAATCAAAAGCCATGAAATATAAGAAGTTAACTGAGAGTACAGATCTAGACGGACACAGTTATGGAAATGAAGAATCAAGGCAGCCGGTGGAGGTTTTATCATGGGAGCCACCAGCCTTTCTATATCACAATTTTCTGACCAAGGATGAATGTGAATATTTAATTAGTACTGCGAAACCACACATGGAAAGGTGCAGGTCTTTTGTCATATTGTGCCAAACAAATTAAAGCCATGGCATCTGAGCTTGTGTCGAAGGTAGTGTCTTACTGCACATTTTACTTTGACAAACAAGCAAGGCTGAAAGGTCATTCTCCCGATTGCAGAGAACGAGCCCTGATGAACTATGTCCGACAAAATGCACAGAAGGGAAATGCAAAGGCCGTGCTCGATGCAATTGATAGTTTTACTGACCAATCCTGGATGACAATTTTAGGGAAGGAGAAGGGTTATATCCTCGATGATGCCGTGCAGACTTATGCTCCCAGGGTTGCGTTAGAGCTTGGAACTTATTGTGGGTATTCTGCCATTAGGGTTGTTTCAAAGATGACTGACCCTGACAGCAAGCTGGTTACAATAGAGATGAACTCACACAACTTTGGTATTGCCAGTGAAATGATAGAGCATGCAGGACTCTCCTCAAAAGTGACAGTGTTAAAAGGTATACTGAGTGAACTGGACAACACCAGAGTTCTATGTTTAGGAAAGTAAATTTCTGTGCTTGTAACTAACAGGTTTTCTTTATATGGATGTTTTACTCCTAATGAGTTTTACACACACAGGTTGGCTCTGTTTCAAGCAGTGGATAAATATGACATCGGTGATTTGAAGGATGCATGTGAAGAAAACCTGTTCGGCGATATCAACTGTAAAATATCCTTGACACGCTCCAAGAAGAGGTTAGAGGTATTCTTGCACAGCTGGGTTATGCGAAGTTGGAGGAAATTATTGGAAGAACAGATTTGCTAAGACCAAGGCGCATATCCCTCATGAAGAATTAACAACTGGATATCAGTTATCTGCTTTCTAGTGTTGGACGACCAAAATGGAGCAGCATATCAAAGACCGACAAACAGGGGCCTATGTTTCAGGATAATAGAAAAGATGTGTCATGGAAAACAAACATGGAGCATTAAAGGTTCATTACAGCTATCTCAGCCAAACTCCAGATGTCAGAGAACGAAAAGGATTGAAGATCAAGGCTGTTATGGAGTTTAAGTCCTATTTAATTTAGAAGTCTAGAAGATTTAGTGGAATTAGAATTTTAATTGTTTTATGATTCCAGCGCTGTCAATTAGTAATCAGCTGTAATTATTAGTTAGTTAAAAGTTAGTAGGTGTCATCATAGGCAGTCATCGAGCTCCCCTCATGCTGGAGGAGGAAGCTCGAATGAGATAGAATAAGCACTTTATAAATAGCTGAAATAGAGATAGACAAAGGGTTGGATGTTTTGCAGAAGACTGTTTTGGTTTATGTATAAACAGATTTCAGTAATGCAAATGACTGTTTTTTCTTCTCAGGATTCACAAAGGATCTTCTTGTTCAAATGTGTGATGGTATATTTTCTTTAATGTTCTTTTACAGTTTTGTTAATGCATAATCACTCAGAACTCATGGATCATGCTCTGACTTCCTGTATGCCTTTGCAAACTGTGGTTTCAAAATTATGTTTGAACATTTAGATGTTAAGTGCCCTGATTTCTATGAAAAGATAGTGTTATTGTTTACTGAGATATGAGTGACTCCATAAGCCCAATGGGAATCAATTCAATGTTGTCCAGCCAGCATACTTGTTCATGTGTCTTATAAGAGTTAGCCATCTTGTCATTAGTCAACATTCATAACCTTTGAGAGAGCCCTCTCAGACTAAGGAGGCTAAGCCTTAGTCAAAAGCCTGGTTTGAAATAGTTACACAGAGTCTTACTGATTGGAAGCCTTCAGTGCTTGATTTTGTGATAACATTTTGGTGCGTCTGCCGGGAGTCTGAAGATTATTCATTCCCGAAATTATGAAGCTGAACTTCTGAAGGTAGCAGGAGCTCAGAAGGTTTTTGAGGCTGCAAAACTACCTTGGCAACTCCATTGTTGAAGAATTCGAAATTCATAGATTCATGGTGATTCCACTGGAGTTATGAAGGACCCAGATGCTACCATTCTTATTTCAAGGTATGCATGCATAGATTTTTCAGGAATTCATGGTTTCCCAAATCATTTTCCCAAGGATGCATATTTTCTAAGGAACGGTCCAAAATTCAATGGAGAAGATCTGAGTTTAACTTTGAAGCATATATCAGATTTTTGTGAATTTTCACAGCTTCTTAGAGTTAAACATGAGGATGTTTGCATTATGTTATTCTATGATTCACTTCAAGGGAAATGTAAACAATGGATTGAAACCTTTCCTATCAAATCCATTAAGTCATTTCAAGACTTATGGCTTATGTTTTTGGAGGAATGGATAGATAGGTCAGAGGTGGTGGCAAACTCTCTTTCAGTTCAAGGTTTCAAACAATGGAATAATGATCATAGTAATGGAGAAACAGATGAAAAATTTTCTTTGTCCTTGTCCTCGTATCTAAAATCCTTTGAGTGTAAGGTAGAGGATAAGATGCGATTTTTGGATGAAGTTGCTGAGGACATTGAGAAAGAAATTGAAGGTTTAGAAGGTCAAATTCATGCATATAGTTTTCATAATAATGATCATTATTTTCAGAAGCTTTCAATGGCAGAACACAAGGAGAGAGTGTTGCTTCCTTTCTCTTTCATGATTAAGGAACTGAACACTGTTGTTGAAGATCAGTTTGCACAGCCGGAAAGTTACAAGAATCATCAAACTGATCATGCATTCTGGGATCCTATAGCCAAATATATGGAAGAGTTTTATTCTCCAGTGTTTCAGCTTTTCTATGAAGGTCAGAGGCAATTTCAATGGCAGTGGTCATCGCCATATCATAATGGCTCTGAACTCCGATGTAGTCAGAGAAATCAGACATCAGATAAGACAAATGATTGGCTACATTGGAAATTTCACATTGATTGAGCTGAAAGAAGTTTAAATTGTTAGGGTAGGTAGGTAGGTGAATGCAAATAAGCTCAAGGTTGACTGAGCATTTCTTTTTTTCAGTAGATGTAGTTTTCTTTCTCCTACAGTGATCATCCAGCTAAAGCCCGAGCTGAAGGCCCCAGAAGTTTGAAAGGGATGCTTGTCAAGCAAATTTCTGTTTGTCATAAATCGATAAGGCACTGGACCTGCGAGTTCTTAGTGTACCACAAGGGCATACTATCCCAAGTGGAGCCACTGTTATCACTGAAAATTCTGTTGCCAAAATTGCTCAGACTGGCTTAAGGACAAAGTGTTTCCGCAGCGCATAGATCCCTTTAGCAGTTTCGCAACGCAACATGTTTAGGTGGTTTCGTAGCGCATAATTCATATTGCGCTACGAAATTTGGAATTTGCTTGAATCCATAGCCAATATTTCGAAACCGACAAAGTACCATATCAGAAAATCCACCTAGTAATTCTATTGGGTTTTTCTTTGGACTATCACCACTAGACAACCATGGGGGAACAATGGCATCCTCAAAGCTTGCATCTTCTTCTCATGGATCATGTTTTGGCAATGGCAGTTTCGCTGGAAGTAGTTCACCAGTTGGTTCCATACCAAAGTCTTTTCATCCTTTTCAGCATCCAAGTCATGAACTTTTGTGTCAGTAAGTATGGGTGAAAAAAGTGGTCTGCGATTGCAAAGCATTGGAAGGTACCGAGAAAGGTGGCACAACCATCTAAATCCAGCAATAAATAAAGATGCCTAGAGTTTAGAGGAAGAGTTGTCACTCATCCGTGCTCACCAAATATATGGGAACAAATGGGCTGAATTGGCGAAGTTTCTACCAGGAGGGACAGACAATGTGATAAAGAATCATTAGAACAGCTCAATAAAAAAGAAGCTGGATTCATATCTGGCATCTGGTCTGGTGAAACAGTTTCCTGGTTTGACTGTTCCAAAGACTACAATAGGGTCTGCCTCCTCAACAGAATAGTCATTTAATGAAGTTCAAGGAGGAGCAAATTGGGAAGAAATATCTGAATGTAGTCAATAATCAACTTCTTCTCGTTGTCATTTATCTGGTTCATTTGCGGGGTCTTCTTCATCATCTGTGCAAGTGGGATTTGAAAGATCAGAATTGCGAAAGGATCCATGTAGATCTAATGTAAGAGAAGCTGTGAATATATGTCGAAAGGCTGGTGTGAAGGTTCGCATGGTGACTGGTGATAACATTTACACAGCAAAAGCTCTTTCCAGGCCTTCAATGCTGGAAGGTGAGGCAACTGCTAGAGCCATCCGGTTAGCAAAGTTTGTCAACACACCCCTGTATGTTGTCTTTGTGATGAGCATTGATGCCCTTGATGAAATTGTTAGGGCTCGTAAATCTAGTCAAAGGGTAATAGGAGAGCCAGTAGTTTTTGGTTTAGTCCTCGATGATTCTAAACTTTGGGATCCTGACTTCAGGATTGTTGCCCAATACGTGATGAACCCACCGCCGTGAAACTGAAAAGCAATGCCTCAGGTTCATCAGCTGACACAGGGTCCTCTGTTCTACATTCAGTCAAATGGAATCGAATAATATTGGATGAGGCCCGTTTTATCAAGAATAGAAGATGCAGCACAGCTAAAGCTGTATTCTCATTACAGTCATCTTACAGGTGGGCTCTCAGTGGCACTCCTCTTCAAAACCGTGCGGGAGAATTGTATTCACTTGTTCGGTTCTTAGAGATCTGTCCTTACTCCTATTACTTCTGTAAGAAATGCGACTGCAAATCACTTGATTACAGCTTTGGGAAGCATTGGCGGAAATGTGATCATTGTGGTCATTCACCACTACACCATTTTTGCTAGTGGAATAAGTATGTTGCAAATCCGATAAAGAAATGGGGCTAATAATGTGGGCATGATTCAAGAAGCAGATATCGGTGTTGGTATTAGTGGTGTGGAAGGTATGCATGCAGTCATGGCTAGTGATTTCTCCATTGCACAATTTCGATTTTTGGAAGCGCTTGCTTGTGGTTGATGGTTTCTTGATGCTACAAGACGGACCTGCTGGTTATTCTAATTCTCCCATACCTGAAGCGGGCTTCTGGTGGCCTTTAATCTTTCGGCTTCGAGCACGGAGGGTCAACATCTGCTGCAAAGGACATGGTCTCATCCTCATCATTTTACACATGTCTTCTGTTGGACTAAACTAATATGGTTGGCGTGTCATATAATCTATGTGCCCCAGTTTTTGTGGATTCATCGCGTCCAATTTCTCCAGGTTCTTCAGATATGATGTTGAATAGCCTCGTCAGGGTAGGGGATGGAATTTGTTCAACAGAAATGCCCTCTTCTGTTCCAAATAGCGGTCGTAGCCATTATCTTTCTGGGAGACTCCATTAAAGCTAAAATACCAAACAATAGATTTTTATTCGACATAGTGCTTTTCTCGCAGACAGCAATTAGCCTTCAATTGATAAAGAATGGCAAAAGCAGGCCTATTTAAAAAACCAAACAAGTATTTGGAACGCTCTCTCTTTGTCCTGCTGTCGAGTGTTTTACTGCTTATGCTCGCGCGGGGAATGTTTTCTGTACCTCAAGAATCAAAAGCCATGAAATATAAGAAATTAACTGAGAGTACAGATCTAGACGGACACAGTTATGGAAATGAAGAATCAAGGCAGTCGGTGGAGGTTTTATCATGGGAGCCACCAGCCTTTCTATATCACAATTTTCTGACCAAGGATGAATGTGAATATTTAATTAGTACTGCGAAACCACACATGGAAAGGTGCAGGTCTTTTGTCATATTGTGCCAAACAAATTAAAGCCATGGCATCTGAGCTTGTGTCGAAGGTAGTGTCTTACTGCACATTTTACTTTGACAAACAAGCAAGGCTGAAAGGTCATTCTCCCGATTGCAGAGAACGAGCCCTGATGAACTATGTCCGACAAAATGCACAGAAGGGAAATGCAAAGGCCGTGCTCGATGCAATTGACAGTTTTACTGACCAATCCTGGATGACAATTTTAGGGAAGGAGAAGGGTTATATCCTCGATGATGCCGTGCAGACTTATGCTCCCAGGGTTGTGTTAGAGCTTGGAACTTATTGTGGGTATTCTGCCATTAGGGTTGTTTCAAAGATGACTGAGCCTGACAGCAAGCTGGTTACAATAGAGATGAACTCACACAACTTTGGTATTGCTAGTGAAATGATAGAGCATGCAGGACTCTCCTCAAAAGTGACAGTGTTAAAAGGTATACTGAGTGAACTGGACAACACCAGAGTTCTTCAAAATTGGTGGTGGCAAGTAAAACTGAAGAATGGATTGAGACTGAAACTTGAAACAAGAATGTGATTATTGAGTCCATGATTTTCCTGACCTCACTGCAAGGAATCTAATGCCACTTGTTGCATTCGGCAGGACGAATTCATTATTTCCAGAATGTCTCTTGTCTATGTTTAGGAAAGTAAATTTCTGTGCTTGTAACTAACAGGTTTTCTTTATATGGATGTTTTACTCCTAATGAGTTTTACACACACAGGTTGGCTCTGTTTTGAGCAGTGGATAAATATGACATCGGTGATTTGAAGGATGCATGTGAAGAAAACCTGTTCGGCGATATCAACTGTAAAATATCCTTGACACGCTCCAAGAAGAGGTTAGAGGTATTCTTGCACAGTTGGGTTATGCGAAGTTGGAGGAAATTATTGGAAGAACAGATTTGCTAAGACCAAGGCGCATATCCCTCATGAAGAATTAACAACTGGATATCAGTTATCTGCTTTCTAGTGTTGGACGACCAAAATGGAGCAGCATATCAAAGACTGACAAACAGGGGCCTATGTTTCAGGATAACAGAAAAGATGTGTCATGGAAAACAAACATGGAGCATTAAAGGTTCATTACAGCTATCTCAGCCAAACTCCAGATGTCAGAGAACGAAAAGGTTTGAAGATCAAGGCTGTTATGGAGTTTAAGTCCTATTTAATTTAGAAGTCTAAAAGATTTAGTGGAATTACAATTTTAATTGTTTTATGATTCCAGCGCTGTCAATTAGTAATCACCTGTAATTATTAGTTAGTTAAAAGTTAGTAGGTGTCATCATAGGCAGTCATCGAGCTCCCCTCATGCTGGAGGAGGAAGCTCGAATGAGATAGAATAAGCACTTTATAAATAGTTGAAACAGAGATAGACAAAGGGTTGGATGTTTTGGAGAAGACTGTTTTGGTTTATGTATAAACAGATTTCAGTAATGCAAATGACTGTTTTTTCTTCTCAGGATTCACAAAGGATCTTCTTGTTCAAATGTGTGATGGTGTATTTTCTTTAATGTTCTCTTACAGTTTTGTTAATGCATAATCACTCAGAACTCATGGATCATGCTCTGACTTCCTGTATGCCTTTGCAAACTGTGGTTTCAAAGTTATGTTTGAACATTTAGATGTTAAGTGCCCTGATTTCTATGAAAAGATAGTGTTATTGTTTACTGAGATATGAGTGACTCCATAAGCCCAATGGGAATCAATTCAATGTTGTCCAGCCAGCATACTTGTTCATGTGTCTTATAAGAGTTAGCCATCTTGTCATTAGTCAACATTCATAACCTTTGAGAGAGCCCTCTCAGACTAAGGAGGCTAAGCCTTAGACAAAAGCCTGGTTTGAAATAGTTACACAGAGTCTTACTGATTGGCAGCCTTCAGTGCTTGATTTTGTGATAACAGTGTCCTGGTCCCCCACAGTTATAGTAGATAACCTGTCCCTGCCCTCTCCCGGGTCCTCCTCCGCCTCGACCTCGTTCGCGCCGCTAAAAGCATGTTCGCGCCATCCCTATGCTCTGGTGAGGGGGCTGCGTTTCAGCCTAAACCCTATAGGGGGTTGTTCTATGCATCATTAATTCATAACTTCTACGGTTTCAATTATCATGCCCTACTGACCAGAGAAGGTGCAGAATAGTTGTTGTGGTGTTTGTACAAACGTTTTCAGCAAATGGCAGTTATCCATGGCATGTTTTCCTGCTACCTGACATATAGCGCACCACAATGTAGGCCCCGCACTTGGTCCTACTTGAGCTTCAACGCTTAAAGGCATCAGTCCCCCTCCTACCATGTATTTGCCAAAGACCAGGAAATGGTCTTTTTCATGCCCCTGACCCTTGCATTTTAGGCACCATACCTCTTTGTGCACCTCCGATTGAACTGATCTGTGCTGCTTCAATCTCTACATTTCAATGCAAATATTTTGCAACTGCACATTGATCTATTGAACCCCTAGAGTCAGATCCTGAATTGGTGTTTCATGTAGTCTCATCATGATCTCCAAGGCTTCTGCCTGAGTCGTTATCTTCTATTGTGATAGTGCAACCCTTAGGGGATGCAAGAGCGAAGCCACAAACCATTCGTGGTGTTTTCAATCTGTTAAGTTCATATTAGCTTCACAGATTTTACACTTCAATCTCTGATCTAATTCCCAAGGTGTCTCGCTTGGTTTCATCACGATTTCCTTGAACCCCATAATCGACCGTGCCTCTGATTTAGGCCTACTGAACTCTTTATTTAGCGTGGTCTGGATGTCTACCACTCCAACATTTGGGTTATCATCAGACTACTTGATGTATTGGTTAGCACACGATCTTGCAAGGCACTAACCAATGTTTCCTTTTTCATGTGATCATCTGTAATGCCCTAAGCTTCCCAGACAACTTTCACAACGAACCAGAACTGGTCCGGGTCCTCATTTCCCAAGCCTTTAAACAAAATCAGCTTCACTGGATTTTCCATGTTGAACTACGATGGAGGTGGAGGTGGTATGGGTGAAGCTACAAGTGATGGTGGTGAAGTTGGAGGTGGTGTGGGTGGAGGTGGTAGTTGCGGGAATCCTTGTCTTATTAACTCAATAGCACTTCACAGAGAAGCCTGCGCTACTTCCTCTTCATCACCCAATGGAGGTGAAATCAATGGACTATACTCAAGAGCCTTTCTTCCTTCATTCTTGCAAGTCTTTCCACTTCGTATAGCTCCAAAAATCAAGGTAGCTGCATGACCCATTTTTCACACAATAAAACTTTAATCTAGGTATTCAAATACTTCAAGTAATTACCTTGTGGACCTTTCAAAAAGCGCCACCCCACCTCACTGTAGCTGACTGAGGTATCGACCATGAATTCAGTCACAAATCCTCCTATGATGCGATCGAGCTAATGATCGACAACATAGACGACCTTATCCTCAGAGGCTTCCAATCTCTTTACTAACTCCGGGGTCCAAACAATAGGACCATCAAGTATCCACATTTCTTGGCTATCTACTAGCTTTGTGATTTACTCGTATAGCTCAACCAGAAAGGAATAGAAAAAGATCTTGTGGATCTCTGTGTATAGGTACCTGTCTAGCAACTATTCCTTTTTAAGTCAGGGATTTCTGTTCCTAGGTTCAGCCTCAGTTAGGCAAACAAATTATTACACTGATGGCCTTTTCAGCATCAGCCCATGGAGCGCGGACTGAAGTCTCACCCGAAGCAGTATGGGGGAATGATGGAACCAAGTTTCTACACCCTGAGAAGGTTATGATGTTCGTTTATTCCTTCTATTCCTGCTTTCGTGCAGGTCGTTGAGTTCGTGGGCTCTATCTGTCTAGCCCCTTATTCGTCTCTCAATACCTTTGCAAAAGGGTACGATTGACCTTCGCGCAGCCCTAACCTTTAGTTCAGGCACCTTCACACTGCTAAAGCAATGTATAAAATAGATTCCCAAACTAGCTTAAGTGTCTTACCTATCTTGCTAAACAATCATAGTTAGCACTGCGTAAACAGATATCCTTAATTGTGTTCAATTACCAACGTAATTACATAAATTTGCGCATTATATAAGCACCATAAATGAAATTCATACACAATATGACATGATGCATTCATAGGAAACAAAGACATAGAATTTGTAGAACACTTCTCTTTATTGATATCTTCAGATGATTACAAACTCTATCCGCGTTGCGCACATAGCTGCAGGGGTCCGTGCACTCAGCTGCGGACTTCTACCTTAGGCCTCTACACACTCAGTTGTAGAGCCTCTACCTACACTAAGACGAGAAACTTAGACTTCTCTCCTTATCGCTGAAGACTTATTACGACAACTCATGACTCGTCAGAAATACTTAGAGCTTACTTACTTAGCTCTTTTTATACAATCCCATGGTCTGCGAACCAAGGGTAGATCTTTACAGCTGACTTTACTTTACAAAATAAGGGTAGACAACCCTTTATGACTCATGACACCTTCGCGCTCCGTGACCACAAAAAGTGGAGTCTTTACAACTTTCTTACAAAATTTGACCCAAGACATGGGCTTTTAGCCCCAAAACTATCCTTCAGGGATATTGTTCCCAACATGAAGCATTGGAGTAATTACTCCCTCCTCTCTATGTTCTTTTCTTTTCTAGGTCAACTAAACATATCATGCTTTCTTTTATTTTCCATGGTGTATTCCCACACTGCTAGTCATTTACGCAGTGAATCCATCATAGGATGCAAGTACTATTAGGAGCTAGATCTAGGTGGATTTATTTAATATATAATTTTTTGACCCTGTACGTGCTAACTTTTTGGAATCATCAAATTCTAACTTTGGTTCTCATCTATATAAGAATGTGTATTTGAATATATAGCAAAAGCTTTTTGTAACATGGTGGATAGATTTATTATTTTTTTATGAATTTGATAATCAAATGGAAATACTTTTTTCTCTGTGTATCACTTTCTCTTTATTTTTAAATATGCTCTACACTTGTAATATCAATCACAATAATTGTATTAATTCTTGTGATTCTTAATAATTTCTAGTTTTATGGTGGTCTGGAAATCTTAACTAATTATGTTCATATGTGTTCTATGGGTAGCATATTTTTTCTTCCCTTTCATTATGTTGGTCCATTATAACCACACTTCTTAGCATGAATTAGTATTAGTTTTACCAATGGTGACTATTGTACTCTAAGTTGCATCAATCTACAAATATTAACTGCTAAGTACTAGAGTGATGTACAACATATTAGTTACAAGGTAGTATATGAGTTTAGTGTAGCTTAAAGATCTTAATAAGACACTAATTCTTTGTTGAAAATAATACTGAGAGGGGGGGGTGAATCAGTATTATCTAGCAATTTACCAAATCTTCCTTATTTGATCTTTTGAATTATTCTTGCATATCAGTACCATAAAACAATGAGCATGAATAAAGAAAATAGACAGTCACACCAAAGAACACAAGATGTAAGGTGGAAACCCAATGCGGGAGAAAACCACCTGCTGCAATATGTCTCTATCTTCTTTCAAGAAAATCTTTTTACAATGATTTTGTACTGGTGCAGTCCTTTACCAGCACGCAGGCTGCAACCTGCAGAGAGCTACAACTCTCTCTCGTTTTCCAGTCTCTCCTGGAAGGGAGCTACAACCCCCTACTTCTTTTCATGAAGAATCAAATGATCAACAAGTATACAACAGATACAGTCCACTACAGATATCAGATCAGTAATTACAGAAATAACCCAGAACACCTTACGAATAGAAATATACAGTCAACAGATCATCTCAAGACAGGGACGCATATTTTCTTTCTGTGACCTGCGACTGGACACAGTCTACCTTCCACAGTTCTGCGTGCCGACGCACTGTTCCTCTATGCTTTGCTGCGACCGGCGCACCCAGAAACACTATCGCGCCGCGTCTTTTGCTTAAGAGACGCACCCAATAACACAGTCGCGCCGCGTCCTTTGCCTCAGAGACGCACCTGAGCCTTTACTGTACTGCGTCCCGGCGCACTTTCCCTTCACTGAACCTGCGTCCCTTCAGATATAAAAGATATGAGGACTTCAGAACCAACCCAAACACTCAGATCCACAGATCTGATCATGCGCCATAGAGATCACAGTCCATTAGAAGATTCGCCTTCATAGATCTGGACTAGATCTCACCAAAAGATATTCAACCAAGATGATACATAATCCAAATGAACTCCTTTGCTTTATATAGGCAAGCTTCTCCCCAAAACATGGAACAAAACCACGAGCCGACACCATAGAAACACAAAACCGTCGGCTAGATACCACACAAGAAACCCCCACGTGCTTTTCTCTGCCTTGAAATGTGTGCACTGGGCGGACGCACCTCCTGAATGTCTGGCCTGCGTCCCTGGACGCGGGTTCTGTATGGTATACCTGCGGGGACGCACTTGCTGAACATATTTCCTGCGTCCTTCTTGATTTATCTCCTGAATGGGTTTGCCATCAAGGACAACACCTGAATCATAATGCCAACAATCTCCCCTTTGGACTTGATGGCAACCACATAATCTTCAGCTTCATTCTCCCCCTTTGACATCAAGGGCAAAGGGTATGCTCCCCCTATGCTCATGCATCTCCAGATCTGTAACCAGAAATCCATCATGAAGGAGATAGAGACATATTGCAGCTATTTCCAATATCTCCTTTTCCATAATGCCAACAATGCATTATGTGCTCCCCCTGAGCCTATACCACCAATAGGAAGATGATCAACAGTAAGATGATGCATCAACAACCCCCAGCTTTTGCCTGAGGTATTCAAAAGTGTCCCTGGACAACGGTTTGGTGAAAATATCAGCAACTTGTTCCTTAGAAGGAACATACTCCAACTTGACCTTCTGTTCAAGTACTTGTTCTCGGAGAAAATGGTACTTGATTGGTATGTGCTTGGTTTTTGAATGCATAACCGGATTCTTTGAGATGCTGATTGCACTTGTGTTGTCACATAAGATAGGGATTGGAGGAGTACAAGTGATTTCATAATCCTGCAAATTCTGCATCATCCAAAGGAGTTGGGTGCAACAAGATGCAGCAGCAACATATTCTGCTTCAGCTGTAGACAAGGCAATTGAACTTTGTTTCTTGCTGAACCAAGAGACCAGTCTGGGACCCATAAAGAACGCACCACCACTTGTGCTTTTCTTGTCATCCACGCTTCCGGCCCAATCTGCATCTGTATAGGCATGAAGAGTAAGATCTGTATCTCTAGGATACCATAAGCCATAATTTTGAGTCCCTTGAAGATATTTGAAAATTCTCTTCACTGCTTGAAGATGAGTCTCCTTCGGATTTGCCTGAAATCTTCCAACTATTCCAACTGCATGCATGATGTCTGGTCGGGTACCTGTCAAATATAGTAAACTTCCAATCATAGATCTGTAGGTTGGTTGATGTACTGCTGCAGAATCATCATTTGCACTGAGACTACATCCTGTGACCATGGGTGTACATACTGGTTTTGCATTTTCCATGCCATATTTCTTCAAAATCTGCTTGAGATACTTGGTTTGAGATAAAAGGATTCCTCCTTTCTTTTGTTGGATTTGCAAACCAAGGAAGTATGTCAGTTCTCCTAGCAAGGACATTTCAAATTCTTTCTGCATGACTGAGGCAAAGCTTTGGCTCATAGCTTCTTCATTGCTGCCAAAAATAATGTCATCTACATACACAACAAGTATTAGCAATTTGTCATTTTCAATTTTTATATATAGATTGCTATCTGCTGAACCTTTTGAAAAACCTTGTTGATGAAGATATTTGTCCAACCGGTAGTACCAAGCCCTTGGGGCTTGTTTGAGACCATAGAGAGCCTTTTTCAATCGACATACAAGATTTGGATCATTTCCAAGAATGAACCCATCTGGCTGTTCAATGTACACTTCTTCTTCCAAGTCTCCATTTAGAAAGGCTGATTTTACGTCCATTTGAAATACTTTGAAGTTCTGAGAACTTGAGAGAGCAAGGAACATTCGGATGGCCTCAAGTCTTGCAACAGGAGCAAAAGTTTCTTCAAAGTCTATTCCTTCTTGCTGTGCATACCCTTTACAAACAAGTCTGGCTTTGTTTCTAATTACTTCTCCATTTTCATTCAATTTATTTTTGAAGACCCATTTTGTTCCGATAACATTCTTATCCTTTGGTCTAGGAACCAGCTCCCAAGTGTTGTTCTTTTCGATTTGCTCGAGTTCTTCATCCATTGCTTTCACCCAACATTCATCTTTGCATGCCTCTTTCACATTTTGTGGTTCAGTAGAGGAGAGTAATGCCAAATAACTTGAAGCTTCTGCAACTGTTCTTCTAGTTTGTATACCTGCTTCTTTTTGTCCCATGATCTGAGATTCTGGATGGTTCTTTTGAACATATCTGGATGGAGTCTTTTCTTCTATTCTTGTTCGTTCTTCTGCTTCTTCGTGAGGTTCTTCTTGAGATTCTTCTTGCGGTTCTTCTTCTTCATCATTCTGTCTTTGAGGGTAGCTTTCATCTTCTTCGATGTCTTCACGATGTATTTGCCTAGGAATGTATCCCTTCTCATCAACCACTACATCAATGCTGTCAACAATTCTGCCAAGTCTTTTATTGTAGCATTTGTATGCTTTGCTATGTGGAGAATAGCCAAGAAGAATGCCTTCATCTGCTCTAGGATCAAGTTTACCAAGCTGCTCCTCAGTATTCTTGATATAGCATTTGCTCCCAAAGATTTTGAAGTGCTTTACCGAAGGAGTTTTACCACTCCAGAGCTCATGAGGGGTTTGAGTGCTGTTCACCCGGACATTTGTCTTGTTGAGAATAATAACCGCAGTATGTGCAGCCTCACCCCAGAAGGTTGCGGGGGTTCCTGATTCATCAAGCATAGCACGAGCCATTTGTTGGATTGTTCTGTTCATTCTTTCAACAACTCCATTTTGCTGAGGCGTTCTAGCTGTAGAGAATTCTCTCCTTATCCCATGTTCATCACAGAAATCGAAAAATTCATTTGAAGTAAATTCCCCACCTCTGTCAGATCTGAGGCACTTAATTTTGTGACCTGATTCATTTTCAGCCAAGGCTTTGAAGATTTTGAATTTTTCGAATGCTTCATCTTTGTGCTTCATAAGTCCTAACCAAACAAACCTGGAGAAATCGTCAATAAATAATATCAAGTATTCCTCTCCTCTAGGTGTTCTTTTCCTGAATGGCCCACATACATCTGTATGTACTAGCTCAAGAGGCATGCTAGCTGATCCTTCTTTCTCTGGAAAGTTAGTCCTGGTTTGTTTTCCAAACTGACATGATCTGCATATGGTGTTGTCAGGAATTTTGATATCTGGAAGATCGCGAACTGCCTGATATTTACATGCTTTCCTTATTTGTGAGAAGCTTAGATGTCCCAACCTTCGATGCCATAACCAGTGCTCTTCATCCTTGCTTAGATAGCATTGTTGTTGTCCTTCTTCAAATATGTACAGATTATTTGGAGTTCTTTTCCCTTTGAGAACTGTTTTCCTGTATCAAGATCACGAACAAGACATCCATTTGATCTGAATATAACCTCGGTTCTTTGATCACACATCTGGCTGACACTTAGTAGATTATGCTTCAATCCATCAACAAACAAAACATTTCCAGCCTTAACATCTTCTTTTAAAGGAGCAATACCTTTTCCTTTTATAGTTGCAGGAGTATCATTTCCAAAAGAGACTTTCTTTCCCTTTTCTAAATTAGAATAAGACTCAAGTTTTTCTTTATCACCTGTCATATGCTTCGAACATCCACTGTCAATGTACCATAGATTTTCTTGTCCTTCTGCATAAAATGCTATCCCACATCTTTCTGTTTGAGGTTCCTTTATTCTCCATGTTTTGGCGCCTGAGGCTTGTTCCTTTTTCTGCTCTTGTACCTTTCTTTCCGGAAACCTGCTTCTGCATTCAAAGTCTTTATGTCCAAAATTATTGCAAATAGAACATTCAACTTCATTTTCAAGAGCTGAAAAGTTGTTATAGGTCCTTTTTGTAATCCCTGTCATACTTCTTTGTTTTTGAGCTTCCCTAGTCATGATTGTTTTATACGCAACACATTGAGCTGCTTTGTGACCAAAGTTATGGCAAGAAAAGCATTGTCCATTGAAGAAGCTTCTGCGATTATTGGATCTACCAGCCAACTGATTGTAATTTCTATTTTCATCTATTCTTGAACCAAATTGAGAAGATTTTACCTGTGGCTGGTTGTGGCTTTCGTTCACCCTTGAGCTGGATTTCCCTTGATAGTTTCTTTTTGACATTTGTCCCTGCTTTACCTGATGATCTTCCTTGTGCTCTTGCTCATTTCTTCTTGCTGCATCAAGATAACTTTTTGAAGTGGATGCTTGAGAAGTTTCTCCATTATAGCCCAAACCTGTCTTATTTAGTGGAGACCGCTGCACACTGATAATCTCATCCAAAGTTTCAGATCCTTTGACAAACTTGAGATTAATAGTTTTTGTTTTCTCAATTTCTTTTCTAAGACCAACAATTTCACCTTCTAATTTTTCAAGATGTTTTTCTTTTTCATCAATTTGGAATTGTAGAGTATCAATAATCATGTTCTTTTCTTCTATGCATCTCTTGAGTCTAGTAATTTCATCATAAAGGTTATCCACATCTACAGCATCCTCATAATCATCATCTTCAAATGCCATTAACAACCTATATTTATTACCTTGTTCATCTTCATCACTGTTTGATAAGCCATCACTATCTTCATGGGTGTAGTAGCTTTTCTTATTTGCACTCTGTTTCTTGTTCCATCTAACTGGTTCCTTTCCTTTATCCTTATAAGAGCATTTTGCAGCATAATGACCTACTCTTCCACAAGCAAAGCATTTGAAAGGTAGCTTACCTCTGAACCTTCCAGAACCCCTTTGAAGATTTCTGACAAAATTTGATTCTTCTTCCTCTTCTTCTGGAACATGACTTGCTTCATAGTGATCTTCTTTGCCTGATGCTTTAAAAGCAGCTTCCCTTCTGTCTGATGGACCTCCCTTTCTCATTTCATAAGCAGTTAGAATTCCATGCAGCTGAGACATAGTGAGAACACGGAGATTTTCCTTTTCTTCTACTGCAGATACTTTAGATTCAAACTTGGGGGATAATGATCTTAGAATCTTTTGAACTACTATAGTCTCTTTTATTTCTTCACCCAAATTTTTCATACAATTAACAATCTCATCTACCCGAAGAAAATAATTAGCCACACTTTCATCATTGTACATCTTGAGAGTCTCATATTGAATCCTAAGAGTTTGAAGTTTAGCTTCTTTTACCTGTTCATCTCCTTCATAGCTAGTGATCATTTTGTCCCATATCTCTTTTGCTGATTTGAAGTGCATGACCTTCATGAACTCTGTTTGGGATATACTTCCTAATAGAGTACTGACTGCTTTTGCATTTGTTTCATACTGCTTTTTCTCAGCTGGATCTGTAGGAGTAACTGAAGGAAAGGCATAGCCTGTTTCTACAATGTTCCAAACTTCTGTACCAAGAGATTGAAGATATGCAGTAACTCTTACCTTCCAATAATTGAAGTTTGTCCCATCGAAGACCGGTGGCCTGATTGATGCTTCTCTCTCGTAGTTGCTCATGATGAACGATCTACCTTCAAGCGATCAAGCTTTTCTGAAGGACCTGCTCTGATACCAATTGTTGAAAATAATACTGAGAGGGGGGGTGAATCAGTATTATCTAGCAATTTACCAAATCTTCCTTATTTGATCTTTTGAATTATTCTTGCATATCAGTACCATAAAACAATGAGCATGAATAAAGAAAATAGACAGTCACACCAAAGAACACAAGATGTAAGGTGGAAACCCAATGCGGGAGAAAACCACCTGCTGCAATATGTCTCTATCTTCTTTCAAGAAAATCTTTTTACAATGATTTTGTACTGGTGCAGTCCTTTACCAGCACGCAGGCTGCAACCTGCAGAGAGCTACAACTCTCTCTCGTTTTCCAGTCTCTCCTGGAAGGGAGCTACAACCCCCTACTTCTTTTCATGAAGAATCAAATGATCAACAAGTATACAACAGATACAGTCCACTACAGATATCAGATCAGTAATTACAGAAATAACCCAGAACACCTTACGAATAGAAATATACAGTCAACAGATCATCTCAAGACAGGGACGCATATTTTCTTTCTGTGACCTGCGACTGGACGCAGTCTACCTTCCACAGTTCTGCGTGCCGACGCACTGTTCCTCTATGCTTTGCTGCGACCGGCGCACCCAGAAACACTATCGCGCCGCGTCTTTTGCTTAAGAGACGCACCCAATAACACAGTCGCGCCGCGTCCTTTGCCTCAGAGACGCACCTGAGCCTTTACTGTACTGCGTTCCGGCGCACTTTCCCTTCACTGAACCTGCGTCCCTTCAGATATAAAAGATATGAGGACTTCAGAACCAACCCAAACACTCAGATCCACAGATCTGATCATGCGCCATAGAGATCACAGTCCATTAGAAGATTCGCCTTCATAGATCTGGACTAGATCTCACCAAAAGATATTCAACCAAGATGATACATAATCCAAATGAACTCCTTTGCTTTATATAGGCAAGCTTCTCCCCAAAACATGGAACAAAACCACGAGCCGACACCATAGAAACACAAAACCGTCGGCTAGATACCACACAAGAAACCCCCATGTGCTTTTCTCTGCCTTGAAATGTGTGCACTGGGCGGACGCACCTCCTGAACGTCTGGCCTGCATCCCTGGACGCGGGTTCTGTATGGTATACCTGCGGGGATGCACTTGCTGAACATATTTCCTGCGTCCTTCTTGATTTATCTCCTGAATGGGTTTGCCATCAAGGACAACACCTGAATCATAATGCCAACATTCTTTTATCTGCCTACACACTATAAGAATTTATTTCTATGTTATGGTAGTGCGCAACTACTATCGACGTTTGTGTTCAATGAAACTAATATAATTCTGCCATCAAAGGTCTTATTAAGGTTAGTTATCTAATTATTTAATAGACCTACCTTCCCTTTGGTATAATTAAATTCTCGATAATTGCTATCATTATTTTTTTTCTCTATACATTTATTTTTTTATATATTCATCGTTTTGCGCTACATGTGTTATGCCTTTTACTCTGGTTCTCGCGTTGTGAACACTGTGCTAACTGCATTTCAATAGTGTTATATTTGTGCACATCCCTGGAAGGTTTTGTTATAAATAGATATAATTGTATACCTATAATTCTAGGTATAATTAGTTGCTCATAGTTACCATATAAAATAGATAATTCATCATCTAGTTTACTTGTCCTACTTACCTATAGCCAAAATATATACTTAAGGATTCCTCACAATTCCATGACACTTTAATCTTTTCTAGAAGTATCATTAATAAATTCCAAATTTCTCATTTATAGTTATTAGACATATAAACATGATGCATATACCGAACATAATTTTATACTAGTGTCAAACTATTTGGATTCTATTATTGCTAACTTTACTGAGAAAAAATCCTTCATCATCCAGAAATGAACAAAGTCAACAATATTTTCAGTTAACATTCATCACAGTTAGAGGAATGTAGCTAGATTCTATTGGGCTACTAATTTGTCATTATTATCATCACTTATTAACATCCATTTCATCCATTCCTACTATTCTATTTATCATAATTCATCATATAATTCCATTTCATAATTATCTATGCTCTTATGGATAAGTAATATGTGTTCTCCTTTATTTTTAATAAATTGGTTATTATTATTTATGATTTTTCCAATGATCATTTTATTATAACATCAATCACCATTTTAGCTTCCAATATCTCTTCCAGATTGGAAATTTGATCTTTAGCTCATAATCCAATATTCTAACTGAGAAATTCATTGGGATAAAAAGTGGGAGATTTACATTGGACTTTTCAGGAAAATGAAGATGAATCCTGAAAATATGAGTCATGGGTTTTGTGCAGAACAGACCAAATTATCTTTTCGCTATGCTGTTTTCCAAAATTTGGTCTAGATTAAAAGAAAAGAAAATTTCTTCGAAGGACATCTTCGTAGACATTTTATTGTGACCGTTTTCCAAATTGCGCCAATTGAAATACTAGATTGGACTTGTTCTAGCTGAATCATGATGGAAAAATCTCTCATATCTCATATTTCTTATTGATATTTTGTAACCAATCTAAATTGTAATGGAAATCATTATGTATTCATTTTCTTGTAAATTTTCCTTTGTTGTTTGTGTTTTTAAAAGAAACAAATTAGAGAGAAAAGGGAGATAACACATGTACAAAAGATCAGATATTGAAGGATCTTCCCTTCATGTGTAACAACAGAACATTAGTTTCTAATTCCTTTTTATGAATTAATGATAATATGGACATATTGTAACTTGGTGTAGTATATAATTCTTAGCCACGACCCCAATCGAAGAGTTTGGCCCACTCTTTTGATCACGTGTTGCTAGATACAGTTCATGTGGATAGGTATGCTTTTCAATTGTATTGTTAATGCTTTATGATTTTTGTTCAATTATTTTCTGAATTATTATCTTGTTGTTATTGCAGATTGTTGTTATTTCAGATTTTTGTTAATTCAAATTGCTATTACTTAGAGTTGGTGTCAATTACTTTGTTGTTACTTGATTTGTAGAACTCTTTGGGCCTTGTATTTTGTAATTGCTCAATACTAGGTAGAGAACATGTGACCTACATAGACCTTACACAATAACCATGAAAGAACCAAACAAACCCTAGATTGACAAATTAATTTAAGAGGGAATGGATTTATAGACCTATGTTAAGACCCCAACATTTTGGCACCGTTGTTGGGGAGGCTATGAAAGGCTCAAAAGTACAACCAGTATTGACCATAGAAACCCACTCTCTTGTCCTAGTTTGGCAAGGTTTTGCACCAGACCTTTTAATAGGACCCGAGTACTAGATTTACATTGATTGTTTTGATTGTTTGATTTAATTTTCTACCTTTTAATTAATCGTAGAACCCACTCTCTCATCTTGGTGAGGCAAGGTTCATGCCAACGCTTTTCCATGACCCAAGAATTAGATTGCTTTGATTATTTTAATTTTATGCCTTTTCATTGATTGTCTAATCCACTCTCTCATCCTGGTCAGGTGAGGTTTGCACCAACCCTTTCTCAGGACCCAAGCATTAGATTTCCTTGATTGTTTTAATTTTCTATCTTTTAATTTACTATAAAACCTGATCTCTCATCTTGGTCAGGTGAGGTTTGGAACATCCCTGTTACCAGGACTCCAGCTCTAGGATTACATTAATTTTTTTGATTCAATTTTCTGTCTTTTAGTTGACCATAGTATCCACTCTCTCATCCTAGTTAGGCGAGGTTTGTAGCAACCATTTTACCAGGACCTGACCATTAGAATTGTGTTGATTGTTTTGATTTAATTTTCTGTCTCTTATATTGTATGAAGAAGGAAACAAATCCAAGGGGCATAGGGAGACCCCCAAAACTCGCAGTTGGTAGAGGTTGAGGAAGGAAGGATCAACAAAATCTGGGACCCAGTCAAGATCAATAAGAACTTCACGATATGAAAACTATGGAAAATAGGCTATATTGAAGATTGATATCGCTCCATCACCTTTTTACAACACCAATCCCTACTTCAACAATTTTTGGCACCATCGTTTCATGGGAACTTGGTCTCTCTTACCCTGGTATTTATTAATGTGCATTTTCCTAATTTGGTTAGGTGCATACTTGCTATGCTATTTCAAAAATGGCTCCATTGTAAGTACTGTTATACGTAATTATATTTATTTTTAAAGTAGAGTAGGTTAGTGTAGAAAAAAGAATAAATAAGGAGATAAATAAATAATTTTCTTTTGCAACACGTTGTGAAAATTAACATTCGTGATAAATATTTGAATTTATTTATGTACGTAGATGTATTATATTGAAAATAGAATTTATAAAAACACTCATATTCATTTTTATCACCATTTTCAAAAAATTGGTTGATTATCATATCTTATGGCTTGTAGGCTTGATGAAATTTATGGAAAAAAAGGTTGGAACAATCATGTTTTCAGGGACCAAATGGGAATATTTTCAAAAAATGTTTCTATCCTAGGTAGCCCATTATGTCTAATTTCTAATCCAATTTGAATCACTCAATTTGGATTTGAAATGAAAACGTTATGATAGAAAGATTGACAGGATGTCTAGTAGGTAGCTCAAGAACAGAGTTGGGACAGCCAGTTTTTGGAGGCCTAAATGACCAAATTTTGAAAACCTGTTTCTATGGTATATTATCATATGAATATAATTTGAAATAAAATTTTAATCTCTTGATTTCAATACCATATAAGAAATTTATGGCTAAAATACTAACTCCCTATTATAAATCAGCATTCTTAAAACTCGGTTTTTCTGGTTGTTCACTAGCATGTTTGACTCATCAATTCTTCTTGTATTCAAAACCTATTTATATTGGAGATATATAAATGAATCTCATTTAATCTCCAGTTTTAATTAGCTCAATTTGTCATCAAATGAAAACTTTATGCTTAAAATATCAAGTATTGGTGTAAATTGGAAAATCGAAAATGGCTCTGTTATGAAGGTTGCTCTAAGTAAATATGACATATTGTATCAGGGAATTTTTAAAACCTATTTCCAATGGTTATGAATGTTGAATTATATTTCATTTTTCTTTAGAGTCACTCAAATTGGAAGAAAAAGAAAGGAGTTATGATTAAAATACTATTGGTTAGTATGGTTGGCCACCACTCTCCCGCAGGTAATAAAGTAATTTCACTTTGTTATTGTTTCCATGGATTTATTTTATAGAGTAACTAATTATTATTTTTCTCATATATATTGGATTAGGAGAGCCATATCACCTGTCTTCTTCCATGATTTCATGTTTTATTGCAGGTAGATGCTCGTTTTTTTTTCAAGTCCCCAGAAAATAATGTACGACAATTTATGAACAAGTGATTCTCGAAGGAAATGTTAGTGTACTAAGAGTTTTTCATCCAAGAAAAAATGAAGAAATCTTATATCATATGATTTTGAATCTTTCTATGTGCCATGATAAAAAAAAAGAGGATCATAAGAGTTTGTTGCAAAAATTTTCTTGTTATTGTTCACCAACACGGAGAAAACAATATGAAAACTTTTCATAACTTAACAGTTTCATAATAGGAGAAATGGGGAATTTATTTTCACTTGAAGATCCAAGTCATTTTCGTCAAAGAATTTTTCCAAAATATCATTTTTTTCCATTCATTCACCATTGACATATTATTGTTCCTAGAAACAGATTGATGTTCCCTTAGGAAACAACAATGCTGCAACCAAAATCACATGTTGTAACATACGTTATTTATTTATTTATATTTTTTCAATAAAGTTTTGTTTCTTTTCTAATTTCTCTTATGTTTCTATGTTTCAAGTGTTTTTTACTTTCAAGACACAACTTTTTTTCATTCATCAAAATAAAAGAAGATATTTCTTAACTTTCATGTTGGTGATCCACATATATCATTTTATTCCCTAGTCTTATCAAGTATATGGTTGCCTCAGATATGACATCAAATTTTTTTTTATGGTGATTCTTGTCAGGAATGATTCACTCTTAATTCCTAATTATTTTTTAAAGTTGCTCTCACTGTTTGATGACTAGTTCTTCTCCATGTCACCTTTCTAGGATTTTTCGTTGAGTTAGTTTTTGGTAATGATTGCCACAGTCATACTTGATACTTCATGTATACAAGCTTAAAATTGTATGGGTAGTTTCTAGGTTGTAACATGAAACAATGGTACTATTAGATAAATAAAGCTCGAATCATAATTTTTTCTACCTTAGTTACAGTTTCTATACCCTAAGTCACAACTATTGTTTCCTTCTTACCTTCCCCCACTACTACTCCAGTCGCAACATCTTTTTTTCCTTTCCCTACTTCTACTCCAGTCACAGTGCCCTTTCTCCCTTTCCCTATTGCTACTCCAGTCACAACGTCCTTTTTCCCTTTCTCTTCTGCTACTCAAATCATAGTGCCCCTTTCTCTGTTGTTCCCTCATTCACAATTGTTGTTACCTCTATCACAACTATTATTACCTAAGTCATGGTTGTTATTACCAAAGTCACAGCTATTGTTACCTCAGTCACAACTATTTTTATTGGCCAATTTTCACGTTTGATTCAACACATATAGGTCTTTCCAATTTTTTCTCCTTGGTGAATGGAGAATACTTTTAATGTTCTAGGTCACCTTTGACATAATGATTGGGTAGTCAATTTATCTTTGTTTATCTATAAACATAATCTCAGTTTTAAGGAATAATTATGCAAAGATGATTTCATGACGCCAACTTTCAACTTTCCTAATTTATCAAGTCCCCGATCTTGTAAAATGCATGATGATGACCACAAAATTTTACTTAAATATCTCCATCACTCTCTAATGAATTGTTCCTCAACCGTGATCTTAAAAAGGAAAAATATATTTATCAACAATCATTTGAAGCTTATTAGCTTTTGAGAAACAAAATTACCCAAGTTGAAAATAGTTACTACAAAATGTTTTACACCATCCCTAGCTCTTAAGGAGCTAACCTGTCACCCCATCTATTAAGTAATACTCTGTTGATTAACAATAACCATAAAAATAAGTAGTGAACTGAAGGATATGAAGTCTCATCACGAGCCAACCTACCATGATTATAGTTCCTAATAGAGTGACATTACCACTACTGGTCACCAAGCCAGGGTGATGGCCTTCAGTCGTAAAGCTGAGGGACAAGAGGTCTCATCAAGAGCTGACTTGTTCACTTTTGTTAGCTCCCTTGAATGACATTGTTATTAACTAGTTACCAAGCCAGAACAATGATCTTTAATATACATCTAAGTAAATTGAAATGATTTTGTAACTATGTACTTATTTCTAATAGATGAGACACCCGCATACCATTGGGTTAAAAGCACATCTCGGTCGATGGTACAGATGCCTACTGGCAGCAGTGGCATGCCTATGGTATAGAAGTTAATTGAATACTATGATCTACTTGGTTACCTTGTTTTCTCAAAACTAGTTGCCAATAAAGCCTATTGTTTCATATATAAGGTTTCCTATAACTCATGGTTCATGGGGTAATATTTAATCAGTTCTTATATGATTATGGTTATGATTTATATCTATTATTGAGTTATAAATATTCACTTTACATGTGAGGGATGAAACTTTTAGGATATTTGACATTTGACATTTTGTATCATCTAATACATCATTCCATTATTCAACAAGTTTCCTATCTTTAACGCAAGATAGTTTATTTTCCCAATCAATCACAATTTATTTGTAGCTTACCAACACTACTATTGTTTTGGGGTAGATTAAAGAGGCCTAATTTTGATGTGAACACCAGGTAATTGGTCAAGATCTTGAGAAGAAAAGATTGAGATAACTAATTCTCACAATTTTTTTGCTCATAACAACCAAAGCTTACGGGTCTAGGGAATGCATAATTTTCTCATCATTTTACCCTCTTTTATATTCCCTTTGTATCCACTATTATCTCATGACATTCACAACATGATTATCTCACTTTTATATATAATGAGGTAATTGAGGTGATAATTAATGATTAAGGCTACCCATGAGATGTGTTATAGAAATATTGATGATAGGGAAACTAATCAGTTTGGGCGAAGGAAACACTGCTACACTTTCTGATTACTCTATTTTAGATTGCATGGCTTCCACCTTTTGCATCACTTTCAGCATCATCTGAGCCTACATTAGCTTCAACAAATATCATTCCATACATTCCATTCCACATTTTTACGAAGATAAAACTTGAGGTAAAATAGCATATGTCTTTTATTTATTAAAATTTTATGAGAATGTCATGAAAAAACACTGAGCATTATTCACTCATATTTTTCAACCATTATTTCTCCTTCTTTACCACTTCTCATTTTTTTTTAGAGACACAAAAGCTTTCAGTTTTGAGTAGTGTTACTTTCATTAACTAATTTATGATGACCATGCCATCAATACTCTTTATCATACATCGATAACCTTATTCATTCTCAAAACTTCCCTTATTCCATGTTGTTATACACCAAGAGAAGATTTCAACAATGATTGTAGCAACCACCTCAATTTGTTTTCCAGTATAGCATGAGGTTTTGTTAATTATCTAGTTTGGGGGAGGAGTTTCTATGCATGATGGATGTTTTCTTATTTATTACTCATTTAAGGCATACAATTTCATTTTTATATAGTGCATAAATCGATTTGCATACATATTTAAAACTATCAACTGGATTCTTGTGATATTTGGACAATAAAGGGGTATCATTGAAATGAACAAACCCAGAAAATTTCAAGCTAAACTACTTTGTAAGACTCTATAAATCATGCATCATCACCTACAACAATTTTTATTCTCTCGGGATCTTTGAATCATATAAGTCTTATTTTTCAAGTGGAGAGGCATTAAAATAGTAGAAATCTTCTTGCAAAATTTCAGTAAATTCTGATTTGTAGTTTTTGAGAAAATGGTTAATGAAGTTTGTTGTTACTTGCATCATATTTTTCTACAAGTTCATATACATATGGTTGAAAGTCAGTATGAAAGTTTTTATGCCTTCGCCAACATTTCTAGAACTGAATAACTATTGTTTTAAAGAATCATTTGCGGAAGAAGCTTGTTGTTCCATCAATACCATGAGCTAGGATCAGAATTTTGATTATTGTATTACAACTTGGTTAATATAGAGGCATTGGGTTGCATGAGGACACGCAACATGTTCTATTTGGGGGAGATTTTGGGTCACTAATTTATCATTATTATCATCACTTCTTAACATCTATTTCATCCATTTCTACTTTTATATTTATCATAATTCATCATATAATTCCATTTCATAATTATTTATGCTCTTATGGATAAGTAATAATTTTTCTCATTTGATTATTATTATGAATGAATTTTCCAATGATGGTTTTGTTATAACAACACTCACCATTTTAGCCTCCAAGATCTCTTCTAGATTTCAAATTTGATTTTCAGCTCATAATCATATATTCCAACTCAAAAATTAGTTGGGATAAAAAGTGACCATTTTACATTGAACGTTTTAGGGAAATGAAGATGAATATTGAAAATCTAAGACACAGTTTTTTGCAGAATGGACCAAATTAGTTTTCCATTGTTCTGTTTTCCAAAATGCAGTTTGGATTGATTGAAAAGAAAGGTTCTTCGAAGGACATTTTCGTAGATTTTCTATTGTGGCCATTTTCCAAATTATCCCAATCGCAATACTAGATTTGACTTCATCCAGCTGAATCATGATAGAAAGTTCTCTAAGATCTCATCTTGTTTATTGAAATTTTGTAATCAATCTAAATTGTAAGGGAAATCATTTTTTAATCAGTTTGTTGTAAATTTCCCTTTGTTGTTTGTGTATTTAAAAGACACAAATCAGAGAGAAAAGGGAGATAACACATATAGAGCAGATTAGATATTGAAGGATATTCCTTTTGTGTGTAACAGAAGAACTTTAGTTTGTAATTCCTTTTTATGCATTAATGAGAATATCAGCATACCGTAACTTGGTGCAGTCTATAAATCTCAGCCATGACCCTAATCAAAGAGTTGGTCCCACTCTTTCGATTAGGTGATGTTGGATATAGTTTGTGTGGATAGGTATGCTTTTCAATTGTCTCGTTAATGCTTTATGATTCTTATTCATTTCTTTACTGCTTTATTATATTGAGATTATTTTAGATTGTTGTTCTTTCATATTTTTGTTACTTCAATTTTTTGTTACTTAGAGTTGGTCTCGTTTACTTTGTTGTTAATAGATTTGTATAACTCTTGGGCCTTGTTTTTTGTAATTTCTCAATACTGGGTAGGGAACCTGTGGCCTACATACACCTTGCATGATAACCTTGAAATAACTAGAAGAACCCTAGATTGACAAATAAATGTAAGAGGGAATGAATTTATAAACCTATATTAAGACCTCAACAAGTTCTAGCCATACTTATGCTTGGGAAATTACCCAGAGGTTGAACAAGTTCCTCCCCACCATGGAATGACTCCACCAGTTCTCCCCAAGCTAAGATCTCCTTGCCACTAGAATCAACAACTTCATTGATTCTGGGATGGTTAAGTTTATAAGTTCTCCTTCCTAATAGAATTTAGCATCGTCCCACATTTTCGTTCGCCAACCCATTTGCCTAGGCCTTTTATGTTTTTTCCTTTTTAAGCTTCTTTCCTTTTTCTTTAAAGCCGCATTTTTCTCCCACTGTTCTTTATTTCACCAACTTAGTATCTTTCTCCAAATAAGTGATTTAGCATGATATTTCTCTCCCATCATGTTAAATCCATAATTTTCTAATTATTTTATCCTAAGGATTTTTAGGAGAATTTTTACTAAATGTTCATCTTGGATTTAACCATCAACAATTGTTTTTAACTAGAAAAAAATCTTCTGATTCTAGTGTTCTTTCACTGAGTAATTTCGACATTTTATTTATTAGTAATAATTAATAAAATACATAACAATAATTTTTAATCAATCACATCATCACAAAATTTTGACCATGACTTCTCTAGCCATCCAGTCTAAAAATAGACCATGTTTAAATTAGTTAACATTAACATAGATAACAGAGGAGAGTTACATGGTAACTCTAATTTACAGACCTGCCTATAACCAAAAAACTATTATCCTACAATTTCAAATTGATAACTAAATTGTCTATTGACAAATTAAACCAGACGAGTAGATCTTTCACATTCTCAAACCTAGAGCCACCATTGGAGATGTTGTCGCAGGGTTTCTGGAACTGTTGCCCTCCCAATCCTTATACTTTAGAAGGCGAGTTGGTTCACCTTTTTCTTCCCACAAAATAATATATATATTATGAATTTACTTCAGATAAATAGTGAACATAGTGTTTAGGTTGTTTATGAAATTTTCCTGCAACTCCTTAATGTTCACTAGTGTACTGAGGATCAATTCAATCCCTCCCAGTCATTGGTTGATGTTGCTAAATTGGCTTCAGGTGTGAATATGACCTTTGGCCCTTTCCTCTGATCCTTCCTGGTGCAACTTTCCTACCAAGGTCTTCACATGCCATGTTGTTTCTATGGTTTTAGTGTAGAGGGTCGTGTGGGTCTTGGTTTCACCTATACCAATGATCCAATCGACTTCTTCCTCTACCCATCTCTTTGAAATAACCCTCCTTTGTTGACAAACTCCGTTCTTTGATACCTCCACCACGATTTTACCCTTGTACAGGACTATAGTGTGAAATTCATTTATTTTTACCCTCACATTCATTTCCATATGAGTTCTCTTAGTACAACCCACTCCTTGTGCTTCCTCTCTGGGTCTCATCCTCGGCCTACCCACTGAATACCTAAGTCTTCTCATCCTCAACTTTTGTACCCTCTCCAACTCAAAAACTACTCTTATCAGTGCTTCATTAATCCAAGACTACTCAATTTCCAGGAAAATATTGTAAAAGAGCTCTCGCAACCAAGATTTTAAAGCCGGTTCTACCAGGTTTCTATGCCTTACAATACTTTTGGTACTTTTTATCACCATATTTGCACCCTCCAATCTTCTTGTGATACTATTTTCACTCCATGTGAGCCTGCACCATAACTCCTAGTCATTTTGCAGGAACAATGAATTGTGATGTGTCATTATTCCCATATGCCGCCTCTCATATGTATCCTTTGCTATTATCATACATGCACACATCTTAGTCACCTCCTTATCATTTATCAACCAGCCTGCATAACGTGCCTTGATGGAGGTGTTCATAACTTCACTTCCTTTTGTCCCCACCTTTTCCATACAACCTTTCCACATGTTAATTCTCCTACCTTGATTTGTTATTCCTCTCACTTCCATGATCTAGGATGAGTCAATCGTGCGAGTAGGTGGAGCTCTACCCAATCCCTTCCCTACCTTTGCATTATACTCATTACCAACTTCCATGGAGCTTTATTTTTCTAGAAACTTCTGGTAGTATTCCTTCAGATGTCCCTCTTGGAGTTTCGGCCATGCCACATCAGTAAGCGTCTGCGAGCTGGATACCCCTTCATGGGTTAGTGTGTCCAACACCACATTCGCTGACCTTCAGAACAAGCTAGATTGCATGCTTACAGAGTTGCCAAGTGGCATTTTATGCATTGTATTTCATGTGCCAAATGTTAATTTCTCATAATATTCCTTAATTGTGAGTCACATTGTAGCATCCTTACTGCTTGAATGGCTATCATGGAGTCTCCTTCCATAATAACATTTACATTTCCTTGAGCCAAAATTTCCATTCCTTGTTCCAGGGCTTGGAATTCAATTGTGTTGTTGTAGGCATGTCCCAAATATATAAAAACTACCCTGTAAATTTTCCCTATCCAATCTCATATAACTCCTACCAACCCTATGCTACTAGGTTCTACTTTAGATTCTCCATCAAAATTAAACTTGAATAAACCTTGGGGGAAAGGAATCCAAATTGTTGAACCCAAATGGATTCGAGGTTCTCTTACCTAGGAAACCTACATACTAGGGTTATCCAACTCTAATAGTTTTGTGACTCTTTCCTGCTATGGGATGGCTAGCCATCATAAAATTTAGCTCCTTTAGTAATTATTGTTTCCTTTAGTTGGCATTGAATTAATTCAACTAGGCATTCTTTAGGGAGCTTCTTGTTCTAGAAGATATAATAGTTCCAGTCCTTCCATATTTTACAAAGGATAATGTTAGGAATGAGGCACTAGGTTAGGTTTACCACTTCATTCTTAGTGTAATTCCCTCACCATTTCCTAATAGTCTCTTGTATATTGTCCCTAATTCTATCTATTTTCCTGAAGATATAAGTCATCCAATCCCATATGACAAAAGTATAACTACAAGTGTTTAAAAGGTGATTTAAGTTTTCCTCTTTGTTTTCATAGAGGAAACACCATGAGGCCCTAATAAAACCCCTCTTCACCATATTTTTGCATGTGAGAACTTCCTTATGTAGTACCAGCCCTAGGAAGGTTTTGATTTTTGGCCATTGGGGCAATGACCATAGTTTCTTCCACACTAAATCAATTGCCTCACCTTGCAAACCTTTAATATAAAATCTTGCATCTTTGAGATTAAATTCTCCACCTTCTTTTTTCCCCCATCTCAATTGATCCTAGTCATCATTACAAAGGATTCTTCTCTTACTTAATTCCTCTACTATTCCTTGGACCACTTTTTCATTTTGGCTAGACTCCTGAAGGATGCTAAGGTTCCACCTTCGCCATTTATTACATTCCATCCCTTGTTGCTAGAACTAGTGCACTTCCCAAGGTTTGTGGTTGTCAATAAATAATTGGGTTAGGTGGCTCTCTTCCCTACTTAAACTAGGTGTTTATTTCCAAGCATCTTCACAAAAAAAATTTGACCTTCTATTTCTAATGTCCCAAAAATAATGTTTTTGTATTACCTCTCTATTACCCTAGGCCAAATTCCATATTGTCAAACCTTGAGTTGACCCTGATATACAAATAAGGTCTTTCAAAGGCCAATTGGGGGCATATTTGTCTCTCTAGAGCTAGGCCCATGGCGATGACCCTCCCTTTAGCCAGTCTCCCCAAAGTTTAACTCCACATGTTCTATTAACTGTCTCTAGATGTTGTAAGTCGAGGTTGCCCAAACCCTTTGGTTTACATACCATGTTATAGGCTACTAATGTTCATTTTCTCTTATCCTCGGCTCCTCTCCATAAAAAATTCCTTCGAATTTCTCTAACTTTTTATAAAACTCTTTTGGGAGTTGGGAGTTTTGACAACATATACCTCAGAATCGCTTGAAAAATGACTTTAGTTAGGACTATCCTACCTACAAATTTCAATGCGCTAAAATTCCATCACTTAATCTTGTCTTCCAAGCTCGACAATACCTTCTCCCAATTTAATTTCTTCTAGAGTTGAACAGTTAGAGAGATACTGATATATTTAGAAGGAAGAATTCTTATTTGAAATCCTAGGATAGCTATCAAGTTTCTTTGTATAGAAATATGTATATTAAAGAATAAAATCATAGACTTGGAGTGGTTTATATCCATACCTGAAGATGTTCCAAGACTATCTAAGATAGACTTGAATGATTTTCCTTCCTTCACTGTAGGGATACCATGTAACACGGTATCATCCACAAACTAATGATGCATGATAGGCAGACATTCTTCATGTGGTTGGAGGCCTCTAATGTCCTCATCCCCAGAAGCTGAAAAAATTTATCTTCTTAGACCTTCCATCATCATGACAAACAAGAAATATGACATAGGGTTGCCCTGGTGTATTCCTGAGAAAGGGAGAAAAGGTTTTGCAGGAGGTGATGAAGGCCATTATCGAGTTGATCCATCTATTATAAAAAAGAAAGTCTATGAAAACTATCTCCATGTATTCCCAACTGATCTTATCACACTCCTTCTAAAGGTCAAACTAAATTATCATTCCTACCTTCCTCGGGCTCTTTAGAGAATGTGAAATCTCATTGGAATGGATAACATTATCCAAAATTTGACTACCCTACACAAATCTTGGCTGTTCTTCTAAGATCAAAATAGGAAGCACCATTTTGATCAAGTTCGATACCACTTTTGATATAATATTGTACAACACATTGTAAAGAGCTATTGGTTGAAACTTCTCAGGGGTACTTTCCTTTTTCTCTTTTGCGATAAGAGTAATAAATGTAGAGTTTAAGGCTTTAAGGATTGTAGCTGAGTTTTGGGAGTCATCCACCACCTAAAAAATATTTTTCTCCACTATTTTCTAGTAAGCTTTGAACAAATATATGGTAAATCCATCTGGGCCTGGAGACTTACCTTTAGACATCTCATTTACCACGTCGGAAAATTCTTCGATGGAGATGAGTTTATTTAAATTATTTTTATGCTCCTCTATTATCACTCTTGGGATATGCTTCAATATATTCTAAATGGTGTCTGATCTATCAAGAACTGGATCGTCTGCAATATTCTAAAATTGTTGAACCAAAACCTAGTCAATGTCTCGATGTGACTAATTAGGCTACCCATTTCCATCCCTAATCCTGATAATTCTATTAGAGTTTCGATGTTCTATTGTATAAATCTAAAATAATTTAGTGTTCTTTTCACCTTACTAGAGCCACGGGACTCTCAAATTATGTTTCCATAAAATTTCTACCTAGAGGCATCTTTCCTCTTAGTGTTGAAGCAACTTTGTTTCCTTGCTCTGTCTCTCCTTAGTATACCCTTATTCTATCAGCAATTTTTGTAATGCCTCCATCTTCAGTTCCAAATCCTTTTTTTCCTAGAAGATATTACTGGACTTTGTTTCATTCTACTTCCTTAACTAGTTTTTGATATATCTCAATCTAGCCTGCAATTTAAACAACTTGGAGCCTTGGATTAGGAGAGGATTTGCCCACCATTTTTTGATATTCTTCATAAATAAGGGGTGACTTATCTAGAAAGCCTCAAATATGAATGGTCTATTTTTAGGTGCACCCAACATTGCAATCATTAACACAACTAGCTAATGATTCGAGCCCCCATAGGGGAGAATTTTAGCCTCCATATCCAACCCTTGCATCACAAAATCCCCTGATATCAGGAATCCTTCCAACCTAGATGCAACTTCTTGCACCGCTTATCGCTTGTTGCTACAGGTAATGATTCCATTACTTGTCTCAATAAGTACTAGATTTTCTTCTTCAATGACCTGTTCAACGAGCTAATAATATTTGTCAATTTATCTTTGACCGCCCTTCTTTTATGTCAAACAAGTGATCATATTAAATTCTCTCCCTAGAATCCAGGGGAGGAGACATTTTATTTCTCTGAGATCCTTCAGGGTCTAGATGAAATGTAGCCTTTCACCTATCCTCTGTGGACCATAAAAATTTGTGAACATAATCGACCCAAGGACTCCTATTATCTGCATCTCCATAGATAGGAAAAATCTAGTGGCTTTTGCATCTACTAGATTCATAACTTGTGGATTCCACCAGGTGACCATCCCCCCTGCAACACTTTAGGCTTCCACCTCTAAGTATGTAAAAGCACTTCCTAATTTTCTATCCTATCGTTTAATATTCTCTATTGAGAATTTCATTTCTTGTGAGAACAAAAGATTTGTTTTTTCCATTTCTATCTTTTTCTTTAATAATATTTGTTTTCTTATGCTATTGAGGCCTCCTACATTCCAAGATACAACTTTCATCTTTAACTATTGAGGTTAGCTCATGAGCTTAGAGATCCCATCTTACATGAATTAACCAACATTGGTCCCAATTCCTGGAGGGATACACTCTTTGACTTCTTTACTCATTTTCTTTATGTTTTCTTTGGTACTGTGAGTATCTAAAAATGTGAAGCCTTGATGCCCATATCCTAAATTCATTCATGTGATCATTTCGACCCTTGAAGATTTATGTCATCCCACATCAGGTAAAGGTATTGGATTTGATCCATATATTTTGTTGAGATTTCCTCCAAACCCTTTTATCACCATTGTTCGACCATATTCTGTAAGTAAATCCCTTCCCTTTATACTATTTCTTGAAGATTTTAGTCTCTATTCCTACTTGACTTGGGGCCATTTTAGAATCCCCTTGAAATTCTTTACCTAGATCTGATATTTCCATATTTTTAACAGGGTCTTATGGTACTTCCATCATTACCTTTTCCTTATCCTCCTCTTGATTCTCAATTTTATCTTCTTGATAACTGCTATCCTCAAGAATCTACTCTACAAGAATCCCAAAACTATTTGTTGATGTCACTCTCCCTCCTAGATTTCGTTGTTGTTGTCTCCTATTGGCACGTCCTTTTGGGGTTGGCTTTCCAAAACCTTTTGCATCTTTCTATTCTTGTTTTTTACTGTACTCCTCAAATCTGTTCAAGGATAAATCCCTAATTAGACACTCGTGCTCATGGTATCATTTGCATATAAAGGGAAATTGTTCATAATCAATAGGATGCAACCATATTTCATCCTAAAATTCCAATTTAATCGCTTATGGAATTTCTCCTCACACATCAATATCCAACAAAATCTCTGCATATGTAAGACCCTCATCCCACATCTACACAAGTAACTAGCCAACTAGGGTACATATGCAACGAGAGGCCACTATAATGGGGTTAAACCTCCTAAGTCACCTTAAGTGGAATCGATGAAAACACACCACACAGACCTTCCACATTAGGAACAAAACTCCTGGAGCCATCCCAAACTCTCAGGTAATTAGCCCCTGAGACCGACTAAAGTTTTAGTGCATCAAACCCCTAGACGCTCCCTCGATATGGACAAGGGGGTGTCTGGGATGCTCCAGAAGCTCCCATAGTAAGGGAAAGGGAGCTTCCAAGGGTTTTTTTCCCCAGGCTTGTGCCTATGACTCTGGGATTTGTGCCACGTTTTTAGGCCCAAAGCCAAGGTGACTACCGAGAACTGAACGACACCTTCGAAAATGAATTTACACAACCAAACAATGATACATTTACAAAAACATTAACAAGAACTTAAACATTAACAAGAACTAGAGTGGAACCATACTAGCCATGACAGGAATTTTTTCAAACATGTCAAAAACATGAAATCTATAGGTCTTAATAGCATAATTGAGCATAGGGGTCTCATACTTATCTGAGAATCACTAATAAATATTGATGCCTCAACACATTAGCTACAATCTTATCTATTAGGCCATAGATACATTGTTCATTCCTTTACAAGTAAAAACATGATATAAGCCAAACATCATGACAACAATAAAACTCATTCATAACCAGCATATAAACATTAGAGTTGCTAATAATAGAACAACCATATGATCCACATAACAATAATCATATTTTCCCATAAATACCGTAGAAAATAGATTTTATTGATGATTACAAAGGCCGACCAGTGATGGGACTTCCATGAACCACCTAACTGTAGACTAGGCTAAACCAAATCATTCTTTCAGCTAGTCACCCATGTGCCATATTTGAAGCATGAATGTGGGATATCATGAAACAAATCTATCAAAATTGAACTAGGGCTTCCAGAGGCCAAACCACCTTAACCCTCAACCAGTGATTTCACCTCATGGTCATACATCATTAACCATCACCAGATCACTCTCTACCCAAGTTTTCTAGGACTCCAGAGTGTTTTTCCCATCCCGACTTCCAGGACTAGTAACTCAACCCACAACTACAGTCGGGCTTCTAGAGAATTTTTCAAAACAAGGCTTCTAGGAACAATAACTCAACCCATAGCTACCATATGGATTTGATAACATTTGTCAAATGAAGGCTTCCAGGACTAGTAAATCAACCCACCAAGGGCTTCCAGAGTGTTTGTCCAACCAAGGCTTCTAGGACTAGTAACTCAACCCATGATGTTAGAAGGATTCCAAAGAGTTTGTCCAACCAAGGCTTATAGAAAATAATAACTCAACCCATAGCTATAGGCACAAGAAAACCAATAAGAAAACAAAAGTAAAACCCACAACACCATGGCTATCTAGGAAATGGAGAGGCTAGGAAAATATACTATCAAACCAGGAAATCCTCGGTGCTAATGATAGATCATGACCAATAAACCACATACATATGCCATGCATGCCAAAACAAGTGAGGAAAACATACATGAAACTCAATACTTGTAGGAAAACCCATTGTAGCTGTTGATACTGATGTCCTCTTTAACTTTCCTTTTCCTCGTTTTCCTTCTTGCTCCTAGCATCCAATAATGTCACACTCTCTAAGGGCGCTCCAGGAAAACTCTAGGTGTCCAAGAGTATTAGAGAGAGAATAGAACGAGATCCCCAAAACTGAAGTTACAAAAGGTTACATTTACTAAGCCTGGCCACTGATCCTCAGAAGCCTTTTTCTCAATGACACCTCTATTTTCTTCAATTTCCATTATTTTTCTTCATTTCCCTCCTCACATGCAACTTGTGACCCTTCACCTTCCTTTTCTCCTAATTTCCATTATTTTCATAAATAAATGTGCCAAAAATGCAATTTTTCCTTTCCAAATCTTTTTTCATTACCTTTTTGAATCTCCTAAGCAATTAATCAATCACGAGTGATCCCCATCATTATGCTTTGCCCAACATTTATCTTGGAATATGTCACGTGATTGTCATCTTATATATTTTTACATGGATTTTTAACCAGGGCTATTACAAAACCCTCCCCCTTGGGGGAACATCGTCTTTGGTGTCCAATGACACCTATAACCAACAAGATTGTTGAAAACGAAAAATAATACCCATGGAGCTTTATAACACAACTCGTTGTAGTATTTACAATGACCACTACTGAAACATGACAATTATACCATTGATTGGAGATTTATAACACATCTCATTACGGTATTTACAATAATAACCACATATACACACATACGCATTTGCTTGACCCAACAAATAATCATACTATCTATGGAGCTTTATAATCCATCTTGATACAATATTTATAATAATACACACATATAGACGTATGCACATTTTCTCAACCAGAAAATAAAAGGATATGATGCCTACATCCACAACAAGCCAATCCAGAGGCTCACACTTCTACCCTCAATGTAATACTAGTATTCACCTCCTTCCTAGGAAGTCCAGAATCCACTACAACGTCAAATCTACGCCCAATGTCTAGCACTATGAACTTGCGCCACTTGTCCTCTCAGTGAATAGTTATCGGCTCATTATTCTAGGGAACACTCCCAATGTGCATTTCATTTCATCTAGCAATGCTAATGACCAAAACAAATATTTCCCCTACCTTCCCTTCTTTACTACACAGTCCCTAAGCAAATTCGTTCACCCCCTTCCGTGCAGTCACACACCTTCCAAGTTCTGTTGGCACCTCCATCCCAGGCATTCCATCCCTCGGCAAGGTTTCCTCACATCGGAAGGTTCAAAAACCAAGGTATATCCCTTACTTAAAACCATCATGCCGGTCATATCATGCTCATGGAAATCAGTGGAAACTATTTGGTATCAGTGTTCCACAATGGGCCTTCTCTTGAATGCTTTAACAACATATTGCTTCCTATTCCAATTCCTTTTGCTACTACTGCTAATTCTTGTAGTCAGTTTCAATATCCCAGCCTGGGAATTTCTCATGCTTTCCTATACCAAGCACATAACTGCCATTAGCTTTAAAATAAATTGATTAACTTCAAATCATACCTCATTGGTGGCCCATCAATAAGGTACACTTACAACTCTATTTACTTCCTGTCACAACAAGTCAAACTAGCATCGTTGATCAAATCATTATGCATAAACATATGAAATCTAGTTAGATCAAAACACAACCATCATAGATCAAAATCATAAATCACATGTAACCATCATAAACCAGAATCATAGATAACATGTAATGATCATAGACCAGAATCATAAATCACATGCATTATAAAACTGAAATAAAATATTGATACTTATCCTTTAATCAACCCTTAGCTTCTACCTTTCTCCTTATTATGTACGCACACTGGAATGGTTTTCACACCCAAAAAATGCCCATTTCCTTCTCTTCAACCATGTACAGATACACATAGTGTAAATCACACACATAAAACCACACACGACATACAAAGCCATGCAATACATGCACCTACACCTCACATACAACTCATACACCTACACCCACTATATAACACAACAAATACATATACCTACGCCCAGTGTATGACACAACACAACACATACATACACCTACACCCGGTGTATGACACAACACATGTACGTACATAAAGTACAACACAATGAATACACATGTTGCGATACCACTACTACACAATGCCCATACATAGTACTGCATGCCCACAACACAGCATGTACAACATGCACACAATACCACATGTACATCAGTACCATATGTACAACATGTACACAGTACCACTTGTACACAACACTACTTGCACAAAGTGTTCACAACATCACATGTACACGGCACCACCTTCACAATGTGTACACTACACGACATGTACAATGTGTACACAATACGATATGTACAGCACACCACATGCACAACATCTACACTACACCACATGTACATGGCACCACATGCACGACATGTACACAACACCACCTGCACACATCACCACATGTACAATGTGTACATAACACCACATGCACACAACACCACATGTAAAATGATGCACACAACATCATATGTACATAGCACCACATGCACATAACACCATATGTACCTAGCACTGCATATACAACATGTACATTGAACCATATGTGCACAACACCACATATCCACCATGCACACAAAACATATGCACACAACATTGCATATCCATCATGCACATAGTAAAATATCTACACAGCATCGCATATCCAACATGTACATAGCACCATCTATACCCAGAACCACATATGAAATATTCACACAACACTATTTGTACCACCCTGTACATAACATTGCATAAACAACATGTACACACACTATATATACACAACACTACATGTGCACAACATCACAGATGCAACATGTACAACATATACAATATATGAAAAATAGTAGTACCACCCATCCAAAACCCCATTGTTTCTACTAAGAAACCTTGCTTCCAATGTCTTATCCATGGTTGTCCCAACATGCCACAGAACACATTACTTTTATTCCGTTGAAGTATCCCTCGATCTAGCTTGTCCATAACATAGAAATGATATAATCAAATAATATCAACTCATAACCACATGATACTCACCTTGTAGATTTGTCAAGACTACTCTCCCACTTGATTCCTCATAAACCAGAAATTTCTTCATGTCATTCACCTACATAAGCAATCATTTCTCCACAAGAATGATTCTTAATGACTCTATCAGATAACAGTATTCATATATGTATATATATATATATATATATATATATATATATATATATATATATATATATATATATATATATATATATATATATATATATATATATATATATATATATACATATAAAATCAACATCAAACAATCGTGATCATGTCAGACAATGACATACATACATATATACATGCATATATATAAACATTAGCATAAGTATGATCACAACATAATTACAAAATATCATAGGGTCAAGGTTACGAGAACTTCCTTTATCCATGCACAACATGAAAAACATTAAGAATAATTGTTCCCAACATAGCCAAGGAATTGTATGCCCCACATCCATTCGCTTTACCTTTCCTGTTAACTTTCTCATGATTGTCCTGCCACCATCCATTTACACTAATGGACCCAACCATCTTAGCTAATTGTCATACTCTTATCTTTAGCTGCTCTTACGCATGCACCACCTTCATTTGAGTCTTTCATTACCTATTAGGTTCCACACAACTCTCCCAGAGTTCCATCAACTTTCTTCTTTCCCAACCAATTCCCAAGACTATCAACATATAAAAGGAAAGAACAAGAAACAAACAAGAAGAAAATCATGAAAACCAATAACAATACAACACCGAAAAAAATTCCATGATCATGCACTAGAAATAAAATAAAAACTACAAATCAAGCACAAGTAAATGACAAGGTACCGAAAGCACAAGACTCTCAACAGACACCATGACTCAATCCCCATGGGTTCCCAGTGCTTCCAAGGGAAATCTCAACCTGAGCCTTCTTCAAGATTCCATGGAAATTTATTTACCATGCAATTCTCTGTATCATACTTCCATAACACATAACTGTTAGTGCATAAATAAATGTAACAATATACCAATTATCTTACCCTTTTTTCCCAATCACTCTTCCTTGTAACTGAACACACATGTCAGCCACATGTTCCAAATATCAAGACAACATATATGCTTATTTGAAATCAGACTTCACCAAGAATAACAATCATGTCATAATCCATAGTCAAGTCATAGTCATTAGATATAATTCTACAACCATCACCTACTTATACTCATGTCCATATCATCTATCTCAACACATATCTTAAAACAAGATCATTCCTTTGAGAAATCTTACATACACATAGTGATATTATGCAATTCATGAAACCTTCAACCATCTTGCAAACATACCATGGTAAATAAATCAACTAGATGACATAATCAAACTCATACTTTAATGTCATAACCTTAACCATCTGCATAGGCCAATCTAATTTAGTATAATACATAATTAACATATTAATGCAATAACCCTAATCATTAACTAACATACAACAACAACAAGTTAACATATACCATGCTCATCAACAACATATAACATAAGCATCAAGTTAACTGTCATAAAACAATAATAGCAATGCATACAACGACGAGTTACTATTATTCATGATTGTTTGACACTTGTGCATATGAATACACTAATCAACTAGCATTTATCATACATGTAACCATAATAATAATGGAATGACAAGCATATCAATAACCCTAATGCTTATAACAAACTTTAACCAACATACCTGCATGCCCACCATACAAACCTGTATGATGATCTTCTTACCCCAAAGTCCATTGTTGCAACTTCACTTTAATGATCTACATCTCCCACTCTATCTCATCCAACACATTAGCATCATAAGATACCAATATCATCATCATGACCTAATTTCATACAATGACCTTATGCACAACAATGTTCATCATGAAAATGCATGCATAACAACATGTAGATACTAACATGCATAAAAAATGCATATACAACCATACACATGAAGACATATCCCACAACAACACCATCAACCTTCACATGGAAACATCACTACAACCATGATCAACACCATGAAAATGCAACAAAAACATGGACTACAAGAATAAGGAAAACATAAGAAACTGAAATGAATGCATGACCACCACACTACCCATCTAGTCCGAGGGGTGAATCATGCTTCGATACCACTCTGTAACAACCTCATCCCACATCTACCCAAGTAACTGACCATCCAGGGTAAATATGTGATGAGAGGCTAATATAATGGGATTTTACCTCCTAAGTCACCTTAAGGAAGTTGAATCGGTGTAAATACACCACATAGACCTTCCACATCAGCAACAGAACTCCCAGGATCCATCCCAACCACTTAGGTAACCATCCCTTGATACCAACTAAAGTTTTAGTGCACCAAACCCTTGTACACTCTCTTGATATGGACAAGAGTGAGTTTAGGAGGCTTTAGGAACTCCCAAAACAATGGCAAGGGAGCTTCTAGAAAAAAATTTCCCCAGTGTTGTGTCTACGACTCCCAAATTTGTGACACTTTTTCAAGTGTAGAGCCGAGGTCACTTCCCAAAACTCAATGACACCTTCATAAATGAATCTACACATTAGAACAATTATACATTTCCAAAAACATTGGCTAGGACTAGGCTGGACCCCGACTAGCCATCACAATAATTTTGTCAAACATGTCACAAACATTAAATCTGCAGGTCTTAACATTAGAACTAAGCATAGGGATCTCATACTTATCTAAGAATCACTAAGAAGTATTGATGCCTTAACACATTAGCTACAATTTCATCTATTAGGCCATAGATACATTGTTCATTCATTTACAAGTAAAAATGTGATATGATCCAAACATCAAGACAGTCATAAAAATCATTCATAACCAGCGTATAAACATCAGAGCTACTAAGCATAGAATAACCATATGAGCGACATAAAAATAAGCATATTTACCCATCAATGCCATAGAAAAGAGATTTTATTTATGATTGCATAGGTTTATGAAGTATGGGACTTCCACGAACCACGCAACTGTAGATTAGGTTGAACCAAATCTTTCTTTCATCCGATCACCCTCATTCCATATTCCAAGCATGAATGTGGTATATCATGAAAACAATCCATCAAAACTAAACTAGGGGTTCCAGAGGCCAAACCACCTCAACCCTCAATGATCCAAGTGGCTCCAGAGAGACACACAAGACAAATAGGGCTTATGAATTCTCGAAAATCAAAGTGTTTTGATTATGTTCAAACTAGGACTAGAGTGTAGATCTTGCCTTCTTGATTACGGTGGTGTGAACGATTCGTCAATCCGATTCCAGATGCGAAAGTTAGAAGCAATCAAAGTTGGGTTGACCTTTTGATGACTGGGTAGCTTAAGGAGGCAACAATTTGGACCGAACCTGGCCACCAGATTCTGGCCAACTCCAGTCGGATTTTGGGTGAAATTGTGGGGTTGTTAATTTGACTCCTACGGCCAAAAATCGAATTTTAAGAAAGGCACTTTATTTTTTTTAAAACCAAAAATATATATATAATATAGGGGGTGGGGGCCACCAACCCCACCACCCCCCATTGTAACAAACGTAACAGAGTTGGGGACCGGCAGGGTCGAACCTGCCTAGCCCACGTGGGCCAGCCCCTAAGTGGGCGGCCCTGTAAACAGTGCCACCACCCAAGAACTATTAACGCCCAAACCAAATGTTAATGCGACCAAAACTATTAAGTGCCCAACTTTAGAACATGTGACCAAAACAGCGCGTGGGAGGATTGGGTGTGGCCACCCAATGCGGACTCGACCCCCCAGCCATGCATTTTTTTTGTTGAAATAAATAACCATGGATGGGTGGAGGCGAGATTTGACCACCCGACCTCCCCCATAATAAACAGGATTTTAACCAATCCTCCTAACCAATTACATTAGTAAATTCACCGTCAATTTTATATAAAATTAGAGTTTTACCAGAGCTGGGAGAGGAGAGAGACTGTAGGCATGGATTTCAAGGTAGAAGGCGGGCATGCTTTTCGAGACAAGTTAATTAATATTTTAATGCAGGAACCATGAATTTTGCAGGAGGGCAAAATTTTCACTTTGTCAAAAATTGACAAATTTTATATGGATTTTACACCTCTCATCGCCATGAGCGCAATGGTGTTTTCCGTTTCTCCATTAGAGTTATGAATTTTTCAGCAATTTTCAGAATGCACGTGGAACCATGATTTCAACAAAAACAGGGAGCGGAACCATGAGCCTTGAAATTTTCCCAAGGAGGTAAAATTTTGCCATGTCAGATTATAGTCAAGTTTATACTTGTTTTTCATCATTTTCCATAGGCATCGCAATGGCAAGATCAGATTCACCATCTGAGTTACAAATTTCCGGTCCATCCATGGAACAAAATCTTTGAGGAATCCCAGGGGAATCTAAAAGATTCCTTGAGCCTATAATTCTCAACTTCTCAGAATTCGGATTTTGGACAGTCGATTCAGCACTACTCAACACCACAAATCTAATGGTGTCTTTAGATTTCTTATTCTATCATTTCTTCTTCTACTCACTTTTCTAAGTTCCAGTGTAGATGTCCATCTTAATGTGTGAGCGGTCATCTTCATACGATCGATGCCTTGAGATCGATGGTTCGAGCAGCTTCAACAATGTGACATCCACTTCTTCAAATGACCCTTGGTTGTGAGGTATATGATGTGTTCATGTACTTCTTATTTATGCATTATGTTGCACAGATCCTTGATTGATGTTGATGTAGGATCTTGTTTATTACATGTTGTCATGATTCCTTGCTTGATTTGATGCAGAATCTTCTATGTGATGTACTTGTTGTCATAACTCATCATTTTATGTTTTGAGATCCCTTGTTGTATGTTGCTGGGATACTCTTGTTGTCGTCATGCATGATTTTGCATTGAGATCATTTTTGTGCCATGTTGGCAGGATGCTCATCATGCATGTTTTTGTGTCATATTGATAGGAGTCTTTTGACTGAGAGTTCCAGTAGTGGAACATCTCTTAGAGCCACTCCTACATGAGGGCATTTTTCCTTGTATGATCGTGACATCATCTCTTCTGTACATCACCATTATTGATAGCACTTAATGCAGCGGCCTACACCATCTTGACACCAGGGTCCAGAGACATAGTCCCTCCTAGACAAACTCCATTATCAATGCTTATGTTTTCATGTGCTGATGATTGTTATGTTCCTCTTCTTTTTCGCATGTAGATTTATTCATTAATGTTCTTTTAAAATGCAATTTAACACATCATGAAAGTAAAAGGCCTTGGAAGGGTCCTTCTCAACACTCGGACCTGGATCAAGTGGTATCAAAGTGGTCTTTGCATTGATGTGAATTGCAGTGTGAACAATGATAGAGGATGAAATAGCGATGTATGAGACCATGCTCAACATTTCCAAGAAAGTGGAAATTGTGTATGAAACTCTACGGAAAGAGACAGAGGAAAAGGAGCGGTTGCAACTTTAGTTGCAAGCCACAAAAGAGGCCATGAAAGAACTGAAGCAAAACAAACATAATCTTCCAACAGAGAATGATGAATTGAAGATGTGTCTGCATGAAGAGAAAGAGGAAAAACAAAGTTTGCTACGACAGCTGCAAGCAAAGGATGAGGCCTTGGAAAAGCTGCAGTGTGACCCATGTGAGGCAAAAAGTAGTTCTCCATCTTCATGTATGTTTCTTGATGATGATTTTGCTATGTTTGAAAATCACACCACAAGAATTGGCTCCAAACTATTAAAGAGAATGGGGTATGAAGGAAAAGGCTTGGGCATTAGCGGCTCAGGCATTGTCAACCCCATCAAAGTGGAGGAATTAACGTGTCGAACAGGACTTGGGTATGTTAGAAAGGAAGTTAGGGATTGCGCCATGACAGTTAGCGAACCACCAACAACAGATGATGATAAGCCATCATCAGTTCTTTCCAAATCGAAAGAGGAGCTAAAAGATGTTGATTTCCTTTCAGTTTCATCTTCTCATAGTATGATGTCTGTTGGAGATTTGGAGATCCCAATTACAGGGACAAACATGAGGCTCCTTACAAGGATGAGGCAGGAGGAGAAAGAATAACTTGGTGTTAATAACCAAGGCATCACTCAACCTTTGGAGGTTGTGCACAAACATCGATTTTCAGGCTTGAGATACACTAAAGGAGAGTGCTTGAAGGTGTCAGAGTCATCCGAGACATCGATGAAATCATCCAGGAAAGAGAATGATGGGAACACATCCCCATCATCCCATGACAGTTTCCATTGCAGGGAGAGAGCTAAGGCAAGCTCTCATTGCCATACTGACATCAGAGACAGCAAGGGAAGGTATAACCATTTTCGATCTTCGAAAGTTCATTTTGATCATGTTGTAAATAATGAACAAAGATCAAGGCATCGAAAAATATGTACTTTTTGTGGTTTACCTAACCATACCTTGTATGAGTGTTGGAAAAGAATGGCAGCACTCATGAGGCATGAAATACCCTCTCAACAACATGAAAGGAGACAGGTTAATCAGATATGGAGGAAGAAAACTTACTACAGTCATTGCGACAGAAATGGGCATCAAAGAGCCACTTGTTGGAGGCTCCATCCAGAGCAGCGCCTTAAAGACAAAGCATAAGTGCATGAACCTGGAAGAGTAGTTGTTCGACAAGAAAAATCACCTCAAGGAGGTGACCCATTCACATTGTTCAGTGAGAAATGGTTTCTAGACATGCTGTCATTTCATGGTCATTCTTTTGTAAATCATTTGTTGCATTTTAAAGTGTAAAAGTGATGATGTGTTTTCCATCACTTGTTCAGCAACAATAATGTTTGGTCATGTTTTGAGTCGTATTTTACACTCTAAAAGTGATGTTATGTTTCCATCACTTGTTGAAACAATAGTGTTTGGCCTTATGTATGTAAATCCTTTATTGCGGTGATGATGTGTTTTCCATCACTTGTTGAAGCAACCATGATAGGTTGGCCTTATTGTCATAGTTGGGGATATTACGTCCATCTTGTTGTTAACTTGACCACTGAGTATGTGTATAAACTCGTGGCAAGTATGGGATGTTTTGGGTCATTAGTTGGTCATATCATTCAAGAATATAATTTGCAAAACCATGTACTACAGTTTGCAAAGGTAGCAGGTATCCGCTAGTCACTTAAGGCTCCGAAGAACAAACGTGAAGGAGATGGAAGCGAGACCTTTTCAGGACACTTGTGATGTAGACAGGGTACAGAGAGAGTTGCAGATTATTTTTCATGCTTTTGGAGGACCAAAAGCTCCTCAGTGGGGAGGATTGATCTAGGTGGCTCCAGAGAGACACACAGGAAAAAGAGGGCTTATGAACGCTTGAAAATCAAAGTGTTTGAATTATGCTTGAACTAGGACCAGAGTGTAGATTTCATCTTCCTGATCATAGTGGTGCGAACAGTTTGTCAATCCGAGTCCAGATGCGAAAGTTAGAAGCAATCAAAGTTGGGTTGACTTTTTTATGACTGGGCAGCTTAAGGAGGCCACAATTTGGACCGAACCTGGCAACTAGATTCCGGCCAACTCCGATCAGATTCCAGGTGAAATTTTGGGGTCGTTAATTTGACTCCTACAGTCAAAAATTGAATGTTAAGAAAGGCACTTTATTGTTTTAAAAACCAATATATATCTATATATATATATATATATATATATATATATATATATATATATATATATATATATATATATATATATATATATAGATATATAGATATATATTATAATAATAATAATAATAATAGGGGGTGGGGGCCACCAACCCCACAAACCCCCATTGTAACCAACGTAACAGAGTTGGGACCAGTGGGGGTCGAACCTGCCCGGCCCAGGAGGGTCAGCCCCCGAGTGGGCGGCCTCGTAAACAGTGCCACCACCCAAGAAGTATTAATGCCCAAACCAAATGTTAATGCAACAAAAACTATTAAGTGCCCAACCTTAGAACATGCTACCAAAACAGCCCGCGGGAGGATTGGGGGCGGGCCACCCAATGTGGACCCGACCCCCCAACCATGTATTATTTTGTTAAAATAAATAACGGTGGATGGGTGGAGGCAGGATTTGACCACCCAACCTCCCCCATAATAAATAGGATTTTAACTAATCCTCATAACCAATTACATTGGTAAATCCGTCCTCAATTTTATATAAACTTAGATTTCTACCAGAGCTAGGAAAGGAGAGAGACTGCAGGCACAGATTTTGACGTAGAGGGTGGGCACACTTTTCGAGACAAGTTAATTAATATTTTAATGCATGAACCATGAATTTTGCAAGAGGGAAAAATTTTCACTTTGTCGGAGACTGACAAATTTTATATGGATTTTACACCTCTCGTCACCACGAGTGCAATGGTGTTTTCCATTTCTCCATTAGAGTTCTGATTTTTTTGGTCATTTTTAGAATGCACGTGGAACCATGATTTTAGAAAAAATAGGGAGCGAAACCATCAGCCGTCAAATTTTCACGAGGTAAAATTTTGCCATGTCAGATTATAGTCAAGTTTATACTTGTTTTTAATGGTTTTCTCCAGGGATCACAATGGTGAGATCAGATTCACCATTTGAGTTGCAAATTCCGAGTCCATCCATGGAACAGAATCTTTGAGGAATCCTAGGGGAATCTAAAAGATTCCTTAAGCCCAGAATTCTCCACTTCTTAGAATTCAAGTTTTGGACAGTTGATTCAGCACTACTCAATGCCACAAATCTGATGGTGTCTTCAGATTTCTTATTCTCTCATTTCTTCTTCTAGTCACTTTTCTAAGTGTCAGTGTAGATGTCCAACTTCATGTGCGAGTAGTCATCTTTATACGATTGATGGTCCGAGCAGCTCCAGCAGTGTGACATCCACTTCTTTAGATGAATCTTGGTTGTGAGGTAGATGGTGTGTTCATGTACTTCTTCTTTATGCATTATGTTGCACAAATCCTTGATTGATGTTGATGCAAGATCTTGTTTATTACATGTTGTCATGATTCCTTGCTTGATTTGATGCGAAATCTTCTATGTGATGTACTTGTTGTCATAATGCACCATGTTATGTTTTGATATCCGTTGTTGTATGTTGATGGGATACTCTTTTTGTCATCATGCATGGTTTTGCATTGAGATCATTTTTGTGCCATGTTGGCGGGATGCTCATCATGCATGTTTTTGCGTCATACTGATAGGAGTCTTTTCATTGAGAGTACTGGTAGTTGAACATCTCTTAGATCCACTCCTGCATGAGGGCATTTTTCCTTATATGATCGTCACAACATCTCTTGTGTACATCACCATTATTGACAGCACTTAATGCAGCGGCCTACACCATCTTGACACAGAGGCCCGAAGACATAGTCCCTCCTGGACAAACTCCATTATCAACACTTATGTTTTCATGTGCTGATGATTGTTATGTTCCTCTTCTTTTCCGCATGCAGATGTATTCATTAATGTTCTTTTAAAATGAAATTTAACACATCACGAAAGTAAAAGGTCTTGGAAGGGTCCTTCTAAACACCCGGACCTGGATCACTCAACAAGTGATTACACCTCACGGTAGAACATCACTAACCATCCCTAGATCGGTCCCTACCTAATATGTTTAGGCCTCCATAGCATTTGTTCCAACCCCGATTCCATGACTAGTAACTCAACCCACACCTGCCACTAGGATCCCATACCATTTGTCTAGCCAAGCATTCCAGGACTAGTAACTCAACCCACAATTGTTGTTGGGATTCTAGATCATTTGTCTAACTAAGGCTTCAAGGACTAGTAACTCAATCCACTAAGGGCTTCCAAAGAATTTGTGAAAAAAAGGCTTCCAAGACTAGTAACTCAACCCAAGTTCTTACAAGGCTTCTAGAGCATGTTTCCAACCAAGCCTTCGAAGACTAGTAACTCAGCCCAAGTTATTACAGGGCTTCCAAAGCGTTTTTCCAACCAAGGGTTCCAAGAACCAATAACTCAAGCAGAGCTAAAGGCACAAGAAAACCAAATAGAAAACAAAAGTAAGACCCACAACACCATGGCTATCTAGGAAATGGAAAGGCTAGGCAAATTCACTGTCAATCCAGTCAATCCATTTCAATAACAGATCATGACTAATAAACCACATGCATATGCCATGCATGCCAAAGCTAGTGATGAAAACATAC